>JAQMYJ010000033.1:21987365-22011647 GCA_030014305.1 Clarias laeviceps
AACTACGTATAAAGACAATATTTTCAGTGTCCAGCAGCACCAGTCTCACAGAGACCCAGGAGGCTTATAAACAGTTTGACTGCAAAATGATACTTCAAATAATATGTTTAAATAGCATTGATTTCTGTATTGTATTATATTTTTAACTGGTGTTAAAAATTTATCTTTACATTAATGAGCCAATGTATTATGATGTGGGCCAGGAAGTCCAGGGCCACTTTTTGGTCCCAGTCTGCCCCTGTGTGTGTGCACGTATGTGCATGTACAGATGACCAGCAGTGTACTTGCATCCCATTCATGGTCTCCCACCTTCATAGATATCATGGTGTCCCTTGTGCTAAGTGCCATCCTAATGCCAGACCAGGAAATGGTTGACAAAACTCTTCAATACAAAATGCTGCAGCTTCCATCAGATGCAGCAGGAAATAAGATTAGTGTACAAATGGAAACAGTTAGCATCAGAGCTGTTCTTTAGTAATCAACAACATCAAACCCAACAGCTACAACAAAATGAACAAGTCCTACCGATGTGTGTGAAGATGAGCCAACTGACTGTTAGCGGCTGCTGAGTTTAGTCAAGATGTTAAGTCAGCAGAACTCCCTGTTATTTACAAGTTTGTGTTCATTACTCACCGAATTTCCCTTCCAATGTGTCACTCATGAATCCACCTTCATAGTGAGCCCTTACACATATGGAATGTGTCCCCCTTGATTACCCTCATCTGGCAGTGATCTCTAATAAGCATGATGCCACCACACTCCCACCTCACAGAACCTGGGAGTTCCCTGTTGATTTGCTGCCAGGGGCCACTCTATGTTTTCCACCAAGAGGCTCTCATGCAGGGGTTCATTTGGTCACACACATCACCGGCATGGGCCATATTTTTTTGTGTAAAAATGGAAAGGTAATCATAAATTGCTAATCATGAATTGAATAATGTAATGTATAAACTTAGTTATTTGCAATTGGTATCTTTAAAATTGAACTAAGGATTGCATATAACAGTTATATTTTGGAGGTTAATAAATAAAAGACTATTGGCTCAACGACCACTATACAATATGGAAAACACTGGCCTGACCAATGCCCTGATTTTATCCCAGTTATATAAAATGCAGCTCCAGTAGGTAATGACGCGTGAGTGTTCATAGAGGCTGAGAATGTCACAAACCACAATCATACGGAAAAATTCTATCAATACTGCTGTGATTGGCCAGCAGTGATAATGTGAGATCAGTCAACCACTTCTGAATTAGTCTAAGAAGAGGCTTTTGTACCAAATCTTGGTACTAAGACCAAGCATGTCTCCAAGGATTTCTCTAGTTAAAGGTCATTAATAATGCAAGTTCATATTTGTTTGTAGTTTAAGGACTAAGATTTATATTGTTTTTTAAATAATGTTTTGTTTTGCTTGAGTTCAATGTTACTTCCTCCTCAGAAGCAAAAATGGTTGATTACAAAAGCAATGTATCCTAAATACTGTTTTATGGGAAGAAAAATACACATACATGTATATCAGGGTGGTCACATGCTAAAAACCTAAATGTCTAACAATCAGGCAAGCATATTTTCAAAGTCATGATGCAGTAATATTCAGTGATATTACTTCAACTATTTTTTTTATGTTTGACAACAGTTTGACAACAAAACATGATGATAATAATTTACTAATTCTGTTAAATTATTGTATATCTTATTTACCTAGCCACACAAGGCTGTCTATAATGCAACATTTATTTTAAAAACTGCTAGGCATCTTTTATACTGTAAGCCTTTCACACATTTTAGGCAAAGCACAATAGAAAAGGCTGCAAACCACGGCATATCCTAAAAAACCAATCACATTGCTTATTTCTGTCAAGTGATCAGCTGAGCAAGCTATTCGGCTATTTTATCACTGTTGTGACTCATAAACATGTACAAAATATTATCTATCAGTTTGCAATGCTTCTAAAAATCTCAAAACTGTAACAACTCATAAAGAAGTTTGACACACTTGCTTACAGAAGGTTTTGTACTTGATTATAGAAAGTTTAAAAAAGCACAGTAATTATTTAGTGACAAAAATACTAATACAATAAAATAAAAATTAGAAAATGTTTTAAATTATTATTTTCTAATTCTAAACTAGTCCTGTTTTTAAACCGGTATTCATGGAATATTCACTGAGGAAACTTGAGATGCTTCCTAACATCTTAAATGTCCTACTGAAAGTATCCACGTAGGTTGACATGTCTAGCTGCCAGTGTTTTGAGTGGCAGAGCTACCTTTAGGTGTGAAATGACCATGCAAGATAGGGCTTACAAAGTTAAAAAGCTTGACTTCAGACAATACCCCTCCATCCTCTGTAGTCTGACAATGTACACAAACAAATGAGCTCCTTCTTTCCTACAGATGACAGAGACGAGTCACTGGTGAACAAATGCTGCTTATCACTTCCCATCAGCGCACGATTGTGTCAAATATTCTTATACCTGTTATAGGTTTTAAAGAGTTGTTTCCACGTTATATTATGTTTAATGAGTTTTTATTATATAAATAAACTATAAATAAATTCTATTTAAGTGAAAAACACAATCAGTCTCAACACAAAACAGTTCGAATGTTGGTGCTATTTAGCAAACATGCAAAATAAATTTAGCAATAGGGCAGGATTTCAGGTTGACGTGTACCAAAAAATTACGTCACTCTCTTATATATACATAAAGTAAATGTGTGTAAGTACACATTAAGCAGAAAAGGTGACCTTCATGTTTAGGTAAAGGTTACATCATTGGACACAGCGCTAATGCACCTTCATCTGGTCTTAAAAAAAAAAAAAAATATATATATATATATATATATATATATATATATATATATATATAGAGTGCAGTTAAAGCTGAGTCTTGGTGCATTGTAAGTCATTAGGTAGCGCCACAGGCAGGATATCCTGCCAGTGACCCAGACCAACTCTTAAAATTCCACTGCTCTGCTGTATTGGATTACAACCTCACAGTGGGAAAAGTAAATAGCCACTTTATTGCAGCTCATCCATTTGGTTTATGCCTTATTAAATTAAGGACCAGACGGAGTAATAACATATATGTCAGGTATGCTGTTCAACCTCCTTTTAAGCTAAAGAAATGTGAAATTATTCCCTTTTGTATTTTGGTACATGACAAAAATACCCGAACAGGAAAGTATTATTATTATTATTAGTAGTAGTAGTAGTAGTATATACTAGTGAAAGGACCAGTTGGGAAAAGAGTTTGTATAAATAGTTGAAAGGTTACCACTAAAATAAGCTGATCAGCTTTAATGTAATCAGTGATCTTATTATTTCAGGTTGAAGCCCACGTACATGTCTGCTGTCTTTCTGTACGGCAGAACTCTCTGACTAACTTATCATTACAAAGAAATAAAATTTTGTAAGGTTGAGTATCTTACACCTTGCTTACACTAAGTTGTACTTCTTTTGTCATCAGCCAAATACACTCACTTGTCAGTAATTAGAGAGTGATGCACATATGAGAAATTAAAAAAGTAAATTGGATAAGGATTGAAGTACGTCTTAAAAGGACTTTAGCATGTAAAAAATACTTATATTACTTTAAGCCTTGCTATTTCAGCTGTGAAAATGTTAAGTAATCACAATAAAATAAAAAAAATAAAAACATTCAGTTTAGCTTTATCCATTGGTGCAGGTTTGTTTACATTGAGCAAGTAGCTTTTAAAGTAGATTATTAAATCTGCCATATAACTGTTCATAAAATCACTTTTACTCAAAAATGTAATTTCATTATCGAGATACTGTATACACACACAAACTGCCAGGCCCCATGAATAGTGGGCTGGCATTTTTCTGCCCATTTGTGCTGCTTTGGCTTTTCTGTGGGACAGGACGAGACAGGCTAGCCTTTGATCCCTGCAGGCATGGGTAAGCCTTGCGTAGCCTTGATCCTGTCACCAGTATATTGGTGTTCATTGAGTTTACTGATTATTGTTAGTACTGAACTGTTTACCAAATTGATTATCAATGTGATTCGCATCACCTGGCAATGGTGTTGATGTTATGCCTGATTGGTAAGTGTGTGTGTGTGTGTATACACAAACTGCACAACATTAAATCTGCCTATGTTGACAGTCAGTGAATTTATTTTCACAATATTTAATATTTATCCTCATTTATCCTTCCACTGGCTGCAGATCAGAAATGTTTCCAGAATACAATTGTATTCAAGAATTCAAATAGGTTCCAGACAGCAAGTTTAAGATGCCACAACCAGACTCTCACACATCTTGCTCAACCTCATTTTGCAGCCATAATCCTGTCATATTATATTAAGAATAGCAAAAACCAAGGAAGGTAATAAGACAGGTTATATAACATGAATACATCACTGGAATAGGCTCTATCACAGAAAAGAAGGTTTAAGCATGTGGGAGGCTTTAAACAAGATGCGCAGATGATGAATATAAAAAAAATCACATGTACGTATATTTAAAATGAAGTTTGAGGAGTTTTGGATGAGTTCAGAGCTTCTCGTGGGTGTTCAATGAGGAGGACACTAGGAGAAATTATCACCAATTGCAGTTCTTTTTTCATGAACATTGGGGGGTTAACTCTTTAATTGTTAAAAAATAAAAAAGTAAACATTGTATGAAACCTTTTTACCATTAAGTGCTATGTGATGTTATGGTATATGGTATATGTATAGCACTGTGCAAATGTCTTGAGTCATCTCTTATTTCATCATATTAAATTTAATAAATTTTGTTATGTAGATAAAAATAAAGAAATTGGAACATATGTTTTACTGCAATGCGTATTTAACATTTATACCAACCTCAGCAGCAACCTCATTTCCCCTCTTATCTGTTCCAACCACTCAGCATTCAGCATCAGCAGTATATTAATAACCTGTTTTGCCTGGTCATCGGTCATCATCTGCACATGTTTCTCACTGGTTCATTTCTTAAGTTAGATGTTTTTTTGTGCTTGAATGATTCATAGGTCGCTGTGTGGCTTAATAAACAAAAACATTCCTCTGAAACTGGTCAGGTACAGGGACAGGAATGAAAATGAGAGACAAAAACTTGCCAAAGATAAGAGCCAAAAAAGTCCTTCAGGGACCCTGGAGAACTATTCCTCAAGATTACATTAAAACTACAAGAAAGCCTGGCTCTTTGGAAGCAAAATATGAAGAAATGAGGGGTGACGTGAGAATTTTGCACAGTATTGTATCTGGTATGTTGATATCTCCACAAATATTCAGGCTCCAGACAGAGCCAACATGAACCATATATTTTGTGCTTTATTTTCTTTTTATTTGTAAGATTAAAATAAAAAGAAATAAAATATAACCACAGAGCAGAGAAGAGTCACTGCTTAGTCTTTAAAAACATTCCTAAATGCCACAGGGGTTGCCATTAACACGAGTGAACCATGATTAACAGATGATAATAGATTATTTTACTACACTCAGTGTACTCAAGAGTAGTTGGTCCACTCAAGAGGGTCATTAACCTGTATGATATGTGCTTTTGTTAGTGTATTTGTTTTAGCTCAGCAACAGCAAAAGGCCAAGAAGACCATAGAAGATAACTAAAGTGGATGCCTGCAAAATCCTGTCTAGGGTGAAGAAGAACCCTTTGCACAACATCTAGCCATGTCAAAACACTTCAACTTCTTGAGGAAGTAGGCTTGTCACTGTCAAAGTCTACAGTCAAGAGATAGCTTTACGAAGTAAATACAGATGCTTCACAAGAAGGTGCAAACCACTGGTAACGCTCAAGAACAGATATGCCAGATTAGACTTTGCCAGATTCCTTGGACTGATGAAACCAAAATGAACTTAACCAGAATAAGGATATATGGCTGTGAATGGAACCAGGTCACTTGTGTTTATTGATGACCTGACTCCTGATAAAAGTAGCAGGATGAATACTGAAATGTATAGGGCTGGAGGGCAAATGCTGCAAAACTGATAGGATTCCATTTTGTATTGCAGATGGATAATAACCCAAATCATACACTGAAAGCTACCTAAGAGTTTATCAAGACAAAGAAATTAGATATTTTTCACTGACAAAGCCAGTCACCTGCTCTCAACCCAATAAAGCATGCTTTTCACTTACTGAAGACAAACAAGCAGCAGCTGAAGACAGCTGGGGTAAAGGAGTGGCAAAATAGTAAAGAGAAGGGAGGAAAGTCTGGTAAAAATTTTGTACAATTTATTTTCTCAGGATTTACTAATTATAACAAATTTCCAACAATCAAATCAGACATAATATGGCTGGGAAACATGTTGATATTTTATACAGAATCTTTTTGACACAAGACCCAATGCTTCCTTTTAAAATTTTACATTTTAAATATGGGGGTGAGTCAGAAATTTTATCAGCACTCTGACTGTAGAATTAATTTTAATTAACTTTTATAAAAGACATATAAATAATTTATTTCAACATAATATCTTCGCTTATCAAAAGACTTTAAGCATCTGCCAACAAGCGTTTGTATTTCCCTAAAAAAAAAATCCTTTGCATTCAATCCAAAGTTTAGGCTTCAGCTTTGAGATGTAAGCATTATTTTCCAGCTGATGGATGACTTTTGAACTTTTTCGTGGACGGTGATATTCTGCCATTTACAGTATGTATGATAATGATTCCAGTAGTGATTCTCTTTAAGAAACATTACCCTCCTTAGTGTATCATTTCAAATTTGCCAGATATTCAAACACTTTCTCCATACTGTGCACAAGATATTTAATAAATAACAGAACTACATCAGAACACACACACACTAACAAAAAAATGAATCTGAATGCTGCTCTTTTTTCATGCAAATCATGCAAAATGGTGCATCCAGTTTTGCTCGCACTGCAGTTAGAAGTGAACTGATTTAACAAGTTCACACCTGCACAGCAGTGACTGGGGAGGCAGCAGCCACGACCAGAAATCACTGATAAGACAGTGTGTCCAACAGTTTTAATCCAGAGTGTGCATGATTTTTGACTCACCCTTGTAGTTTTGATTAAATGGTAAAAAAGAAGCTCTCGATTAGAATGTTGGCAACACTTATTTTTATTAAAACTGCTGACTGTTATGCCAATTGCATATTTCTGAAATCTGATGCTAAGCACTATGGGATCACTAACTGTTCAGTTCTACTCACATTGCATGAGTGTCTGAGTGATTTCTCTCCACTGCCCAGATGCTGTCCCACACCTCAGCAGTGACCACAGGGGAGACTGGCGATAATGGCAGCCACATGCTTCACACAGTTCACTTACTGTAAAAACACTTTTGCACAGAAAACACACACGGAGCATGAGAACTCTTTCACTTTGGCCTCGACAATCTTTCTTTCTCCTTGCAGAGCTGGGCTGCAGATGTTGCAGATGGTGAGGTGTTATTTAAGAAGTACGTTGTGTCAGAAGCCTTGTTGTATGAGAGCATTTAAGAATAAAAACACATTAGGCTACAAATTTGCCATTAGGAGCAATACTGATGAAAATAACAGCTTATCCTGGCGTGAATTTTATGTGCACTAATAAGGAATAATGAGAGAAACACTGTAAATTTGAGGACTCTATGACAACACACAATTGAACAAAATCTCATTTAAATTGTCAGTTAAAGTTAATGCGATTTTAAATGTTAGCCTTCCATCGCATTGTAAAAACACTACAATGTTTTAATAGTATTTAGTACAGAGCTTTGCATGTTCCCCCCATGTTCTTGCTTCCTCTCATTGTCCAAACCATGCAATCAGGCAGATTGGTCATGGTAAATTGCTCCTAGGAATAAATGAGTGGTTAAATTTCTTTTGCTTTGTACCCTGAAAGTGCAAAGATGATTGAATATTTGAAGGTGAATATTCAAGGTAGGTCTTTTGCACTTATCCACCTAAACAATTTTCTGGCCACAAAAAAGGAATGCAGACACCAAACCAAATTATCAACACAGCAGTGTTAAACCACCAACATTGATTATCAGTCTAAGCCATAGTTAAGCTAGAGCCTGGTGACAAGTTCTTATGTTGTGATCTGTGACTATCAAAATCAAAACTGTGACCCCAAACATACCACCATTTCCAAATAGAGACCAGTTCCAGTAAAACAAGACAAATGCAATGTGAGGACAGAATGTAATATTGGCTGGCTTGTCACAATGACAATGTATTAAGAGCCCAGGCTCCAGTATAGATAGAACTAATTAGTGAAATCACCTGTTTTGTACACAGGGAGAACTATAACACATACGGAATGGCATATGTTGGTCATTTGGTTCTTTTTGGCTGTAGACTGTTTGGGTTTAGTCAATTTGATCTGCCAAAGATTGAGTTCTAGAGACAAAAGAAAGTTGGTAAACTGGATCAAGTAGTGACACAAGTACTAATGTGGCCCTTCAGATAGGCATGCTTGTGAGCAAAACTAAGGCCATGTCCACACGTAGCCGGGTATTTTTTAAGAAAGGAGATTTTTCTCCTTTCGTCCACATACCAACGCAGTTTTCAGTGGTGTTCTGTGGACAGGGGAAACAGAGATTTTGGCTTGTTGTAAAGTCACCTTGTGCCGATGATGTAATTGTGTGTGCTTGTCTCCTTAATTTGACGTCAGCTTTGTTTATGAGGATATTTTGTGCAATGGTGGACGTACGTACAGTAAACTAGTGACTGTGTTAACGTTGCATATTGGACCTTTTACATGCATGTACATACACAGTTACACAAACACATATTACGTTAACAAACAGAGGTGCCTGAATGTACAATGACAATTTGCCTAGGCTTCTGATTGGCCCCCTGTTGATTAGGGAGGCTCCTAACAGCACTTAAAAGGGCGTTTTGCATTTTCAGGTGGACAAAGATATTTTTAAAAAGTATGTTGTGCGGACAGAATTATTTTTAAAAAACAAAGTAGAAAAATCACAGTTTTTAAAAATACTTGACTACGTGTGGACACGTATATGGCCTAAATATGTGTCAACCTATAACATTTCCACCTTAGATTTTCTAAGCAATGACTACCAGTATTAATTCCAAAAGTAACATGATTACATGGTAACAGCCATAAAAACAGATAAGACACTATGAACAGTAAGAGCTTGTGCATGGTCCGGTCTTTATTAAGCTGTACTATATGGTCAAACATATGTGGAAACCTGGCATTAATATGAAATTATTATTTTTTTATTACTAAAGTAACATTTACTCTTCTGAGAAGGCTTTCAACTAGATTTTGGACTGTAGCTATGGGAATTTGTGCCTATTTATTCACAAGAATACAACATGTATGTCACTGATGTCATGCAGAAACATGCCTAATGCAACAGTATACAAAGTTATGGTGTTATGGTGAATCTGAACATACCTTTGGCCACATAGCGTATGTTGAAATTAGCATTGGCATCAATGCTTAAAATTGCTTTTGTTTGTTTTAGCTGTCAATACTCTGTGATGAATTTGCCACATCATAGGCAAACAATAAAGAAACAAATCATTGATTCCTCAGAGCATATGAATGTGCAAATAACATAACCCAGATACATGCTTTTGGTGGTTTCTGAACATTTAGTTCCATGGCAGCTACTCTATTTTCTGAATCACATTGTGGTTTTAATTTAAAGTGCAGGATTCTTAGAAATTAAATGGAGTGTCTTTTCCAATCCAGTTAAGTGATCTGTTTACTCTGTTAACTGTGACTTGTGTGCTGACTTATTTATTTATTTATTGTTTTATTGTTTTATTGTTTTGCTGCCAAGTTTTACATAGAGCTTTTGTTTTGAAGCAGATGCTTTTAGTGCTCACTTTCTATTTCATATGTCCACATCAAAGTAAAAATAGCAATAGATATTACTGGCCAACTGCCCTCACATTAAAAATGTATTTATATTAAATGTTGTGCTATATAATGGGACAGAACAGTACTCAATATAAATGGTAACAACTGTACAATGCACAGATCACAGATTTTAATTTTGTAAAGATTTTTTAAATAAAGAAATTGCTGCATATAGAATGGCACAGCCGGGAGTGACATGAAATCCTGCAACGGATTATTTCCAAACTCATCTGATTCAAAATTGCACTTATGCAATGACTGTAGTATAGTTATGTATACACCATCAGTCAAAAGTTGGAACACACCTTTTCCCCCGATGATTTTTCTTAATTCTTATTATTTTCAGCATTGTACATTAACACTCATTCAAACTATGAAAGAACACATAATTATGTAGTAAACAAAAAGGTGTTAAACAACCCAGAATATGTTTACATTTTTAGATTGTCCAAAGTACCTATATTTATCTTTGATGACAGCTTAGCACACTCATGGCATTCTCTCATCAGATTCATGAGGTAGTCACCAGGAATAGTTTTCATTTCACAGGTTTGTCTTGTCAAGAGTTAATTAGGGACATTTCTTCTCTTCTTAATGTGCTTTAGAGTCAATAGCCCAATTAGTGTTACTACAACTTCTGTACAAAACCATATTATGGCAAGAAACTCTCAGATAAGTAAAGTTAAGAAATGAAGGTCAGTCAATCTGAAAAATCTCTAGAACTTTGCATGTATTCCCAAGTGCAGTCACCAAAACCATCAAACGCTGTGATGAAACTGGCTCTCATGAGGACCTTCCAAGGAAAGGAAGACCAAGAGCTACCTCTGCAGAGGATAGTTTTTTTTAGAATGACCAACCTCAGAACTGCCTACAGCACCATAGATTAGAGATAAATTTGTTGCTGAATTCAAGTGGCAGACATATTTCAACATCCACTGTTCTGAGGAGATTGCATGAACCAGGCCAATGGTCATAATGTGGCAAAGAAATGGTTACTTCAGAAGAAAAACAAGCAGAAGAGACTTGATTGGCCCAAGATAGATAAGTAAAGACAGTAGATTAGTTGTAAACTGTCCTTTGATCTGATGAGTCCAAATTTTTTATTTTTGTTCTAATCACTATATCTTTGCTGGACATAGAGTGAGTGAACAGACAGTTCCGGTATGTGTGTTTCCACTGTGAAGTATGGATGAGGAGTGTGATACTGTGGGGGTGATTTGCTGGTGATACTGTTAATCAAACTTGAGGACACACTTAACCAAGCATGGCTACCCCAGCATTTTCAGTGACATGCCATTCTTCTGGTTTGTAGCTAGTGGGACCATCAATTGTTTTCCAACAGAACAATGACTCCAAACACATTTCTAGGTTATGTAAGACCTATTTGTCCAAGAAGGAGAGAGATGGAGTGCTGCATCATATAACACAGCCTCCACAATCACCTGATCCAAATCCAGTTTAGATGGTTTGGGATCATTTGGGCCAAAGACTGAAGGAAAAATCAGCCAACAAGTACTCAACACCACTGGAAACTCCTTCAAGATTGTTGGAAAAACCATTCCAGGTGAGTACCTCACGAGGATTACCGACAAAATGCCAAGAGTGTGAAGAGCTGTGTATGCCAAGAGCTGTCATCAAAGCTAAATTTAGCCCACTTTGGGCTACAATATACATATAAACATATTCTCGGTTGTTTAACATTTTTTTATTTACTACATAATTCCATATGTGTTCTTTAATAGATTGTACATTAACGCTGAAGACATCCAATGTTGAAAATAATAAAAATTTTGAAAAACCACAGAAGAAGAAAGGTGTGTCCAAACTCTTGACTGGTACTGTACATGTATATACTGTATGTATTCAATTACATTAGACATTAGACAATAGTATTTAAGAATATGCAAAAATGTACATTGTTATGTACTGTATAATATTTCAGAAAATTAAAATTTCCTATTAGAAGCCAGAAATAAAATGTTCCTGCCTTCAGTAAAAAAAAGGTCTTTGTGTGGTGTAGAAATTAGCTGACATTTACTCAAACATACTTTTTAAATAGATGTCACTGAGGGTGGGAAGGATTTGCAATGACCTTCAAAAGACATTACTTACCCTGTGTTGCTATGGGTATTTAAAAGATGCACTTTTTCCTTGGCCTGAGAAGAGGCTCCACCAAATGAAGCAGTGCACAGGAAGTTAACATAGATTATAAAACACTAAAACGGGTATATACAGCCCAGACAATAAAATCTTGCCATTGGAATTTAAATGTGCAAATACTTAAGAGGCTTTGATTGGATAATTACTGCAGTGATTAATATGTTTCAGTTGGCAACAAATATTTTAACCCTAACTGCTGCAGTATGTAGCTTCTCAAGTCTTACAAACAACTAAGGAAATTGGGTTACCTAAAATTGGGTTAAAAACTACACAAAACACTATTACTACTATCCTGGAAGGATCGTGCTGAACTGTTAACTTTGTGGAAGAAAGGTAATTGGAAAAAACTCATGAATGACTGTGATCACATAAACAGTTGCATCATAAAAGAATCAACAGTAGAAATCATTACTAAGTATAACCTTAGATTATAAACTTTTTATATTTTGTTCTATAGCTATATTTTCTATAGCTAAAGTTTTTTCTATATTTTATTTCATAATTTATTTCTTATTGATTTTTCTTATGAATCTTTTTTTTTTTAACATCATGGGCAGTCGTACAAGCATTTCACTGCATATTGTATTGTGTATGACTGCGTATTGAATTTGAAATTTACTGTTTTTAATAGTAAATGTAAATAACTAAATAGCAGGGTGTCCATCAGAAAACCACTTGTAAGTGAGGCTAATAAGAAAAAAAGAACATTTTCTAGAGGGCATAACAATTGAAAAATATCTTGTTGAGCCCTCTTATGAGTCCAGATTGACCCTAGAGTCATGGGCACATCAAGACAGGAAGGGAAGTACATGATGTGATACACCCATCATGCATAGTGCCAGCTGTGCAAGACTCTGAAAGTAGTGTTATGATCTGCGTTTGCTTCAGTTGATCAGGTCTAGGCTCAGCGATATAATAAAATAAAGTCAACTGACTACCTGAATGCACTGAATGACCAGGTTATCTCATCAATGAATACCCCCACCCCCACCCCACCCCCTGCTGACACTGCATATTCCAGGATGACAATGCTCAAAATGTAAAAGAGTGGTTCTGGGAGCATAAGGAATAACTTTCACACATGTGCAAAATATGTGCTGGAGAAGACTTTACGGTGGTTATACTCTCCCATCATCAATAAAAAATGTTATCCAAAAAATAATGCAACTCCAGATGAAAATAAATATTGTGACATGTTTGTCAAAACAATGCAAGAGAGAATGTTTGCTGTAATCAAACCTAAAAGCAGTATAACAGTATATTAGAAAGTTATAGTTTTTTTTGTTTGTTTTTTTAACTGAAAGAACATCACCTGCTGAACCATCCCTCTTGAAGTGACATGGGACAGGACTGAGGAATGATGATTTTGATACATCAGGGCATGAGTGCGTCAACTAGGGTTAATCTGATTTCATAGCCAGGTTTTCCAAAAACAATGACTTTTCAGGGCATATCAAGAGCTGCTCTGATTTCTTTCAGCCTTAATTCTCACCTCTCCTGCTTGTAAATAATGTGCAAGTTAATCTATGATAATAGATTCATTATTTTCTCATCCAGGAACATATAATCCCCTGACCCAAGAACTGAAAGGTCAATCTGTAGGAGCTCTTCGCTTTTCACCAGGTAAAATTTTGAGCTCAAGATGTGGTAAACTGTTCTGGTCACCTATAATAAGAGTGAGCTTTCTTTTACTGGAATATGCAGGCTCAATTATGCAGCTTATGGTTTCCATGTTACTTTTAGGCATTTATTTGAGGGCAGCATAAGTAAATGAAATGACATGAGATAGATGAGACATGTACAAACCTGCAAATCACAGCTGTCTAACTGCATAGGTCAAATTTAATAATCGATACCTGGCTATAGCGTCACCATGACGTAATCACTGTGTAATCTATTTTAAGTAGACACATTAGAGCAAATGGAGAAAAATGTTTATTGATTCACTAAGTGGATAATGATACACACATGCTCAATTGAAAACCATGTATTTCGCTAATTAGTTATGTTTGTTTGTTTTATGTACTACGTCATTTGAAATCATAGCTAGGATAATGCTTGGGGCCTGTTCAGAAGAAATTAGATTGTAGAAAACACTGTAACTTACATAAGCATAGTGACCACTGTCCAAAATCCAATAACCTATTTCTTTTTAATTCTGCTGTTCTTTCATAAGGTGACTAAAAGCAAAGATGATGAGTCATTAGTGATGAGTCAGCATGACACACATAGAGATCAAATTAATGCAACCAGTGATGCTGAATGTGGTGGTGGAACAACAAAAGCTTCTTGTTCTGCATTTAGCATCTGGAGAGAAGGTCCAAAATCAAGACAGTCTTTAGCACAACACTTACAGGAGAGAGGCTCTCACTCTCTCACTCCACGCATGTAAATATAAAGTAATCGTGATCCGAAGGGTTACTTTATATTTACATGCGTGGCATGAGAGCCTCTCTCCCGTAAGTGTTTGGGTGGCCCACTATCTCACTTCAGAGCTCTGCTATGTACCACTTGTATCCCATTACCTTTACATTTGTTTTGTTTTTCTTATCCCTATTCTTGGGTATTGTGAATCCAAAAGGAGTCATAAAAAGGAAAACACAAAGCTCTCAGCCATAACAGCCGTACATCCCAAGTGAAACTTTAGACAACCATTAAGCTAATGGGCCACTCAGGCTGCAGTAATGGGCTCTTCAGATTTCAGTGGTTGAGATCTCTGGACTTCATATTCATATAAACATTGTGCAATGAGTAGTGTTTATAACACATCGAATAGACTTTGAAGGTAGGTTTCAGGTACAGCAAATTTGACCCAGATGGCCACTGTTATTTCAGTAGGACATGGGTGGGCAAAGAGATTTTTACAAGCAATGTTTACATATTAAATCAGGTTTTTAAACATATTCAAGCTTTTCGTCTTAAAAAGAGGAAGGTAGTTTCTACGGATATGTGACATGACTTAGCGGTGTTTTACAGCATACAAAAATATATCCTGCTACACTTTAAATCAAATTAAAGAAATGGTTGGGAAATCATTAAATGAACAGAAGAACTATGAACTGAAGGAAGGCACCTGTTATGCTGAGATACCAGGAGTAGAAATGAAAACGGACACTATATTCATACAGATCTAGATAAATTGTTAAAATGTAATTATTAAAGTTTGTACACACATTAGATTTAAAAATGTAAGCTAAATAATACATACAAAAGACCAACATTTCACATTTCTGTCATATGGACAGTATGGGAATTATAATACTAAGCCTTATGAAAACATTGTAAACTGCCCTGTGAAATAGGGCATATGTTCATCATTACAATAACATGGTAAAGGCACTATAGTGTATAGGATGAATAAGAGTACTAGAGGCAATAATCCATGTAAGACTAGTGGATGATTAACACAAATTAATTTGTAATGTCTAACAGTGAAGTTATCTGTAAAGTGGCACTGCTACGGCATTTAATATATTTACAATCCCAACAACAGCCATTTAGACACCTTTGACCAACAAAGAAATAAATCTAATCAGTGGTGCTCCTACTGCCATCCCATCTCACTTACAGGGAGTGTAGGATGAAGCTGACATGATGGGCTAGTTCTCAGTAATTGTGTACACCTACACAGTGCTCCCCCCCGCCCCACCCCGGGGGGGGGGGGGGCGGGGCATGATTTGTGTATCTATACAATACAAAAATACTATCATGTTAAATTTGATAAATGTTAAATTTGTTCTATGAATTCAAAAGACCTTGATAAGACAGACACAGTTAGTAAAAAAAATAATAATAATAATTCATATAACCTAAATAAGCTACTTATTAATTATATTAAAGAAAAAAAAAACATGACACACATCAATGCAACATACAGGGACATTTTGCTGTCTAATATTTACTGACAGAAAATTTATTTATAAATATTTATACATTTACTTTACATGTGTTTTATGTTTATTTGACTGCACATACAGTTCAGAGAACCAGTGTTAGACATGTTGAGGAAATGTCAAGCTAATACCTCAGTTCCAAAAGTTGCTCTACTTTGCTCATTACAATTATTAGCCTTCAGCCATATTTTGTTTCAGATTTAAAACAGATTACCTGGGAAATGTATTCATTTATTTTAAAATTGGGATTATTTTATAAATTGTGGTGGGCACTTTATTTAAAAGTGATACTGAGTTTATAAAATTATTTTTTTTATCAGCAAATATAACCCTAGATGAAAAACAACATATAACTTTTATTTATTTAAGAAAAATTAAGCCAAAAAGAATAAAATATGGGCAAAACTGGGGACCCCCTGACAGCGTCCATAGCATGTAAGAGGGTAAGTTGCAGCCAGGTGCTGCTTATCATCAGCCCTTGATTAATTGATCATCAGCAGTTGTGCAAATCTCTATAAATGTTTTGGCAGTTTGCTGGTCTGGAACATTCAGGTGCATGTTAACACAGTGCCAAGAGAGAAAGACATAACCATTGGTCTTAGAGAAACAATTGTTGCTGCACTTCTATCTGGAAAGGGTTATAAATCCATTTTCAAACAATCTGGAGTTTAACATTCTACAGCGAGAAAGATTATCCACAAATGAAAAGCATACAAGACAGTTGCCAATCTTCCCAGAAGTAGACAACCCAGCATGTTCACCCCAAGGTCAGGCCATGAAATGCTCAGAAAAATACAACAAAAAAAAAAAACAGGAGCTATATCTCAGACCTTACAGACCAATTATAAGAAACAAGAATTATTGTTTGTTTGGTAGGGTTGCCAGGAGAAAGCCTCCTCTGTCTAAAAAGCACATGGAAGCATAACTGAAGTTCACAAAACTGCATCTGAACAAACCACAGGACTTGTGGAAATTTCTATGAACAGAGGAGACCAGAGTGGCGTTGTTGGCCTTAATACCCAGCACCATGTTTGGTGAAAACAGCATTTCAGCAGAAACACCTCATACTCACTGCCAAAGACGGATCTGTCCAACAGCTAAACTTGGTGTCAAGGTTCTGGAATGGTCTACTAAGTCCAGACCTCAACATCAACTGAAACGCAGTGGCAAGCCCTTGAGAGAGATATGGTATAAGTGAATGCCCACAACCCCAAATAAACCGAAGCAATGTTGTAAAGAAGAATGGGCCAAAATTCCTCCACAGCGATACAGGAAAAAATTACTTCAAGTTATTGCTGCTAAAAGTGGATCGACAGTATAAGCTATTGAATCATGGGGCTTGCACACATATTTGAATTCTTTGATTCATATTTGTTAAATAATAGCCTCGTAAAAAAAGTTTTTTGTCTGAGGTTGCATCTGCTTAACACTGAGACCCACTACGATCAGATGATTTTTATTATGCTTTTACACAAAAATACGTAAAACTAACTTTTGAAAGGGGTAACTAACTTTTGGATGCAGGCGTATTTCTTACATGTGCAGGACTCTTATACATTTCTTCCTTAGGGTGTAGAAATGGCATCTTCTCCCCTTGCCTGCCACTCCCTTCTTTGAATATATGGGCTTTCATGTGCCTTTACCAACTGCTCAGCAAGTAGCCTCCCCTTAGTCCTCTTACCAGGCATCCAGGTTAAGGGTGATCCTGTTCCATATCACAAAAGCACTGCACAGGGCACATCACTGAAGTTATGGAAGATTTCCAGGGGTTGTCCATGTCTTTTTGTGATGCCGTTGTGATTGTATTTCATGTTGATGGCTGACTTCTCGATCTCATAATTCCTCTTTAGGTGATACATAAAAATGTCACAAGGATACTGAGATGTAGTCTCTTCTAGGGACCTAAACACATGCTAAGCAGCCCTGTGTAGGCTGGTAGAAGTTTGGAGGGTTTCTGTAAATATGGAGAAAATAGCTGGATGGATGCTACCGTCTCCGGCTCTCTAATCTTCTTTTCTCCAGGATCATCTTTTGATGTCTTGTGTGATGAACACACAGAACTTTGATGCAATGTCCTAGGCATGGGCAGCTGGCTATCTTGATGTCACTGGTGTGTGTTTATGAGTGACTGTGTGCATGTGAGAGGGAGAGAGAGGGAGAGAGCAAGAGAGAGGGAGTATGTATGTGTGTGTCTTTCTGGTTTTTGTGGTGTGTAAACAATTTTTGATCGTCCAGGACAAAAATGACCTAAAGATAATCTTTGTATCCTGGTGGTGTACAGCTTTCATGGAAATTTAAACAAAGGCAATACCACACTTTTACTAATAAAAGTTATTAATTCTTAAATTGAAAAATAGATAAATTAGAGGGTGTTCTCTCCTGATAAACATAGTACCCGGGGGTTTGGGGTAATTTTTATTGTAAAAATAGAAACATTGTGTAAAAAAAAATGCAATCTGAATGGCCATTAGACAATATACACCAGAGCTACTGATTGTCCTTTCACTGTACAGAGAAATAAAAGCTAAAACACAGTTATGGCAACCAGGGAAAAAAATTACTTTCTTGGTGGAAAATTTTAGAATGACCAGTGCTCTGAATTAAACAAGTGATGCACTTACTGAAAAGGACATTGACGTCATTAAGACCATAAAACAAACAAAAGTTGAAAATGTGTGTAGCAAGGACTTGGCAAGGCATTTCAGTAAGGGACGGAGAAGAAAAAGGAACCTACTGTACTTTTGCCTCTCATTCACCCTTTTTCTGTAGTTTAGCCCAATACTTTGTAGCTTATTATCACTTTTAATCTCAGTAGAATATGAATAGGTTTTTTTTCTTGATTTATGATGTACTTTCATGATTGAAACCTATATGTAAATACCTCTCACTATCAGTTTTGTTTAGGGTCATATTGTATCTGGAGCCTATTAACACCTAGGGATAATTAACCTACTTAAATTGCATGTTTTAGGTTTTTAGGTGAGAGGAAAATGCAGAGAAGCTACACACAAACAGTAACCCAGGAACCCTGGAGCTGTGAGAAGACAACACCACCCGCTGCATCACCATGCCACCCACAACCTTTCTTCTTATCATCCTGAAGCCATCATGCTATTAGCTCTAATTAAGACCATAAAATAAACAAAAAATTTAAATGTCTGTAGCCAGGTCTTGGCAAGGCATTTTAGAAAGAGACAGAAAGGAAAAAGTAACCCATTGTACTCTTGCTCTTGCCACATATTCATCCTACTTCTGTAGCTTAGCCCAATAATTTGTACCTTATTATAATCTCAGTATAATATGAATAGTTTTTCTTTCTTGACTTTTGATATGTGCTTTTATGAATGAAACACACACACATATATATATATATATATATATATATATATATGAACCTCTGTAGTCCAACTGGGAACTGTGGAGGCCAATGGGGACTATTCCCATTTGGTAGGACCAAAAGGCAATTGGACATTCACACTCTAAAGGCAATTTGGGAACACCAATTAGCCTAATCTGCATGCCTTTGGTCTGTGGGAGAAAACAGGAGAACTCGGAGGAAACCCACCAAGAACGGGGAGAACATGCAAACTCCATGCACACAGACCTGATGTGGGATTTGAGCCCAGGACCCTAAGTCATCATGCCGCTATATATATATATATATATATATATATATATATATATATATATATTCCTCTCACTATCAGTTTTGTTTAGGGTCATTGTATCTGGAGCCTATTGACACCTAGGGATAATATACCTGGCCAACCCACTTAATTGCATGTTTTAGGTGGGAAGAGAATGCAGAGAAGCTACACACAAACAGTAACCAAGGAACCCCGGAGCTGTGAGAAGACAACACTACCTGCTGCACCACCATGCCACCCACAACCTTTTTTATCATCCTGAAGCCACCATGCTATTAGCCCTTCCTTTCATATTTCCTGGAAAATACCTGTATTAACGGATAGGCAGCTATAATATGGAAAATTTGCATATTTATCTGTTTGAGGTATAGATAATTCTGTGTATAATCAAGCAACAGCCAAATGTGTACATCTCCCACTTTTTATGTGATGCTTACAAGTAAGATGGATATAAAAATTTATACATCCCATTTCAAATTTTAGGTTTATGTGACATTAAAAACAAACAAACAAATAAATAAATAAATAAAATCAACATAAAACATTTTTTATGCTTTGAAAATACATTATAACTAACTTTTTCTTTACTTTGTTAAAGCACCTTTTGCTTATAGTAAAACAGTCAGCCTTTTTACTTTAGTTTTAAAAAAAAAAGCTGCAGATCGATCAACTTGTGCGAGCTCTCCTTCTCATAACCCTCTCCAATTCATTCCACACATTTACACTTTACATACACTTACAATGAACATAAATGTCATATTACTACAACCCAATGATTTCTTTGAACTGGGGAAGAATGATTGTGTAACATCTTTAATAAAATAAAGTGATAGTTAAAAAAACTTTTTTTTTTTTTTAGTGTTCTATACTCTACACAGTGTCACTGTTTGTTGTATTGTTACAGTGACGCACCATTTTCTTAACGTGTTGATGATGCCCTCATGGTGTTTCATGGTTCTTCTAATGTTTTGTAAATTGTTTTGAACACCTCTCCTTGATTGATGCTTTTTTGGCAGTGATATTCCTTATATAATCTGTAAGCTCTTTATGGACCATGGCTTTTGCTGTCATATGAATCCAAAAAAATGTGTCATAAAATCTGATATTTATAAAGAGGTAGTGTGACTTCTTTTTTGATATTGTTTTGCACCCAGGCTATAATAAGATTTTTTTTCCACTAAAATGTTTAGATTTGCATTTGGATTTTGTTGACTTTATAACCCAAATAGACTTTTACATCTCTATGAAATATTTAATTTTCCTGAAAATTCCTCAAGTTGTAAACAGATTTAAACTATGCCACTCCTTATATGAAATTAATTCCTGGATCTCATGCATGTATATATACATAATAATAATAATAATAATAATAATAATAATAATAATAATAATAATAATAATAATATCCGGTACATGTTCTAAAAATGCAATCATAATGTATAAACATGATTTTCAAATTTGTTTTCCAGGTGAACAGCAAATGATTCACCAAATGTGGAGTTGTTAAATAAGCGAAACGATGCTAACCTGAGAATGTGGGAATTAGTGTGGAACAGAAAGTGATGAGAGGAAAGAATCAGGGAGAGTAGTTTCCCATCAGCAGGCTGTACTCCATCGCCTCAGCGGGCAGACCACTCAGAGGAGGCAGCTTAAGCCATCTATATAGAGTGCAGGCACGTGGGAACCAATTTTCATTTCCCACTTTGTGTTCCTGTAGCATGAAGCTGGACCAGAACTAAACAATGAGCAGATGCAGGACAACTGAGGAGTGAAGGTCTACATCTATGGGACTATGGAGTAAATACTGGGCCTCCCCCCATAGACATAGATCAAGGCGATCCTACTCCCCCTGCCTTCACAGTGGGAGTGCCAAAGAGTAATGAGAGGAGGGCAGCAGGAGCGGGATTCCATGCTGCCTCTGTGGAGAGGCTCTTTTTCCAGACTCGGCAGGTAGCAAGACACATCTTTCAGGTTGGAATTCCTGCACTTACTTGCCTTATTCCTCGGGCAACCAAGCTAATCTCACTTCAGTCTGTAGAGTAATGCATCTACTTTCCACCTTAACAATACCACTTAGCAATTTACTGTTCTTTGCTTTTGCATTTCCTTTTGATTCTTTATTTGGGGCAGCAGCCAATTTCCTCTCTAAAGGTAGCTTGTGTTGCTTACATTATAACAAGGTGTATTAAATACCTAGTGCTTATCATTAAAGCCGTGAAATAAATACATATGTTAGCACATGTTATGACCCTCCATTTTTACTAGTAGTCCTTCCATTGCAATTCTCTGAACTTTAAAAAGGACCTATTAGACACAACCCACAGCCCATCAATGCTAATGTTGCACTAACATGCCACCCTTTCGGGTGGGCCACATAAGGTCATAGTTCGGCAATGCAGGGCACCAGCTAAAGTTAATTACACTCACATCAGTGGTTCCAAGACACTTAACCCCCTCAGGGTGAAGTTGGAATATCCAACAGAGTACCAAATGAAGCAGAGTCAAAATTCAAATTACCTTATTTGACACTGTTCTACAAGTTCATATGAAGGGGGGGAAATGGTCCATATTATCAAAATAATATGTGAGTAAAGAAAACTATAACTTTAAGTAAAAAATTGAGAATTTACTGACTGATGTGCATCATGTATAACTGTAAACAAAAAAAGTGTAATGTAACTGTGATTCGGGTAACCTAGTATAACTGGTATAATTTGTAAAAAAATACATTCCCAAAAGATCCTGTTATTCAGATTACATTAGCACACATGGTATTAGGTTTATATATCAGGATCTCCTGGGAATGATCAAACATTCCTTTGAGATTTTGCTCCATCATACTGACATGATAGCATCATGCAGTTGCTGCAAATTTGTCAGTTGCACATCTATGATGTGAATCTCCTGTTCCACCACATCCCAAGATTGTTCTTTTGGATCGACACACATTATATATATATATATACTGTATATATATATATATATATATATATATATACACACACACTTAGTACATATAGATCATGGGGGAGAATAATGTAATAATGTATATCTCTTGGGTAATGATCATACAATAATTTTGGGCTAACTGAGAGTGATTGTAACCTTGTAGAACCATGGTTTAGGTTGTCTGTTCAGCCCATCTACAGTGATGTTGATCACCACTAGCCAGTGGATTCGCCCCTAATAATCAAGGAAGCCCCCCATGTATACTCGGTGAGATTACACCATGATAAAATAGACACAATCTCATATGATTGTGGGTAGCGCTTCTGTTTGGAGCATTCCATACTTCTTACTCACCTTATGATGTAATAGATGATCTCAATGATATTCTGAATATTTCTTCCCAAAACAATTTATTCCCGAAAACACCCTTCAGTGGATGATCTCATTTGGATACAGTCCCTCTGAAAACTGTTGCTGTAATCACAGAGAGTGTCCTGTGCTCATCCCAGGACCCATATTGACAAGATTTTATCCAGAACATCCTTCAAACACATTTGATATTGTTTGTCGTTAGATTTTTCCAACTGTACACTGTAATGATTTATCGAACAGTTACATCCAAATCCATTTATTTGATTGTTCCATCAACGGACCAAGAGTCCCTATGTACTTTTTTTAGAACTGCATTGGGGGAGGAGGGAGGGAGAGATTTTCCCTGTTTTATTACTCCACTTGTCTTGGTTTGCCACTTAAAAATTCCTTTGACTTTTTCGTTTATTTCACTTTTCTAGATTACTACCACAGAATTAGAAACCTCATAAGCAGACATTGTATTTTTTCCAGGAATATAACTTTTGGCTTAAAATATAAAAACTCATCAGCTGCAGAACAAAAAGGAAGAAGGGATGCCAATGTTACTAGAAACACACAGGAATGTAGAAACAATTTAATAGCTGACTTGATTCTGTGGTGAATCATGTGTGCTTCAATATTTATTTTTTTAAGAATGCACACAGTGACCTAAACGTGGGCAAAACTGGCATTATGGAAATTGCAAATTTTAAAGCTGGAAGTTTATTTACAATGTAGTGTAAAAAAGTCACATCTTTTAGTTTGGTTGGTTGTGTGCAGCACAGCCTGTATACAATCCTCGCTACACAAAAAAAGGGAAGGAGTTGCTCAATATATTTGTACTGTCATGTTATTAAAGAAATATATTCAAACCTTCTTTCCAAATGACTACGGATAAAAGAAGACATGCCAGGTGGTTAACAGACATGAGGGTAAGTGAAAAATGACATTAAATTGCTAATAGGCAGAATGTAACTTCAATGTCTAAACATGTTATCCTGATACAGCTTTTACCCCAAACAGGTGAGGCCAGGTGGTGTGTTATGGTCACACCTCAATGCTGTGGCAACTGTGTCAGCTGTCTAAGTTTTGCTCATGGTAACATGAGGACACAGGATCAAGGCTTGGCCAGCGGACAGACCAGCAGCGGGCCACCATGTCCATGTTGCTTTACGCTAAATAGCGAACAGAGCTCAGTGTGCCAGCCTCAGTCAGGGGCGATTGGGCATATGGTTTGTTTTCACATGAGTCATCTATAAACACCGCTCAGGTGCTCGCCGTCCTTATGTAGTGTTTTACATGATGTGTGTGATGTCATTCGGCCCCTGAACACCCAGCAAAGTAAAAATAATTTACTTTATTATATAGTAGTGCATTATTATTATTATTATTATTTTGCATTTGTTCCTATGGGTACTTAAAATCTCATAATATAATGGAACAAAGATAGA
>JAQMYJ010000033.1:22020079-22048730 GCA_030014305.1 Clarias laeviceps
ACAAATATTTACACATTAAGTTTACTGAAAGTAAAAACAGTTGAAAGTCAGAGGACGTTTCTTTTTTTGCTGAGTATTTTTTATTATTATTTAACTTTTAAAAAAAATTTTTTTTAAAGATTGCCACTTTAGTGCCAGAAACACTGTAAAACTCAGAGCCTCGCAGAAATAGAAATATCAGTACTTTGAGCATTATGAAATCACGCCCTGCCATCTTTATATAACTTGAGAAATGTGTGGGGACTGTTTTTAACCCAGTAATAATAATACTTATTTGTTTAGATCCGTCTTTGCCATTTTCTTACAAATTTATTTGGGTCCATTTCCAAAAATTTACAAATAATTTAGATTTCGCCTCATTTAAAACCCCCTGACCAACTAGGACCAGTTCACATTCAATTTAATGAAAATTGTGTTTATTGAAGATTCATATCTGACAGCTCGCTTGTGCCTGCATGAAAGTAAAACATCCTGCTTGCAATATCAGGCTTTGGGAGGCATAATAAAATCCTGAATAGTGCACCTTTTTATTTGTCTCTGAACTCTGTATTTGTAACTCTGAAGACATTATGAGGTCAATGTGAGTAACATGTTTGTATTTTGTTATATACTTACTATGTATATGGCTTATAGCAGTAAGTGGTCATGCTTCCTTAAAGGTGACGGATTAGACATGTGGGTTTACGACTGTAAGTGTTTCCATTTAAAAGTATGCAGCTCAGCACAAATACCTGCCTACATCCTTGTAATGTCTGTGAGGTGTGCAAACTTCAACACCCCATTAACAGGCATTAATAGTCTGATGACATCTGTAAAGGTTATAGGTTATCCTGAATGACCCACAGGTGTAAATCTACATAAAAACATTAAAAAAAAAAAATGTGATGAAGTCCAATTGTACGAGTCTATTTCTTGCATCTATACCCCACAAATGAGTACAGGTCTTGACCATTACATACCGACACTCACTGGACTAATACATAATAGGTGTGTATCGGGGAGAGAAGAAAACTGTCAGAGTTTGCAGGATTGGTCAGAACTCTGTGAATGGAAGTGAGAAGGATTATTTGGTACAGACCAGAGAAACAGCCCTGGGTGACATCTGTTAGCAATGTAGCCTGATTGAATTATTATGTATATGAAACATAATCCAGCTGATCAGGGGCACCCTCTGTGCTTTTAAGGCCTAACACCTACTCAACCCAACACATTCTTAGAATCTTAAATAAGCACTTGAATGAGGAAAGCACGTTCCCCTGTGTTGCACTGCCAAGCAGCAGAAGTTAAACAGTTTTGTAAATGCTAACATCCCATCAAAAAAAAGAAGAAAAAAAGAATGAAAACAATCAATTATACATCATTAGCAAAAGAGCAAAAGCAATAAACACTGAATCAACAGAGCTGGAGTAGAGAATGGTGAAGATGTGGTGAGATATATGACCAGGTCAGAATTAATGAGGCTCTTCCTATGGTTAGAATCATATCTTTCAGGCTGAAATAAAACTATTAACAAGACTAGAGTGGATACCTTTGCAACAGCTTTAACATGGTGAACTTTGATAGTAGCGCTTTTCTCCTCAAAGGCCTTGATTCTGGACTCTTCTGCTAGTCGATGTAGGACAAGCAGCAGATTCAGCTGGACCTGATTACACAACATAAGCAACCCAACAATTACTCATCTTTGACAATATGATAACATTTTATGCAGGAGTCATCCAAAAACAGCTTATGTATGACAAATGGCAATGACTTCAATGGATATTTTATTTTATCACACCAAAGGAGTTACACATTGAAATTCATCTTCAAATTGTTGTAAATCACCTAGAAACACTATAAGATTATACTAAACTAGTACTGGCCAAAAAACACAACGTGGGCTGTTGCATTGTTTTCCATCACTTCTTATAAATCACATATTTTACCAAATTTTGGCCAAGCAAGCATTTTGAAGAAAACTTCTACAGTTGCAAATTCAAACTGAGAAAACTGATTTTATTAGATAACTGTGTGGCATCCTATCTTCTCATTACAGTCAAGCTCAAGACAAAGCACTACATGGCTAAAAGTTTGTAGACATCTGATCACCACACCCATATGTGGTTTTGTTCCATACTGTTGCCACAAAGTTTGAAGAATATAGTTGTCTAAAATCTTCCTGTATGCTGTGGCATTACAAGATACCTTCACTTGGACCCAAACCTGTTCCAGCATGACAATACCCCTGTGCACAAAGCATGGTCCATGTTTTGCTAAGGTTGGAGTGGAGGAGCATCAAGGGCCGGTACAGAGCTCAGACCTCAACAGCAATGAACACCTTTGGGATAAACTGAAACAGCATCTGTGCCTTCGAGGATTCCACACCAGATCCCACTAATATTATTGCCACTAAATGAACAAAGCCCTAAAGCCATGTTCCAAAATCTAGTGGAAATCCTTCTCAGAAGACTAGGTTGTTATAAAGGCAAAGGTAGGACCAAGTGTGGAATGGGATTTTCAAAAAGCACACATTTTATATATATATTAAAAAAAAAAAAGAAGGTTAAAATCAGGTTACCATATTTTTTTCCATATAGTGTACAAACCATAAATTGTGTGGTATTAGGGAACCTGTAGATGGTTAGTGCATCTTAACATTTCCTTCTAATATAAAGTACAAACTTTCTCTCACAGTAATTTTATTGGTTATATACTGGCAAAAACTAAACATAAAGGTCAACACTGCAGATACTGAGAAGTATGAGCTTACCTCCATGACTCTAAAAGCAGTGTGTGTGTGTGTGTGTGTGTGTGTGTGTGTGCGCGCGCGCGGCCGTGTGCGACATGGCCTACCATCCACTGACATCCTGAAATTTTATGATCTGAAGCAGGCCTAATGAGCAAGAAATACCAAAATATATGTGAAAGCTTCTTATTATAGATACAAGGGCACAATGCCTCTTAATCCTTGAACAGAAGCTACAGGAAACAATTACCGGAGGTTACTGTTAATAAAGGTTCCATTAGTCACTAGTTCAGATACATTTTACAATAATCACTTTGACAACTCAAACCATATGTTCCACAAAGGATCTATTAAATGTTTTACAAGTTAAATAAGGCTCTCCATATTAAGACTGCATAAACTAATAGGAAAGCACATTTTAGTTATTTTTTAAACTGCAATTTAGACATAGTGTAAAAGGTGAAACTTTACTTTTTGGGGAAACAAAAGACTAAATTTATCAGTCAGCAAGAGCAGTTTTTTTTTCCTAATGGAGATTCTGATTCTAATTCTAATAAATTCTAATGCCTATGTATTTATTAAACGCATTCAGTGATGCAAAAGCACGGAGGGGAACCATTTGTGCATGAATGCATCATATGATGTCAGTGAAATTTAAAGAACTACATCTATACAATAAAGCTTCTCTTCAGAAGAACAGAATTTTGTGAACTATTTCACAAAAATTGAGATTAAAACCTACTACAGCTCGTCACACCGGCCACAATGCATGCTCACACACACAGCAACTAAGTAATTCAAGCCAGTGGCGCATCCTTTGGCCCCTTGGGACACAAGGTCCCGTGTACCATCTTCTGTTCCTCTGACCACATCTTCTCTTCTGTTCTTTCTCTCTGTCAAGTGTTCAAGCATGTAAATGTATATATGAAGTAAGTGTCTGGCATTTTAACCACATCCAGAAAAAAATCCAAACATAGCTAATGATTTCATTGTGCATGTACATGATGACCATTTGGATGCAATTTAAATCTATTAATACCTCATTTTCATAATTGTAGGTCATCTTTGGGGCGTCTGAACATTTTTCCAACAGCTGCTCTTAAGAAATGTTTTTCGGGAGAATGAAAGCTGAGAAGCTCAGACTTGCACCGTGCCAAAGGCTTTGACAAAATATAAAGACTCAACCTTACTGATTAAAGCCAAGGCCACTCTCTTCACCGCCTCGCACAAACACACGAAAAATGTGGAAACTTCAGAGAGGAAAAGGGTGCCGAAAAACGTGTGAGCAACAGTGCTGCAGATTAGAAGAGTAATGGTCCCTCAAGATTGTTACTGATTTTATAAATAAGATGAATGATTAAAGGAATGGAACAACTTTAAATAAATTATATTCATTCATTAGTAATGCTCAATGAATCAGAAAGCCTTTTGAGATATTTTTTTACAAAATACAGACCTTTTTTTTTTTTTTAACCAAAGATACACACAATACTCTACTGAAGAAATAAACGGCCACTCACATTAATATGAAAGACCTTAACATTAGTAGGAGCTCAGAAATAGTCTATCCATTTTGTGCAAGCTATTGTACAATTATATATACTCGCACTGTATACACACTGTAAACATATACACACATATTTGGATGACAATTCCATGGTCAATTCTTTCTACAGCAATAATCTCCTTTAGACAGTTAATGTTGAGATGTGTCTGCTACTTATGCTTTGTAATGCCTCAACTGCTCTAACCTGAGGTGATGTTAACTCCAAATGAACTTCTCTGTAGTTTGATTTTGCTTTTCTGGGAAGGTCTTCATGAGAGCCAGATTCATCATGGTGCCTGATGAGTTTTGCAAATGCACTTGACAATACTGTTCTTGCAAGAACTCTTCCAGAACAGGTGAACCTTCACGTCTATAACAACTGACTGTTATTGTTGTTGGTTAATTACCCAATGCCATATTGTTATTTCATAGTTTTGAAATCCAGTATTGTTTTAGAACGTAGGAAATAAATCCAAACTTGTGTCCAAACTTTTGATTGGCGCTGTGTGTATATGCTAGTACAGGCTGAGTAACAACCATAGGGAAGAAAGATGTGATCCCTGAGATTTTGTCAGCGGCTTGCCTGTAGATGCCAAAATGGCTGGGTTTGGTAATTGTAAAACTTCTGATGTACTAAGATAAAGCAGCCTCTAGAGTTTATTATGAGTGGTGCAATAAAGAAAAAGATGGAAACACCTTCTGATGTGAGAGGTCAACATACAAATGGCCTGACTGGTTCAAATTGAAAGACAGGCTACAATTACTGTACTCAGAAAATCACTCTATAAAATTGTGGTGTGGACAATGATATCTCCGAATGCTCAGAACACATCAAAGCTTGAGGTGGGTGGGCTACAGCAGAAGACCATGTTGGATTCCCCTTCTGTAAGCCAAGAACAGGCAGAGACTCAGCTAAACTGGGAAGTTGACTAGAGCAACGTAGCCTGGTCTGATGAATCTTGATTTCTGCTTAGGCACACAAAGGGCTAGAATTTAGTGCTACGAAATTCAAGAAACCAACCTGCCTCATATATACCAAACATATATACCAGCAGTATATATGTTTATGGAGGTAGTATAATGGTGTGGGCAAACTTTGGGCCAGTTAAAACCAAACACTCACTGCACAAACGCTATAATCTATGCTTTCCTTCAATTCTACTTCAATTCTTCTTTTAATTCAATTTAGTGTGTGTGTGTGTGTGTGTGTGTGTGTGTGTGTGTGTGTGTGTGTGTGTGTGTGTGTGTGTGTGTGTGTGTGTGCGCGCGTGTGTGCATGTATATAAACATAAAAATCATCTGATCTTAGCATGTCTTCCTATTAGATATACATTCTTGGATGAACATCGTACATCGTAACTGTATCCACTGTGCCATTATTTTGTAAAAAAAAATAAAACACATTTGGCCAATACCAAGTAACCGCTTACTGCTTCCATGGGATTTCCATGAGAAGTTTAATAAAAGTAATAAGTTGCAGCTAATTTTCAGCCCTTGATTAAATGAACATCAGCAGGTGTGCAGACCTATATAAATGCAAAAGTTGCATCAGTTTGCAAGTCTGGAGCATTCAGGTTAGTGTTAACACAATGCCAAGAGGCAAAGACACAACAAAGGGTCTTAGAAAAGCAACTGCTGTGCAAATCAATCTGGAAAAGGTTATAAAACAATTTGGATTTCAACGTTCTACAGTGAGAAAGATTATTCAAGTGCAAAGCATTCAAGACAGTTGCTAGTCTTCCCAAGAGTGGAAGTCCTAGCATATTCACTCCAAGGTCAGACCGTACAATGCTTAGAGAAATACAACAATAACAAAAAAAAAAAACAAAAAAAACAAAGAGATACATTTCAGACACTACAGGCCTCACTTAGCATGTTTAATGTCCATGACAGCACAATTAGAAGAAAACTGAACAAGTACGGTTTGTTTGGAAGAGTTGCCAGGAGAAAGCATCATCTGTTTAAAAAGAACACAGAAGCATGAATAAGGTTCACAAAACTGTGTCTGAACAAACCACAAAACGTCTGGAACAATGTCCTGTGGACAGATGAGATCAAAGTGGAGTCGTTTGGTTACGGAATGGCCTAGTCAATGTCCAGACCACAACCCAACTGAAATAATGTGGCAGGACCTGAAGAGAGCTGTGCATATGTGAATTCCCAAAAACATCAACATGCTGAAGCAATGTTGTAAAGGAGAATGTGTCAAAATTTCTCCACAACGATGTGAGAGACCGATTAATATATACAGGAAATGATTACTTATTTATTGCTTGTTATTGCTGCTAAAGGTGGATCTACAAGCTACTACAGCGTTTCCCCACACAGAATACACTTGGGTGGGCCACAATGATGTAATGTACTTATTATTATTATTATTATTCTTAATAATAATAATAATAATAATAATAATAATATTTGGTCACTAAAAAAAACATAAAACAACCATAAAAATAAGATCTTATGAATCACAAACAGGGTCATCTTTATATACAAAGGAATGTTTAGTTCTTAATTTTTTTTTTTACTTTCTCTTTTGAAGATGTGTAGGTTGGATCTTTAAAAGGTGAAATTAATAGAAATATCAAATAAATAAAAATAGTGTTAAATATCATATCTATTTGTTTGTTGTATATAGTAGACCACTATAATAATAATAATAATTTTTTAATCTATCATTGACCAGTGACGTGTTGCCACTCGGATCCATGCTGCTTGAGTTTTATTAATTTTCCTGGATTTTATAAAGAACCACCATTCACCGTGCAAAACTGTGCCTCTCTACAGAACATGCGCTACCGTCAGTACACCTTTCTTATTCTGAGATTTTTAAAAAGGGTGGGCAATACAATTTTTTTTTTCATTCTGTAAACCTGCTTTACGACAATGACCACTGTTAAAAAACGCTTTATAAATAAAACCGAATTAAATGGAAATTTCATGAGTTCATCTAGGTATGTCGAATGATTGCCATACTTCCCAGAGCACCCTTATGTCGGTGTGTTCTTTTGGTTCCCCCTTTTATTTATGATGTAATAGCTAGCTCTGCCAGCGTGCCTACTTGCACTGTACACAAAATAAAACTCATCCATTACGTGACAGGAAGCACACCCAATTATGCATTTCTCCTACTTTGTCAAGCTACAAATGACACACCTGGGATACCAGTGATTCTGATCCTTTTTGCCCTCCAGACATGCCAGATCATGACCTACATCTATTTGAAATTCTCATCACATAGGGACTACTCACTGCAGCTGAGGATCGCCCCACTTTTATAGATGCTTGTGGCTACTGAAGATGGTTGCACTTAGATGACAGGAAGATGGCTTTTGACTGCATTAAATACAAATAGTTTTGCTTTTGATTTGATGGTCTCAAGAATTAGACTTTATTTTAACTAACATACATTTCCTACAACTGCACTCTTGACCATATAGCACACCATTATAGAAGGAATTTATGTATGGTCCGAGGATGGGTTCCCTTTTACGTTTGGTTCATGTCATGTTATCTTGGATTTTTTTTTTTTTTTTATTATTATTATCTGAAACTCTTATTTTTGTAGAGCTGTTTTGTGACCATGTTTATTGTTGAAAGCACTCTATAAATAAAGTTGAGATGAAATCAGTACAATACAAAGTACACGGCCTGAAATTGCAGCAAAAAAAAAAAAAAAAAAAAATCTGCAAGGACTGTTCAATGCGGTCATTTCAAAATGAACCACCATATTTAAAAGGATCATTTCCAACATCTTGTGGAATTCGTGCCATGAGGAATCGAGGCTATTTTGAGAGCAAATGTGGGCCTACTGAGTATTAGTATACTGTTCCTTAAAAAGTGCTCCATGAGTATAAGCTTTATTACTGAACTTTCTTGTCATAATTGGAAAGTGCCCTAGCCAAAGGGGGGGGGGGGGGGGCGGGTTTAAATCAACCATCAAATTCTCTAGAGTCCACATAAAAACAAAATATGATGTCAAGTCACTGCCCTAACCTTAACACACTTAAATTGGGCAAATGAAAATGGCTAGCCAAGATAACAGCATGGCACAAAAAGCTAGAAACTGCACATGTTGGAACATCCTTTTCATGCATGTCACAAAACGGCTCATGTGACCAAGTAGCTCAAAGCTACATGTTGTTAGTTTTTCGGCTAGATCGGTCAAGGGGTCACAGCACAGCACAGCAGACAATCTGATCCACACATAACTCGGCATTGATTTTATGCTGAATGCCCTTCCTGATGCAACACTCCCATTTTATCCAGGCTTGGGACCGGCATTGCACAAGTTTGGACATTGGTTGGTAGTTGAACCAAAGCCTTCCACATGGGAGGTGAGAAATCTACAACTGAGCCACCAATACCCAGGTATTTTGCCTAAATATTTTTACTAATTTGATGTTAATTAAGAGCCACAGTTCCTAAAACTATCTTTCTAAATTATTTGTCTTTATTTTTCATCAAACTGGCATATTTCTAAACTTGACCTGGAAAACCAATTTACACTCATAGTAAGACTTCATGAACAATAACAGCATCACTTAGGTCTGGTCATATCAATGCATAAGGCAATAACGGTCTTATTAAAAGGACAGAAAACCAGATCAAACCAGATATTCATGCCATAGTATGATGGGGAAGAGAGAGAGAGAGAGAGAGAGAGAGAGTCTTTTATTCATTTTCCCCTCAAATTCTTTCTTTGAGTTTAAAGGCTAGATTAGACCCCTGTAAAGCAGTGCTCCTTTCAGGCAGGTTTTTACATCTTAGGTGGGTCTCCACCTCCAGTCTCAATAAAGCATGACCAGCTGCAATAGCTTTTTAATTAGAAGCCATTAGTGCATGGACAGTGTGCACCACCCACCCAACACACACACACACACACACACACTTGCATTTTCTTTCAGTGAAAATGGTGAAAAAAAATATGGTGCTGTCCAGCACTTTTCTAATAAATACCCCGCTAAATTTAGCTACTGACCTCCTGAAAAACCATTAATTTTAAATTACTTATTTCAATTTCTAATCAGTACGTTATAAAATGACCAGACCATGTTGGTTTGACCATGAAGTTATTCACATTCTAGATTCATTAGATTTAAAGTAAAATATTTCAAGGCCTTTTTGTTTTAACATTGATAAATATGGCTTACAGCACATGAGAATCAAAAATCTAGTACTTCAAAATATTGTAATAGCTCCTAAGATCACTCGATACTTGGTCAGGGATCCTTAAGCACAAGTTTCTTCATAAGTGAAGTATGGCATGGAGGTGATCAGCCTGTGGTGCTGAGGCGTTACTGAAGACAAGATAGCCTTGAGTTTGTCTGTATTGTTGGAGTGGTGGTTCTCATCCTACTCTTGACCTCTTGACATAGATTCTCTATGGGGTTTAAGGTCAGGCAAGTTTGCTGGCTGATCAAACACAGTAATATCATGGTCAGCAAACCAGTTTGTGGTAGTTTTTGCACTGTTAAAGGAAATTGGCATCTCCAATAAAGCTTATCAGTAGACAGAAGCATGAAGTATAAAATCACCTTGTAGATGATTGTATTGACTTTGGACTTGATTAAACAAAGTAGGGCAACACCAGCAGATGACAAATTATCACCAACTGTGGGAGTAACAAGCAACAAGCAACTTTTTCAATAGACTCTGGGTCCTTATAATTTTTTATTCCTAAATAAAATGCTAATTTTGTTTTATCTGAAAATGGGATATTGCACCACTGAGCAATCTTCTTCAGCCGTCCCTGTTGTTTCTGCACCTTTACCATCCACACTTTTCCATTCCAGGCAACTGTCCATGAATATGTTTCAATACAGCAATGCAAACAGTCAGCCCTTCCTGCAATGACCTATTGTGGCTTTGCCCTCTTTGTGGAAGGTGGTCAATGATCATTTCATTTAAGACTGTCAAGTCATCAGTCTTCACCATGATTGTGGTTTCATGTACTGGACTAGACAGACATGTGCATATAAGATACTGTACTTTAAATCTATTAAGATATAGGTTTTTTTATGAGCTATATGTAATGATCATGGAAATTATAACCAAAAATACTTGAGATTTCACTTCACATGTAATGAACCTCAGATAAGCTATATGAGAGTTTAACTTTTTGAATTACATTAAGGAAAGAGAAAAATATATATATTTTTCTATAATATAAATTTTTCTTGAGATGCACTAGTACAGTATACACATATCCAAGGTTAATCCAAATCTCTAAAAATTGCGCAACTTATAACTGACCACTTTATAAACAACACAAACCAGTTAATATTAACAGGGGATAAAACTAATATAAATATTTAGGCAGGAAAATAGAACGACGCCTGAACAACAAGATATACAAGCCATTGTTACATCCATCCTTATAACACAGCAGACATTCACCAAAAGCATGTGATTGTCAGGGGGCTCTATTAAGTTCAACAATTGCTTCCATGTATAACTAAATAGCAATTGTTTATTTTTACGTCACCTTTGCAGCTCATCTGCTTTTAAGCTTGATACAGCCCAGAACGAATGAGAAATTGAATGTGTTTATTCTGAAAGGTCATATTTATTTACTGTAGTATAACTAAAGTGGATAGGGTCATTTGAATTTCTTTACACTTGTGTGTTGAACTACAGGCAGATAAAGTGTGGCTTGTTCTAAAATAAAACTATATATTCTAACATTCATTCAGAAATCTGTGCCTTTTTTTTTTGCACAGTCTTTTGTTTTTGCACTACACTGAAGAAATTTGCGTTTGAGATAAAATAAAAAGATTAGATGAGATGAGAGATCAGGATCCACATTTAATTTCCTTATATTTACATTAGATGTGTTACGTGTTAGCAGTTTGGAACATGGTACCTTTTGGGCAGACCACCCAACTCACAGGTGAGTAAGAGTATAGAAAAAGACAACTTGACTACAACATCTTACAGCGTTCCTTTTTTGTGTGTGGCCTCTCACAGGCTGTGGTCTCCTCTTCAGATAAAATGCATTCTCAACTGGGTATCTAACTTGGCCAATCTAAAACCTTCCACTTTTTCTCAACTCCACAATGGCTTGATTTTCTCCCACAGACAACTCTCTGGTCTTCATGTTAGTGTCTAACAATAACTGCATCTTCATCTATAAAATCCAAGGCACAAAGAATAGACATTCAGAACTATTAAGTATTTAAACAATTAATCTAACAGGGCAACAAGAACTGGAAAATGAGTGGGTTCAAGCAAGTTCTAAGTTGCTCATTCATTTATTTTCTATACTGCTTCTTTTCTCCAAGGAACCTTTGGGCACAAAGTGGGGTACCGCGGACAGGATGCCAATTAACCGCAAACAAACATGCACACACAATAGGCAATTTAGGAACACCAATTAACCTAATCTGCATGTCTTTGGACTGTGGGAGGAAACTGGAGGGGACAGAACAACGTGTGATCGCGGCGTAGTGGTTAAGTTGTTTAAAGTGAAATTCACGTTTATATTTTGAGCCAAAACACACATTTTATTTGTTTGCTTTTTATTATTATTATTATTATTATTTTTAATATATTGTGAAATAATAATAACAATTGAACTCAATGTTCCAGTACTTTCAGAGTAGAGTGTATGCATTTAGGTTTTATGTATGCATTTACGCTCAGACACTTAAAACGTACCATACTCTGATATAAGGCTGCAAATACAAGTATTAAGACAAATACCCACAAAAAAAACCATTATAAAAAACGATAGATTGTATATAAACGATTCACTAATGTTATGAAACACAAGCGTATTATTAATTCGATGAATAAATCTATAAAAAAATAATCAATCCTTGGACGATAATTTAATGCACTTCGTATAAGTTACATGTAAACAAATCTAGTCGCTATTTGGCTAACTAACGTTAGCTGACGGATTTTTGTCGCCGCCCAAAACTTACCATCAAGTCTGCGTTTTTCCCAATACGTATATCCGATTTCTTTTTCATATGAGATTTTAAGACTGCTCTTGGTGCTTTCTTCAACATGACTGATTATAAAGGTTTACACTCAAACACAAACAACCAGTATGGCTATTTTAAACCGGGCGCGCTTTATTGACGTCGCACAATGATGACGCAACTGATGCGTAGTCAATGGACAAATCCCAAACGCCTGTTCGTAAGATATGTAGTTCACTGTGTATGTTTGGTAAAAATATCAGTATTGTATAGTCTCTGTAGTGGACATTTAAAGGGAGCAAGGAGACATATTACATACAGCCAGTTTCATACTCAAAAGAATGGTGCACACACTGCAATACATTTGACAGATTAAAGCATAATAAATATTTGTATATTTTGTGGTTTTAGTCAGATTGAACTTTTACGGCTAGCGCTATTGGTTATCACTAGTGCTTGTGTAAATTCTATCTTGGGTATTATAATCATTAAATAAATGTTCAGGAAATTTAATATGGTTAATACAGTATCTACTATAAATAAATTACCAATCTTATTTATGTTGGTTGCATGCAGAGGTTAGAATCAGACATAACTGTCCTCATGTTTTTATTAGTATGATTAAACTTCTCATCATATTCAGTTAGCATTTTGTACACTTAATAAATTACTGTTTCTCCAAACTTTTTTTTTTTCATCATACATTCTAAATGGCAGGCGGTGGTGTAGTGGTTAGCACTGTTGCCTTGCACCTCCAGGGTCCAGGCCAGGTTCGAACCAACCAAGTTCGATGCCTGTTTCTGTGTGCATGGAGTTTGCATTTTCTCCCCGTGCTTGGTAGGTTTCCTCAGGGTGCTCCGGTTTCCTCCCACAGTCCAAAGATTAGTCTAATTTGCATTTCCAAATTGCCTGTAGTGTGTAAATGAGTGTGTGAGTGTATGGCCTGCGATGGATTGGCACCCATTGGTACACAGGGTGTACCGCACCTTGTGCCCTAAGTCTCCTGAGATAGGCTCCAGGCCTACAGCGACCCAGAATACAGGATTAAGTGGAATAGATGACAAGTGAGTGAGACAACGATGCTAAATGGCTAAATACACCAGTGTGAGTGCATGTTCACTCCTTTAGACAGCACAGAGAATGACAGGTGGATGACAATATATAGAGAAAAATGTATGTTTAGTAACAGAATGTAAACTATGCTGATTCTGCTTAAACAGTGTTTCAGTTTTCCTAAATTATCGTTTTACATAAAATTTTACCTAATGAGATGCTTGTAAATATCACCATATAGTAAATCTGCCAATGCACTGTGCTTGTTTATAGCTGGTGGCTGATAAGAATCAGTAATATCTAATGACTTTTTCAGTGAGTTTCTCAACAAACAGCGTTATCTGTTCTCTCGTCATGTGTTCAGTAAAATCCATGGGGGTAAATTTAGCCAGTGATTCATCATTATTTTGCCTGGCGGTATTATCTGTGGCAGGCATGACTGCCAGACAAAATGGCGGATGTTTTGATTGTGGATCATGTGACTGCATTGAGTAGTCTGATGGCGTGTGGGAATAATCTGTTGCACAATCCGCTATGTGGGCCAGAATGCTTCGATAAGTTTTTCCAGACGGCGAGAGGGTTAAGGGTTTGTTTGAGGGGTACATGTGGTCATCCTCAATGCTTTAGGCATTGCGAATGCAGCATGTGGTATAAATGTCTGTGAAGGAAGAAAGAGAGGTCCTGGTGGTGATCTCAGCTGTCCTCACTATCTGCTGCAGGGACTTACAATTCAAAACAGTTAAAGACTTTGCTGGCCTTTTTTTGCTGGTGTTGAGGAACCGATTAAGGTTCTCTGCCAGGTGAACACCAAAATATTTGTTCTTCTCTCCAAGGAGGAGTCGTTGATGATCAGTGGAGACTGGTCACACTTTGCTGTCCTGAAATCAATATCTCCTTGCTTTTGTCCACATTTAGGGACGTGTTGTTTTGGACTCTGCACTAGTTTGTTGCCTCATCTGAGTATGCTGAATTATCGTTCTTGATGATGTGCCCCACCATGCTCACATCATTGGTCACTTGATGTGATTCGAGCTGTACATTGATGCATGGTCGTGAGTCAGCAGAGTGAACAATAGTGGCCTGAGCACACAGACCTGGAGTGGGTCATGGTAAAGCAATATTCTAGATATTTTATTTAGATCTGCTTAAGTGTTTTTTTTAACAGTAAATGCCCTCAGTCTCAAACATGTTTGATGCCTTTAGCATTAACATTTAGTAAGAAAAGTCACTTCATATGTTTTCAAAGTGAAGTGTGTATGCACAAAATCTTTTAATTAATTATGGATATTTTTTCTTTTAAATAAATTGTTATTAACATGTAGCATAATTTGTTAGAACATTGACAAGCCAGACAGGTGAAAAGTTGCATTATGTCTGAGGTTCCCCATCCCCATTTGTAAGAAAGTTTTTGTCTGGTGTACTTTCAGAGTAGTATTAGTAATTTAAGCGTTAATCAAAGCGTATCACTGCTAACACATTAAATGACTACAGGCCTTTTTTTTTTTTTTTTTATTGGCATGGAATACTTAAAACTTGACTGCAGGCCTGTATAATTCCTTAGTAATTATGTTAAGTGACAGCTAGGCTATAGCCAAGACGTTCAATGCTATATCCTTTACTACAGTAATGCATTAGGTATTGCTCCTAAAGTACAAAGCATACAAGACATCTGCAGATCATTTGCAAAATAGAAAAAAATATATAATAAATTAATATAATATGTATCTGAAACTCTGCCAGGTCTTTGAGTCCATTTTAAAGGCACTTTTTTTCTATTAATGTTTTTAGGCTTTGACATTTTGTTGGGTTATTGCCTAGCCTGAGGTTTTAAACATCAAACTCACTAATAATATGTATCAGCTAAACCTTATCACGTATTCCCTCTACATCAGTTACTGTTTAAATAACAAACATAAAATTACTACAGTTCAAAAAGGGTCTGACACAAATATGTTAAGCATAATAAATGTGCCAGACATTAAACTTGAGAAAAGTTGTATTATCAAATTATCAAGTTGCAGTGCAGATTTAGTAGCACATTATCATGTCTAATATTTAGTAAAATATTCTGGAAAAAGCATGTTTTCAAGTGTCTTTCCCCGTTATTCTGGTTATACTTGGGATATACTTGGGAAAGTTCAGAAATAGATAAATTACAGCAGATGAAGTCAGTCTTTCATGATTAAACAATACATTTGGCCATTTTGTATGGCTAAATATTGGCAGAGAGTTAATTTTTTAAGTGAAAAATTTAATTCAATAAATAAAATTTTAACAACGGTCATTGTCGCAAAGCAACTTTACAAAATCAAAAGAGAATTATGGAAGTATGTTTAAAATGTAAAAAAAATAAAAAAAATAAAAATGATTAGATCGTCCCTGATGAGCAAGCTGATTGTGACAGTCGCAAGGAAAAACTCCTTGGGATGGAAATAGGAAAAAACTTTGAGGGTGATAATGGAAATAGGCTTTTGTGATAGTTTTTTTTTTTTTTAAATGTTTCTTGTAATTCAATTTCCTTTTAATTTCCTTTTGAAATTCATTTAATTATCATCCTGATGTTACACAAACTGCCATGAAGAATGTTTGTAATGAGTTAAAGTTGGGAATGGGGGTTAAATATCATCTCACTCAACCAAGCAGAAACATGATTCTTAGAAATACTGGATTGATTGGAGAATATGAGAATAACATTTTTTTAATGCCAAATGCCTTTCCTTTTGTAGATTGTAAGCTGTCAGCAGAAAGCACCATATTTTTCCACTTTTTGGTTCAGCACTGTTCTAGCTTTCTGTGGGCTTGCGTGATCAAAGCTCTTTCATACATCATTAACGGCTAAAACAACTCCCGCTATAAAGCTTTATCACCCTCATCTCCACGCTCTGCTTTTAATTCCATTAATTCTGCACACAGTGCGCTCTGCACTTGAGCTGCTATAATCTCCCCATAAAAACCTGGTTTGTTTGTTAGGGAAGCTACCCAAAATACTGTTGTCAGTAAAATATTGGGGGTTTAGATGTGTAATCACTCAAAAGCACTAAAGTGACACAGATTTACAATATTCCTATGGAACCCATGTTTTGATAAATCAACTAATGAGGGCAGATGGATCACAGGAGGCCTGCGGACAACATATATTTAGCCTGTTGATTTACCTTGTCCAAACACTGTCCCAATGTGCATCTAATTTATCAGTGAAGGAGCAAGGACTTGGCTCTAGCATCTGCTATCCAGGCTTGTGCTCTGTTCATCCTCATATTTACAGGATACAGGTATGTTTGGGGATCTGTCTCTTACTTTTGATCCAATCTGAGATAGAGGATCATTTTAAAAAACATTAGTCTATGCCAAGCTTTCAGTATTTTCATTGGTTTGGTTGGTTAACAATGCAATCTCTTCTAAGGGTCACTTTATAATACTATGACTACGACTACTAATACTACTACTACTACTACTACTAATAATAATAATAATAAAATCAAGGTATTAAGGTTTATTCCAGATCAAGTGGTACAGTAAATATAAATTTAAATAATATATAATTAAGTGAAATAATGTGAGAGGTGATTAAATAAAGATGTCTATTTACAGTATTCGAAAGTTCATTCATTTGCAATTTGAACATCATGGTTCACCGTGGATAAAAATCTTATGACGTGAGATTCTGTCTAGTGCTCACAGATACTGTTTGAAGAGTGGAATACTGTATACAGAAAAGGAAACTGTATATTACTGAATATCCATTATATGTCACTGACACAAACATTATCTGTAATTTTGATGAGTTCATTTCACCTCAGAGGAAGAGTGGAGCGGCAGAGAATCCAAGTTGCTTAAGTCCAGTGTGATGTTTCTATAGTTATTGATGATTTGGGGTTCCATGTCATCTGCTGGTGTTGATACACTGTGTTTTATCAACTCCAAAGTCAATGCAGCTTTTACAGCATTTCATACTTCCATCTGCAGACAAGCTTTATAGAGATGCTGATTTCCCTTTCTAGCAGGGCTTAGCACCTGCTTACAACTAAACTGAAACCCAGAGAATCTATGGGCTATTGTCTAGAGGAAGATAACAAAGACCCAACAATACAGATGAGCTGAAAGCTTCTTAGCAAAGCATCCTAGTCTTCAAAAATGCATCAGTAGTGACACATTGCTCATGCCTCCATGCCTCACTGATGCAGTAATTTGTGCTAAAGGAGCCCTGACCAAGTACTGAGCACATAGATGAAAATACTTTTCAGAAGTTGGACACTTCTGTATTGTAAATCATTAAATACATATTGATCTTATAATACAGATCAATCTGTCCAGATTTATCTTAGGAAATATTCTAATATTTTGAGATACCGGATTTTGTTTATTTTCACAAACTGTAAGACACCATCAAAAATTTTACTAAAATAAGGCTTGAAATATTTAATGAATGTAATGAATCTAGAATATATGACAGTGTCAGGTTTTTAATTAAATCTGGAAGAAAAAAAAATCTGCAATATTTTCTTTATTTGAGATGCACTGTACATATCTAGGCAGCATGGTGGTGTAGTGGTTAGCACTGTCACCTTGCACCTCCAGGGTTCGAGTTCGAGTCCTGGCCAGACTCGATTCACGTCTCTGCTTAGTGGGTTTCCTCCGGGTACTCCGGTTGCTCCCACAGTCCAAAGACATGTAGGTTAAGATACATGTAGTGTGTGAATGAGTGTGTGAGTGAGTGTGTGTGCCCTGCGATGGATTGCATCCATTGCGATGGATTGCACCCTGTCCAGGGTGTACCTCGCCTTGTGCCCTAAGCCTCCTGGGATAGGCTCCAGGCCACCCGTGACCCTGAAAACAGGATAAAGCGGTATAGAAAATGAGTGAGTGAGTGAGTGTACATACCTATTTGAACTACCTATTGAAGTAAACATGTACTGTATATTCTGTTAGATTTTTATGTAAACTAAATTTAACATAAACAAACATAATTCTGCCATTTACAAACTTTAGAGACTGCTTTAACATTTACAAGGACATTTCCAACATTTATTGATTTATATACTATTTGAACTAATCAATAATGCACATTTATTGATATGATTGTTATTCACTACTATTTTTGAAAGTTAGTATTTTGGTTTATAATTTGGCAGATACAGAAGTGCATGATTACATTCTCAGGTTCTTCATGGGTTCTTTGTTTTGTTTTGTGCCTCTTAAATGGTTCAAGGTACAAAGTATTTGACTTTTTTTTCTATGACTGTAGCGTCATTCACTCCAGATGCTGATTCGCTCCAGATGAAATCATATAGATGTGATTAATAAATTATTACAACACCTCTAAAATGTGCCATAATACTTTTAAATATGTTAAAAGGGATTGATATTTAGCTTTTTTTTTATGTTTCAGGGTAACATACAGTGACATCTGATTGTATACAGTGTTTAAAATGATAGAAATTCATGATTTTACAGAATAGAAACCCTGAATACTCAAATCTTGTGTTTTTCATTGTGCCCACTCTCTTCAGTATCTTGCTCTTGCTATTTCCATACCATAAGTTACCATGTCTCACAGTTTTACTTTCCATTCTGGTGAGAGGCAGAATATTATGAGGACAGACAAAAACAATGTGGTGGGACAGTGTGGAATTATGTTTCACTGTAGGAGGAAAGTTTGACTAGTATATGTGGTCCTTTTTTTCATCAAATTTGAGGGTTTCATGAGACGAGGAGGTGAAAATGAGTGGACGAGCCTCAAACAGCAATATGCATTGTTAATCAAGTTAAAACATTTTTCTCATATAACGACATCTACAATCTTGGACAAAAATGGTACTGAACTATGTTTTGTTGAAATGTGGGTATAGTAAACCTTTAGTAATCATTTCATCCTTATTGCATCATAATTAGCTTATACATTTACGTTTATGTAGCTTTCTTTGTAAAAGATGATAAAAGCTCAGCAATAAGGAATGGTACAGTTTAGTAAGCTTTGTGTATATTGAGTCCACTGAACACACAAACTATCACAAAATATATTGACATGTGCTGATCAGCAGAATCACCTGTCCTGCCCAGGAATAGCAATCATTCAGTTTGGAGGGATATTGTGTACATCCTGCTATACATCTGTCCTCAGCATTTCTCTTTATGCTACTAGAATAACTACTTTACCTAACTGCAAACCCAATCCATCAGCCTTTTGCTTATTTAACTAAACGTTTCAACTCTAGAGCCGAGGAGTTCATTGAGAGCTTTGTCCGTGTGGCCTTTGAAATGCAATCTCTTGCGGAAGTGAGCTGAGGAGTATGACTCTGAGAGAAAGTGGAAACAGTGAAGAAAGATGGAACATTTGTTTGCATTCCCGTATGGTGTTTATGTTCCCTGTGGTACAGCGCCTGACCACAGACCCAACTGTGGTCACACCAGCGAGACACTCCGGAGCTCTGCATATTAAGAATGATAAATATTGACGAGGTTATGGATTAAGAGGGGGCTGGTTGCTACTTGTGACAAAAGGTTTCTGATTGAAGAATAACAAGCAGCTGCAACAGGATTGGCCCTAGATTATAGTAATGAAAAAGCTGTTAAGCTATAGAATGTATATGTGTCTTTTTTTGTTGTTGTTGTGCGAATTGTCATTCCATCACCCTGTTAAATATTCACATCACACATGCCTTTTATACTATATATCGTATTTCATCAAGCTTGCAATAATATCTGGATATTGTCAGAGAGACCGCACTGGTTCTCGGTTTTGCAATTATTCCACTTCATGAAAATTTATCCAACTCCCTCTCCTGAACCTCCTCTGCCCCCCATGGAGAGAATAATACTCCAGTCTCACTTCATGCAGTCTGTTATCTGATGACATTCCTGGGTGTCAGAGACACACTGGAGATTCCAACAACTTGCTGTCTTATCAGAACATCATGAGCTCTCACAAGATGCACTGACTGCATCCCTTCACCAGTGTTTCCTCCTTAACAGCCAGATAACAAGTGTGGAGTGTGGCTTTTGGTCTCCTTAAAGCTTTCAGGACAGAGTTCATGAAACTATGCACAAGTACAAGAACAAGAACTTATTAGATGACAGTAATTCACACTAAGAGTTTATTTTAAAAATAAAGGCAAAGATTTTAAATCAGTGAAATTAAATCTGAAAGAAACAGTATTTATAAAATGATGCTGATTTCACAACTGAAGTTGTGCTGAAGACATTGTTGCCACAATATTTAGTATAGTTAAAGATCCCAAAGGTTTAGAGAAGTGTTATTAATGCAATGTGCAAATTAAACCAGATTGATTGCACTTTTGCTGGAAACAGAAAACTAAATAAAACTGTCTGGTTATTTCGCTGTTGTAACACACAACCAACTCTTGATTTTATATCATGTATGACGTCCTCTTGTATTTGTCTTTATAATACTTTTTTTAACATTGGAAATATGCATTATTTCAAATTATTGCATCAACTGCTAATAATTACAAGTAAATTTCACTTCTCCTAACTCTCATAATGTCATATATATTAGAGGGAGACAACGTAAAGAAAGAAACAACATCAAGGAAGAACAAGTGAACAAGTGCTTTATTGAGTTACAAGGTGCTAAAATGTATTTTCTTAATTGGTGATATTAAGAAATATTAATCCAATATCTCCTATATCACTGATGGCTAAAGAACTGGGTCAGAGCATCTCCAAAATGGGATGTTCCCAGTATGCAGTGATTAATACTTTCCAATTGTGGTCCAAGGATGCAAAACTGACACCTGAGGCTCACTGATAATGCACACACAGTGCATCACAACTTGTTGTGCATGGACCTTTCGTAGCCACAGACCAATCTGAGTTCCCATGCTGATCCCTGCCCGTCATTGAAAGTGTCAACAATGGGCACATGAGCATCAGAAGGATGATGGAAGAAATTGTCCTGGTTCGATTAATCATATTTTCTGTTATATCATGTGGATGGCTGGGTGAGTATGTGTCAGTTACAGTACCTATGAAACAGATGGCACCAGAATGCACTATGGGAAGAAGGCAAGATGAACAAGGAAATGTAATGCTCTGGGCCATGTTCTCCTGGGAAACCTTGGGTTAATTATGTTGATGTTACTTTGACACATACCACCCACCTAAACATCATTGCAGACCAAGTACTGTACACCTCTTCATGGCATTGGAATTTCCTAATGGTACTGACAACTTTTAGAAGGATCATATTAACTGCAAATGGTTTGTAGAACATGGCAGAGAACATGAAAAGACAATTGACTTCCAAAGTCCCCATATCTTAATCCAATCTTAATCCAAGCATCTGTGGGATGTACTGGAGAACACTTCTTCTTGTTCATGTTTAATGGCAGCTTGCAAACCAGATAGTTCCAAATAGTATCAATATACCTGCTGTATTGGTGGCTGTACACAAGTATACCTGAATACAAAGAAAAATAATAATGTGAATGCTGGTCACCAGGGAAGCGAGCACAGTACAAATCAGTCATGTCTATTGTGCAAGTGCCATTATTCAATTCAATTCTATTCTATTCTATTCTATTCTATTCTATTTGTATAGCGCTTTTAACAATTGTCATTGTCCCAAAGCAGCTTTACACAATCATTTCCATTCCCTGTATGTAAGCCTTACAATTCAGGAATATCCCAAATTGCTTTGTAGTTCATTTTGTTTGACCCTTCACAAGATATAATGTGTTCAGATCCATTATATCTTACCATTCAGTATTGAGTGTTTTTCTCTGCACTTAAAGATATGCACTTAAACTAGCTCCAATAATAATTACATTTTGTTTTTAAAATTTTAAATGTTGTTGTTACTCTTTCAGCTGCTCCTGTTAAGGTGTCACCACCTCAGACCAACTGATCCGCACAATAACTTGGCACAGGTTTTACGCCAGATGCCGTTCCTGGCGCAACCCTCCTATTTGATCCGGGCTTGGGAGCGGCGCTGCAACCAGTGACTGGGGTTTGGGCATTGGCTGATAATCAAGCCTAGTGGGTGAGAAATCTACTACTGAACCACCAATGCCCCTCTAATTATGATTCATTTCTATGGTGACGGTGACTCATCTGGCCAAATCCCCCAAATTTTGTTTAGTTGATAAAAAAAAATAATAATTAATAAATGAATAACAAGGTAAAAGTTTCAGTTAAAAACGAGAAGCATGTTTGATTTGAGTTATGTTCTTTTGTGTGTGTGTTTGTGTGAAACATTTTTAGAGTGAAAGTGAGCTCCTGTTGGGTTAACATGGCATACTCATGTTATCATGTCAATGCTGCTCTGATAACAATGCAGTCTGATTATTTTTTTCCATCAATAATCCCAGTTGCAATCCAGATAGCCACATGGTGTCATGGTGAGAAGGAGAGTACATGTACACATACTGTATACACATGCACACAGCCAGACAAATCACATAGCATCTGCCTGGAAGACTGGAGTCCATGGTCAAAGTTCTCTTCTAGGATTAAATAAACTCAATCCAGCCATTTGACTGTGAGAGCCATGGGAGCTCCTCCTGAAAAGAATGTGTGTGCGGTGAGGCATGGTGCCCTCTGTTAGCTTAACAGTTTGTTTTACGTGCTTGGGTTCACTGACCTTAGTCAGGGAACATATGGGACTACACGGACAAGATGCCTCTCATGCTTGCAGTCCCATTTGCTTAGTCTCCTCACTCTGATGGCCTTTTCTTATAGTACATCAGATTCCTTTTAAATCTGATCCTGTCTAGTTATACAACTCAATGTGTCAGAGCGGTCTTGCGCTGGTGTGGGGGGTCCTGACAACTTCCTCTAGGACAAGAGGAAAGAAAACAGATCTGTTGGTGATGTGTTTAAATCAACATTTCTACCAAATCCTCTCTATCAGTAATTTGTTGTTTGACCCATGACTGGTCGGTGAAATTAAGCAGATCCAAACAGTTTATCATGGTCAAAGTGCTACTGAGAAAGACATTACAGATTATGAAGTTAAATAACAACTGTTTGTGGCTCTGGTTGGTTATTGTTACTTTGATTCGCAGTAAAGAATACAGGCATTCCACGATCATCTTCAAAAGTCAGCCAACAACTTTTGAAGATGATCCTGGAATGCCTGTACCATTACAGTACAGTTTATAAAGTACCCTTTATAAAGTACCTTTTTTTCATCATTCCACCAAAATAATGCTACTGACAAAATTCCAACAATACATGCTAAGCCCATAAAATCTGGATCAAAGTCTGGTTTTAAGCCTATTGTTGTATAACACGGAAATTACACCTTACATAATGATACCCACTAAGATATAGATAAATAAGCAAACATAAACACCGAGTAGCACATAGCACTACCACAGCACCCCATTTAAAAGTAATAAACAAAGTTACATGCTTGTGCAAAGGGACCTAAACATGAGATTATTGGAGCTCTGCCTTGCTGGTCAGTGCTTGTGTCCCCATGAGGGGAAGGCAACCTTGGGGATTAGACCAGTGTTAGTTCAGACGGGTCCTGTGGAGACAGACAGAGATCGTCATGCTGCCAGAAGTTAGAATCACTCAGAGGTGAAAGCTCCAGGCTGAGAGGGCAGGAAGGAAAGGGGGACTCGACCTTCACATGGAAAAGACGGCAGTGAAGGGTGAGGGTCATGAAGATTGCTGCGGAGACTTATGGGTGGTGAATAGCACAGAGGCCAGATTAATGTGGTTATTATTTCCAGATGGAAATATGATAGGGAGGATTCAAGCTCCTGACAGGGATACACTAGGTGACTCACTAAGGCTTAAGGGAAGGGTATAGCTTATGGATGGTTTCTTACATATCATTTCAGTTTCAGGGATAGTCACAAGAGCCATATAAATCGCAGAGCCTAAAGATGGCACCAGTATGTCATACTACTTCTACTTTTATGCCGTCTGTTTAGAAAGCAAGATATGAATACAAATGAATATTTCATACCATGGCTGGCAGGTGCATGGGCTATTCTGTTTCAGAACAGGTCCTCTGTGACCCTACAAGAGAGGGACAGAACCCTTCAGCAGTATTTGCCCTGACAATGAGCCCTTGCCATCCAAATTGGTGTGTGTGTGTGTGTGTGTGTGTGTGTGGTTGTTAAGGAATTACCTCACGCAGAGTTGCTCTTCTTTCTCCCGCATGATGACCTTGCTCTGACCTGGAAAAGGATCTTTTTCACCTGTTTGAACTGGAATACTACCTCCTTCTTGATTCAAACCCTATCTTTCATTGTCTCATAAATAATGCTCTTTTTAATTAATTACCTTTTGAATAGTTTTTGTTTATCCTCATGTAGATATCTTCTGTGTTTGCACTCTTATTGCTGACCAGTATTCAGTGTTCTTTACTCACTAATTCCCTCACATGGCGCCGTTGAACATAAAGATTTACCCATGGCTGTATTATAAGCATCATATGTATCATGTCTTTCCTTATGTCTTTCCCTGTTCAGTTATCTGTAGCTGGTTAATTTCATTCTCTACAGAATCCAGATTATATGATTGTTTATCAAGGTCATGTTTGATTTATCTTATAGGCTTCTTATTAATACCCTGAATTCTTTTTCATTAAAAACATATTTCCATGATTTTACTAAACCCATATTCTCAAACAGCAGTACAGATTTGGTAAATTAAGCTTGTCATGTTAACTGAATGGTCAACTTCATGATAGGTGAAACAAGATCTATAATAAAACAGTTGTTGAGGTGTCTAAAGTAAAATTCAAGAAGTGAGATGTGAGGAGAAGGATTGGTCAGATGAGCGGCAAGGCTAGAAGGTGAACCTTATGGTTCAGTGGCATACAGGCAGTAAGTAATTGAGGCATGAAGCAGAATGTCCTTTAGTAAATGCTGAACAAGAGACACTGTAACCAGAGTACCAAGGAACACATTACCTCAAAGACTTTGTAGAACCTGACTTGTGCACGCAGGACCAAAAAAGTGTATGCAAGGGGGGGCAGAAGCTTCTATGGATCTAGTGATGGAGATGTCCTAGGTATAGTTGGCCATTTTGGATCTTCAAAGGGCACAGGTGAGAGCAGCATTGTGCACTCTGGCTTCTCACATTACTCTTTCAACTTCCAGAGGAGGAAGGACATCAAAGAGGAAGCTTAAAAAGCCTGTCAATGCTTTCCTCCACATACCTCTGCAAACTGCTGCTTTGCTCTCCTTTAGTGAGGCCCACAGCTATAAGGCAATGGTCTCTAACTGTTTTCTTTCAGACCAAACAATTGAGAACTTCTAAAGGCCTCTTAAATTTGTCTGATGATGGATGCATTAGAAATCTCTATGGACCTAAGGGTGTATACCAGTTCCATTCACTGAAATGAAATCTATTCCACTGCAAAAGTTTCTATACTCAGTTTGAGGGTATCTAACCAATTTTATCTTTAAACCTGTCAATCTTAAGGTATTATTATTATTATTATTATTATTATTATTATTACAGCAAAGATTTTTATCTGGAAATTTAAAGAACATTAGATTTTTCCCATGTCTCATGCTTTTGGGCTCATAGACTTCTGACTCTGACATGAGATGAACTTTTAATGCTCATTGGCAAGCAATTGATACCGCTGGCTAAAACCAAATGTGAATATACACATATTAAATTTCCATAATATAAATCAAGTGGGATTTAAAATTTTCTCAAGATGTGGCTTTTAACCAGAAGCTTCAAAATGCGTTGTGGCATTCATGTATGTACAGGCCAAAGAAATATCAGATCAATAAACTTTGCTCACTTATAATTTAAGAGATTTTTAGCTACTTGGAGGGGAATAAAACAGAAGTGTCCAGTTTTGCTAGGATGAAGTGTAACACTCCAGATCTTACAAAGTGCCATTTATAGACCACCTGATTAGTGAATAATTAACTTAGTGATGCCAAGCAACAAAAAGCTGCTATTGCATTGCACAGCTGCAACTTTTTAAACCTCTTTTTTCCTTCTATTAATCACGCTTACAAGACGATGATTTACAATATCGGATCCAGGCCAGTATAAAGCGTTAGTTAAATGGTTAAAAGCTAAATATATCAAAAACGTATGTAATATACTATATACTGCATAACTCCTGTGCTTAGCTTAGTATTTGATCTATATCTTTTCTACAATTCGGGGTACAATATATATAAGCATTAAGACCTTACTGGACAGCAACATCTTGTTTCCCTTAAAAGAACAGAAGCTAGAACCTGTCAGACCAGCATTTATAAATAGGCCATGCACCATCTCTAAGGACCTCATGATTCATCTTCATCTCAAAATTCCTGTAGGGTAGAAGTTCATGAAACTTAAAAGAGCAGCAGGGGGGCTCTGCCGATGATCATATCTGCACAAATGGATTTCATTTCAGTAGAATTACAAAGTCCAGGCACCAAGAAAGAGAACAGACGTAAAGAGATTGTTAATGAGTAATTACAAATGAAGTATATTACAATGAGATGACCAAGCAATCTGTTTGGATGAATGGCGTTTCATCAATGTCGATGCACATAAACAGCACACGGACATTTAACTGTATGTATCACTCTGCTTCACAGATGTTCTGACAATCATTATTTACCCTAACTGTTGCGAGCTGCATGAAAGTATATCTGTACTGTAAGTAGTACTGGAAAGAGGGGAGAGCAGCTGCCTGACAAAGCCCACATTCATAAGCATTCACAGAAGTACTTTCAGCAAAAACATCTGATAGCATTATATCACCTTGAACAACACTTTGCTACCAACTAGTATGTAGTTCCAAATTGCCTCTGAATTGTCCATGACTAGCTTCTAACACATAGCATAGCAAACCCCTCTCTAACTACTTGCTGTTCGGAGTAAGGGATTTTACACCCTAGCACTTTAGCTTTCCATTCTATGCTGTTTATATATCCTTGCCTGTAATATTGTGTGTAGGTTATGACTGGATATTCCTAAATTACGTTTGTCAAATTAATTGTATTTTTTGAAGAAACTTGATCCTGAAACAATACAAGTAAGCCTTTGATGCATTGCATATAATACACACATATACATTCTTATTAATTAAGGGATGGTTCTTTATTTAATAGATTCATATTTTGTCCAAAATAATGTATGATGTTCTTTTTTCCTGGGCCAAAGGGACAAATCACAGCCAACAATCTGAAATTGCGACTATTGGGAGATACTAACAAACAGAACCAAATGATTTTAGACGAATGAAAAAAATGTCTGTACAGATGCAGTATATAAATATTTGATACACTGACTGTGATTCTACAAGTACAGCATCATATAAACTTTAATTGGGGAGGGCAATTCCATACAATTCTTAGAAGAAGAAAAAACGTAAGCAAGGCTCTACAATGTTTGCTTTCAGTAATGTAATTTGGTATTTCATTTGCCTTTTTCCTGTTGCTGGGTTTGAGATTCCCTGGAGAACCTGTGACACCTTAAAGAACGGAAGAAGAGCCCGGGACTCTTTAGTGTGCTGCTCTGTGATTTCTCCTCTCTGCACAGTTTCAAAATGTTCCTTCTCCAAGCACATCTGATTCAACTCACAAATGCCTTGATAGTTAGCTAAAGATCTGGATCAACTGTTTGGGAGAAACAAAACCTGGAAAGTGTCCAGGCACTAAAACTTCAAGACTGGAGTTGACAAGAGATGTCTAAGAATAAAATCAAACTACTCATTTTTACAGTGTAGAAAGCACACAGGTGCAAGCTTGATAATGAGGGGCTGATGTGCTATCAGCAGCAAAGCACCATATGTACTTGGTGAGGCTCCAGGCTCCATCTTTATATGGTTCCATCTGGTAGAAAGTGATGAGGTGCTAAGTGTCTTATAAACTACTCACTAAATCAGGTAAGGGTCTTACAAATCTCTGCAAACCTCTGGGCTAACTGTAAGTTAGCTCCACTTTCCAGTGATGTTTAATGCATAATGGCTTCTACTACATATTTCAGAAGGCATTAATCATTTCGGGGGAATTTTTTATCTCTCACTGCAGACCTAGAAGACTGTTGAAAGTACGGGATATTGGTTCAATGATTGCCTGCTTCAAGAAATTACACAAACTTATACATCTTCTGATTACCACTGACAGACTACTCCTGAAACCTTTCCCTCAGTTTATTGTTTATTATTTTTATGTGATTTAGGATAGTCCCTGAGTTATGTATAAATTACACCCATTGACATGAGAATAATTTATCTTTCTTCGCAATCTAATAAAACACCAAAAAAAAAAAAAAAAAACTTTTGTGCCACCCTCATGGCTTGTGTACTAAGAGTCACTGCAAAACCCTAAAAATAAGTTGGTTAACTTTATTCTTTCATGAGTTATTTACAAGTTTATTTATTAAGTTATAAAATGTTATAAATAAGTTATAAAATGTGTTCAATGTGTTGGATTGTCAATGCAACCCTCTTCT
>JAQMYJ010000033.1:22048830-22067578 GCA_030014305.1 Clarias laeviceps
AAATGGCCACCATGGTCACCACCCATCTTGAAATGTTTTCCCCCTCACATATACTAATGTGCCACAAACAGGAAGTTCATATCACCAACCATTGCCATTTTATTAAGGTGTATCCATATAAATGGCCCACCCTGTATATTGAATATTGCATGGGTAAGCTCTCGAAATATTAAAAGTGACCGAAAGTCAACACCATTAAAGTTTAAGTTTGAGGAGAGTTTAATATATTTCATAAGAAGTAAACATAGAATGACTCCTACTATGGCATCCAGACATAATAATTCTGTAAAAATGTGAATAGCCTGCTGAGAACAAAAAATCTGTGAGATCTTGCTTTCCATCACCCTAGCCACAGAGTGAGTTCCAGAAGTACATATTATTCTTTTTTATTTTGTTTTGGTATGATTGTCCTACATGTTCCTTTAACACAATTTAGTGCTGTAAAGCTATTAATAGTTTTATAAAACAAATAAAAAACTTAAAACAATACATGTCATGCAGAATAATGGGAGCACTAGACCAGGAGTGGCTACTAGAAATGAAATTCCAACTCCCCTCTGTTTTTCAAAGATTTAAATTTTCATTTTTTTCCCGTTCAACTTGATTATAAGGTCTGATTAATAGCAATTTATTTTGGGTTTGGTGGAACCAAGCACAGTACAATGAACTACACAGAAGTAAAATACACAGAAGGGTATGAAGAGAGGCTGGGGCCATATGGTTATGCAGCCTAGTGACAGTCGTGCCAATTGATTACACAGAATGAAATTCCACCTTGATTTGTGTATCTAACGCATTTTCAACAATGATTGATAAAACAGATCAGATGTCATTGTACAATAATGGATACATCCACAATATGTAGCTAACATTCATGTCTTTGGTATGTTATGCTGAGCAGATATCAGATATAGTTTTACAGTTATTTTACACGATCTCCTGACTAATTAAGCAGTAAACAAGCAGTTTTTGTTCTAAAGTGTGTCTTTTTTGTGGAAAAAAATTAAATAATAAATACATTAGGTCGCTCAGCAGTTACCTCATACCTCCAGGATTCAATGTTTAACTCTTGCCTCCAGTCTGTGTGTCTGGAGTTTGAATGTTCTCCCAGTGCTTTGTGGGTTGCTTCTGGGTACTCTGGTTTCCCATCATATTTCCATGACGTGTTGTAGGCTGAGTGAAGTTTTCCAAATTGCCCATAGTGATTGTGTGTGTCTCTGTCATACGATTGGTACACAATGTGCCTGGGATTCCTGGGATAGGCACCAGGCACCTGCAACCCTACACAGAATAAGCAGTATTATTTAATTAATTAAATTAAGTAAAATTTGTGGTTTGTTGCCCACCTTGCTGCAAGGCCTTAATGCTGGTACAACAATGCAGGTATCTTGATGTTAGACTGAATGCTTTGGGAGTCCATTCAATTCTGGTAGACAGTCCTGGAAGTTTGACTGTTTTGAGGACAGACAGTGTGACAATTCAAAATTCCAACTTAAATAAATGTAACAGTCATTCAATGCCAAACCCCCAATTTCCTCACCATTTTCTTCTCACGTAACTACGCTAATAGGATACTGAAGTATTTGCACAGCTTACTCAATTGTTAGGTACCTAATACTGTATTATCAGTTCAAGATCAATGCTAAATTATCTCCATTTAGTCATTAAGATAATAGATAGTTTGAAGAATAAATGACAAAGGATGAATTGCTGTGGTTTTGAGACTAGCTTGTGTTCCAACATTTCTCCTGAGGTTTAAGGAGAAAAACATGAGGCTGTACACGAAACCTTGCCAAGCCAAATGCCAGAGCAAAAAAACAAAACAAAACAATAAAAAAACACGTTTAGTCGTAATGGGAAATTTATTTTTCCATTCTTTGTTTGTCAACTTGAAAGAAATGTCCTCCCAAAAAAAAAAAAAAAAAAGAATTGGCTTCAAGGGTTAGCTTTAGCCAAAATAAACAAAATCAGTCTAGATCAAAATCAGCTTAACCTAATTCCCTAAACATAGAAAAAAAATGTAAATCAGAAAACAGACAAAACCCAAAGCCCACTGGTCAATAAATCATAATGAATGCTACATTTAAATTTTATTTTACAAGGACGACATTTGGCAGATCAGTTTTTATTTAGAATTCAAATTCTATTTTTTGTCACATGTACAACTATACTGTACATGATGAAAGATCAAATCAAATCCACTATGAATAAAATGATTTTCATTAAAATAAAAAAAAAGTTTGCAAATATAAAATAAGAATAATGAACAAAAAATAAGAATAAGAATAAAATGTGCAAACGCAAATAAGAATAAAAGAAATAAAATATATAAAATAAAGTCCAATGAAATATCAAATAAATATGCATAAGTTTATGTAGATACATAATTTATGCTTAAAATATATGTTGTATTCCTCCTTAAGTGAACTGTAAAAATGTTCAATTTAGGTTTGTGTTTAGATTTGTATTAAACATTTCTGGACTGTATACTCATCAGGGTAAAAACCATGGCTCCTCATGTACATTTTCTATTATTAATGCTTATAAGATGCTCCTTATTGGTGAACATTCCTCCTGTTGAAAAGCATCTAGGGTTATGTGCCCAATAGTCAAGTTAATCTATTAACTGATGATGGTTCACATAGGAGAGCTTTAAATTTGGTCTAAAATTGTAATTTTGGATGTAAGGATTTTAATCAGACTGAAATATAGCCAAGCCCTTGTAACTCTTTGTCCTGTGGGCCACAAACAGGTGGTACTCCATTTCAGCCAAAAAGGAGATTGTTTACCTATACAGATGTGCCTCGATAAGGGTGTGGAGCTGTGAGAGAGAAAACAACATCCTAGCAGCGTATGTATTTCCTGGCCTCGGCTAACGCATGCCCTCATCGTGAGTGCATTCCACCATGCAAGGCAGCCGTGAGAGCAAAGTTTGGCAGCTATGCCTCCCCCCTACACACAGAACCAGTGCACCCTCCCCATGTGCACTCAGACACATTGCTGAAATTCAAACTCAACGACCCTCATAGCAAACACTTTAGAACTAGAACAGTTTACCTTAAAAAGATACCATTTCTTAAGTTCACAAGATTTAACCTTTAATGGATTTAAACTGTACTACTATGGACATTAATATAAACTCTCTTCCATCAACAAGTGAGGAAGTTATAAACATTAATGTATAAAGAATTTGCCTTATCTCATATATTTCAATAAAAAAGTCTATGTGAGCTCAGAAATATGGTTAGTAAAAAAAATAGATAATATTAAGATTAAGAGCATTGACCCTTAGCCTGAAATCATATCAGCTTGCATAAAAAAGCTTTAGAGTCCTGTATAAGGTGTGCATATATTAACATGGCAGTACTGAATATATTTATCCTACTAGAATACATATATCAAGCTGTTCAAAGAATACATATCATTTAAAATATATAGCTATAGAGACAATATGAATCTGTAAGTTTAATCAGAAAGGGAAATGTCCTAAAGATAGAGTCAGTGATCCCCTTTACCTTTTTGGCATTCTTCATAATTACAATAATGATGATTAATTTGATAAATCCAATAATAAATTACCTTATTCTTGACTAATTGTTAGCCACAATGTTGAATTTTTTGTCAAGGCCCTTGTTACATTTCATTAACCCATTATAACTTAGAGGACATATTGGCTAGGCCAACTATACATGTCTTTATTGATTTAGTAACAGAATAATTCATAGTAATTGTTATATATAAATTAGATGACTTTTTAATCAAAGATGAATTGAATAAGAACCAGAGAGTTTAAGCACTTATATGAGCTTAATGTACATGATGTGTTCAAAATAGACCCTCTGTGTACTAAAAAACCTTGTTGTATAATGGTATTGGAATTAGGCCAGGATAGCAGAAGCAGACTTCAAGTTGCAGGACAGGCCGGTCATTGACACTGTTCATTTCCAGATCACTGACCTGTCCAAAGCCAAAAAGGACACACATGTCTATCAAACATCTTATGCTCCATATCTTAAGGATTCCAGACATTGTTCCTACCATTTGGTAAGGGGAAGTGTGAGCCAGTCTGGATAATATTAAAGCAAATAATAGGATTGTCACAATCATTTAGTAGACTCTAACACTAACCTAGACAAAACGTACCAATGAGATTAGTGATTAGCACACTCGGCTTTTGCAATTACTGTGATTATTATAAATAAAAAATGTTGTTGACAATATCATAATAGAATATTTTTAGGTTTTGAGGAGAAAGATAAATACCTTGAAAAGAAAGTTTGAATAAATTATTTTGAGTATCTCCTGCAATTGAGCTGTTACATTGTTCTTTTAAACCTATTTGTCAGTGAAATTAAGCAGTGTTTATTTAGTCCAGAGTTGTCCAAAATTATTCTCTGGCACTGACCACTAGGCTCATTTTTGCTTTCTCTGAACTCCCCCCAACACCTCCCACCCGTTAACACACCTAAACCAAGAACATTTAAGATCATAACTGAACGCTGTGCTTGGGGCCCAAGTATTCCAAATCGGCTGGTGGTTAGGGAGTTGTAGGAGGCAAGAACTGGTTTGTGAAACACTGGCCTAGGTATAGAAAAAATATAACTCTTGCTCTCATGTTACCATCTGCAGGGCAGTCTGGGTAATCACAAGTGACCTTTGAATGGACAGCCACAAGAAAAGGACCACTCTTGACAATTTCTGTATTTTATCAACAAACTGCTTGCTGTAGACCTCATTATATCACTTACCTTTAAATTTTACTACTAAGAGAAGAGCGCAAAATTATCAACTCTTTACCACCCTTGCTGGAAAGACAAGGTTTTTTTTGGACAGCACCAATGAACAACAGGTAATCCAAAGGCTCTCACACATCTGTTGTTAGTCATGTGCGCAGAGGCATATGTTTACATTGAATTTAGCTGAAATCCTCCCACAGCTCCAATCAATCAAAACCAGTAAATGAGGAACTTTATCAGATTGGCACTGGGACCCTTAATTGGTCTTTGCTTCAAGCTGACCACCCTGTATCTCCATGTCTCTAAGGGAGTGATGGCTATATCAATCTTGCCCTAGATACTGCCGTTTAACTATTCCAGACATCTGAATCAGCATTTTAGATACCCTTTTCACATGAACCAGAAGGCCAATTAAGATGTCACTGTCTACCAACAAAATATATGATGCCTTTTTTAATCAATTAGCTTAGTCGAGTTCAACACATGCAAATTTTTTAGACCTTAGGGGAAAAAAAAGAAAATTGAAAAACATTATAAATACTTATAAATATATATAGTATATAACAACAATATTGGATATCAATATTTTGTAGTGTGTTTTAGGGAGTCATAAGAACATGCATAGACAAACATTATATAACTATGTCAGTTATAAGAAATATGTCAAATACTAAGTGCAACTTATACAGTATAATGGGGATCTTTTCCTTAGACCTTGCCATAGTTGTTATATGGTGGCAAATTTCAACAATGGGGAAAGTGGAAAAAAAACAACAAGCTTGGACTACACATCTGTTCCTCTGTTCCAGTGTTTGTTTACTTGGGTCAAAATCAAGGAGAGAAGGGGGAGTCCTTATGGCTTATCCCAGGAAGCCAAAATGGGAACTTGAAACTATACACATTGAAATCACGTGACTGCCTTTTCTATGGACAGCATATTTAAAGCAATAGCTCATTGATAAACATTTGTGGAGAGACAGAATACCACAAATTGTGGTGGAGAATTCTGAGGTGGATAACTGCATGGCCACTTGTAAACTGTGGCTGGGAAAAAAACAAAAGCTGCTGACAAACTGTGAAAAATATAGAACTAGAGGGTGGATATTTGGTCTCGCCTTGGCTGGTTGTTCACTTCTTCCCCTAAACATACTGTGGGGTGTGTGGGTGAATGAGAAGCATTTGTTTTTGCTACCATCTGTTTCTAATAAAGCAGTCTCAACTGGACTTCTTAGTTTGCTATAGTAGTAGCATGTGCTTATTGTTTTTGCAGGTTATTAGTTTTATTGGCTGTTCATGAGTACCCACTTGAAACCTCACAGGTCATTTACAAAAAAAAATACATATTCAATTAGGATATTTTCAATCTCTTATAAAAGTAAGAGCCAAAATCCAAATTAAACACTTCGATTTGAGTAAGTTTAGTTACTCACTCACTTTCTATACCGCTTTATCCTGTAAAATTTATTTTATATTATTATTATTATTTTAACAATTTGATTTTGAACCTGAAGGCTCCATTAATTCTTATTCACCAAAAGTACATAAAGTACATATACTGTATGGGGGTAACTTAAATTGGGTCACTGCCCAATATTGAACGATGCATACAAAAAGGCCACCGTCATTTTGTTGGTGTGGAATGGCTGTTGAATGGCTACCCAAGTATTTTCGAATAACAAATTTCAAAAGCACAATTAAATACAGTATCTTTAGCCTAATAACTATACCAAGTTATGACATTCAAACCACCTGCATAATATTTATAGCATTTGGCACACACTCTCATATATTTATTGTATTATACATCTGAGCAGTTGAGAATGAAGGGCCTTGCTCAAGGGCCCAACAGTGGCAACTTGATGGTTGTGGTACTTCTGAACCATAGTCCAATGCCTTAACCACTGAGCTACCCCTGACCCCCTTGTGCAAGTCCCCCTTATGCTACCATGCTACCAAAACAGCACTAACCCATTGAGGCATGGACTCCACAAGACCTCTGGAGGTGTGCTGTGGTATCTGGCACCAAGACATTAGCAGCAGATCCTTTAAGTCCTTTAATTTTCAAAAGTGGGGCCTCCATGAATCAGACTTGTTTGTTCAGCACATCCCAGAGATGCTCCATCAGATTGAGATCTGGGGAATTTGGAAGCCAAATCAACACCTTGAACTTTTTCACGTTTCTCACACCATTCCTGAGCATTGTGTGTGGCAGGGCACATTATCTTTCTGAAAGAGGATAATCCTAATAGATAATACTGTTGCCAGACTGTTGAATTGTATATGATCTACACCAACATTTAGGTAGAGGTTTAGATAGATATATTTCATATCACTTTTTGACTTAATTCCCATGCTTGTATCTCATTCCAGGCATATTCTCTTACTGCATCAGAAACGTTTTCTCCTCAACCTCACACAGTACCGCTTGCCTTTACTCATGCAGTGCAAACTAACCCCAGGTTGTAATATTCCTTGGACTTTTGGTATATAACCGCTGTAAACATCCCACAAGACTAATTATTTTGGGGATGCTCTGATCTAGGCCTCTAGCCACACCAGTTTGACCCCTGTCAAAGTTGCCTGGACCCTTTTGTCCATTTTTCCTGTTTTCAACACACCAGTGTTAAGAACAGTATGTTCATTTGCTGCCTAATACAAAAAATAAGTTGGATTTTAAGAAGCAAGTATTTAAGAGCTTTTATTCGGATAGTTCAAGCAATGAAAACAATTAAAGAGATGGCTGGGATTACTGTAATTGGGATATGAACTGTACAATGCATTATTCAAACCTGGAAGAATAGCAGTAAACCATTAACTTTGTGTTCCGATAAATCCAGATTGACCCTATTCCAGAAGGGAAGCACATAAAGTAATGTACCCATCATACATAATGGCCACTGTACAAGCCTCTGGAGGGAGTGTTATGATCTGGGGTTGTTTCAGTTGGTCAGGTCTAGACTTAGCAATGTAATGTGATTCAGCACTCTTGTCATCAATATCTGATCTCAGCCAAACATTTGTGCAACTCTAAACAGAAACAAATGAGTGTTGTGAGAGGTTGTCAAACAATAACATGACGATTACATGCCGTAATCAAAACTAAAGATGGTCCAAACATAAGAGAGTGTGACTTTCTCTGGCCAGACACTGTACATGCCACCTCATTGACAAGTGCCACTGTAACATAATAATCAGTCTTATTTACGATACTTGTCAGTGGTTTTAAAGGTATTGCTGATTGGTGGTATGTACATTATATGTCCAAAATGCTCAAAAGTGTAATAAATTGGTTTGTCTACTTGATAAGACTTTCCACTAAATTTTGGAGAGTGTCTGGGAGATTTGTCCTTTCAGTCACAAGTGCATTAGTGAGGTCAGATAATGATATCAGGTGAGGAGCCAAATACACTCCCTATTCAGTAATCAGAGTGAATCACAGATTCGAAAAAGTAGTTCAGATAAAGATTATGTTTTGTCTTTAAACAACTCCAGCATGTTAAAATTCACATACAGTAGGATTGTTATTTCAGTGGTAAAAATATTAAGTAATCCCAGTAAAAATAGTCAGTTTAGACTTCCTAATTTATATCTATTGGTGCGGGCGGCACTGTGGTGTAGTGGTTAGCACTGTCGCCTTGCACCTCCAGGGTCCGGGTTCAATTCCCGGTTTGGTTAGACTAATTGGCGTGTATGTGTGTCCTGCAATGGATTGGCACCCTGTCCTGCATCGTGCCAGTAAGTCTCCTGGGATAGGCTCCAGGGCCCCCTGTGACCCTGAATACAGGATAAAGCAGTGAAGATGATGAGTGAGTGAGATCTATTGGTGCAGGTGAGCCAGTAGCTTATTATTAGCTTATTTTAAAACAAATTATTAAATCTGGCAGATAACTATTCATGACATCGCTTTTACTCAACATTTTGATTTGAGTGCTGGAGATATGTTCTAACAACCTGTGTTTAATCTCATAGTGGCGCTCGACAATACTGCTTGTTATTAGTGCCACATTTTTGGAACATATAAGACAAACTGGTTTTAAAATTCCAGCAGAAAAAATAAACATACATTGATCTGTCCATTTATTTTTGAAGGTTCAGTTTTCATAGTCTACTGTTCCTTTTTTTTGGAGTAAGCCATGCTGTGTTGCAAGTTTATTTCTGTTTGGTGAGGATTTGGGCGCATTACCAGTATTTCTGTATACTCTGTCTATACACCGTAAACTACTGGTGAAAAAATATATATAAAAAAGTGCTATATTTGTTATATTTGTATAAACTGTGACATAATCTGGCACATTACTGCTCATAACATTCCTTCTACTCAACATTTTGACTTCATTTATGGTGCAGGTTTAACTTCAGGGAAACACTGAGACAGGCCAGAGAGTTCAGATTAATTAAGATTGATAGCAACTCCATTTCCCCATCACAGACATTATTACACTTCCCAATCAGCAGATGCTATTGGTATTTTTTGAGAATGCCAAGGCTGATGAAGGCAGGTGCATTACTGATCTCCTCGAGCATCCTGAAGCTGTGGGTAATCATCAAGTGGAACCCCAAATGCAAAAGTATTTATTCCAAATACTACACCTACTATATGTAAGAAAGAATCTTTATTGAATAATCTATTTACATGTGAAAGATCACTAGAAAAGATCCATCCCCATGCCTGGAGGTTATCTGGGGTTCACAGAACGACAGTTGCATACATAACTAGCAGTATTGTGTTTGGTGGAGGAAAAAGAAGAAGAAGAAGAAAAAAAGAAAAAACAATCCTCCATTCATGCTAAACCTACACGCTACTGTCATTTCTAATAACACTGCTGTCATTAAAAGGTTTTCTTCTAAAAGCAACAATTGGCCATCACACCAACGAAGATGAGCTAAACTTGCAACTAACAAATTATAACAATGAAAACAACAAGAAAAATTTCACATGAGATTGTGACAGTTGGAATGTACTATCTGTAATGTAAACCCATATGAAATGACTTCTACCTGAAGGCAATCCTTGGAGAAACACATGGATGTGCATCCTTTTGATTTATAATATAAGACTTATGTCAAACCAAAGAAGAACAATTGCTTTTCTTAATGTTCATGGATCAAATTTATGTTGAACATAAGTCTCCCAGATGATTTTCTTGGAGGTAAACTCAAAAGCGATTCATTAATCAGATATCTTAACTAAGTTCATACAACAGGAAGCAGCAGTCCATCATCCTCCCACAATGTACAGTAGGTGAAACTGCCTCTACATCATTGCTGCCTTTGCTACGTGAAAGCGATTACTGCAATCCCTTTCACACTTTATCTAAATACTCAGAGATAATGCAGTAATAAATAACATCAGATCCTTTTGGGCTTGCTTTCACCTGAGGTGAGATATAAAAAAAATTAAAAAAAAGCACAAAAAAGACTGACATGAGGCATGCTTTTTAAATTGAAATCACATGTATGCTTTAAAAGAAGTAGTAGAAATTAAATTACAAAGAATTTTAATAAAGTATTATGTAGTACAAATGTGCTAAAATCAAATATTAAATTTCATCCATCATTCTCCTTTGTTTGATGCTGTTCTTTTCCGTTGCCCTTCCCGTTCTTTTTGGTGACGCCACTGAAGTATTTCTCCCTGAAGGAATTATGGCCATGGTACGGACTGAAGCGTGGGTCTGCTAACTGTGCTAGCTCATCTGAATTCTGCAAGAAATCACAAATGTATGTCAATATGACAGCATAATTATTATTTTTTATCATAGGCCATTTTATACTACTATTAGGGAATAAGGTTTTGGCGTAATGTTTGCTGTCCAAGCAACAGCCCTCCCTGTATTTATTGTAGACTTTTTGTGAATACAGAGACATGTTCCACATACAAGACTTGTTATTTTTATTCGAGTAGATCCCATAACCACCACAGACATTACATCAAAAATGAACGTTTCACTAGGGATAAACTGGTTGGGATAGATTATCCACTTTTTGATTCCAACATGTTGTTTAAAACATCACTGCAGTCTTCATTTAGCCAGCATTCCCCCAAAAGTGTGCTGTGTCTGAATAATCTAAATAAAACTCAGAGAATAAAGCACCACCATTACACCAAGGACAATTATAAACAACAGCAAATTTCTGCTAACATTCTGCTATCTTGTTTGGGTAGCTCATAAACCCAGTGTAATGGGTAATGATGGAAAAGTATTTAGAAACTCCTCAGTTTATTAGTTTGGAAGCATGATGGTGTAGATGCTAGAACTGTGGCCTCGCACCTCCAGGGTCAAGGTTTTGATTCCCGCTTCGGGCTGTGTGTGAGTCGAGTTTACATCTTCTCCCTATGCTTGGTAAGTTTTCTCCAGGCAATCCAGTATCCTCCCAAACACATGTAGATTAGGTTAATTGGAATTTCCAAACTGTCTGTAGTGTGTGTGTGCTTGTGTGCCCCGCAATGGATTGGCACCCATTCTAGGGTGTGCCCCATGTTCCCTGGGACAGGCTCCAGCCCTCCCATGACTCTGTACAGGATAAGCGGTATAGAGAGTGAATGAGTTTTTTTTAATGTATGATGTTGAGCCCTGGTTGTTAGCACAGCCTCTTGATGGGGACCAGAGGGAAAACACATAACGAGGTGCCAGAGACATGAAGAACTGGAAGTGACTAATCCACCACTTTGCATCATCAGTGACACATTCAACTATTTCCATCCATTTATACATCGTTTCTTCCAGTCAGTCTGAATCCAGTCATACCCCAACACTAAAAATCTCAAATAACAGACAGAGTTAAAGTGGAGCAATAAAGAGGAGAAAGAGACTGAGTGTGTGTGGAACCGAGAGAAACCAAGACTTCATCGGGGCCTGAGTGTTGCTTGACAAACTAACACGGTAAAGTTCCACACTTTTTCAAACAACTTGACAGCACACTGTATATCTGACAACACTACAAGACAGATTCAGTTTCCATTTCTAAATTACACGTGCCTTAAATTTACGAAGGAGACTTAGACAATGTTAAACATTTTCACATAGATCACCATCTGACAATACTTGCATTTCAACAAATAAATAAATAAAAAAAATCTAGGTTAATGGCAGAAGTCTAAAGTCTGAGAGAATTCACTATGAATACAAGAAACTAAATTAACTAAAGGTTAATCATCAAGGATCTTAAAAAGCTCATGGACACTGCCTACAATTACATTCATTGGATTTAGAAGATGCTCTTATCCAGTGTGACTTTTAGTCTCTATCAAAAACACATTCTCATTCACATCCAACTATGACAGGAACGAAAAAATAATCAGTCTACAAACTGTTTAAAAGGATTGTATAGTATTAACAAAAACACAAGATTTTTTACACAAGTGTACTAATTTAGGCGCTTTTATTGAAGAGGTAATTTTTTTATTCTACTTTTGAAAACTTGAATAGCTGGTTTGGCCAGCAAGGGGATGTTCATTCCAACACCTGGATGCCAGAAAAGAGAAAACGCCTTGATGCATGTATTCTTTGTACTCTAACGGAAGGTGGGCCCAATCAAACAGTGCTAGACACCTGGTACACAGCAGCACGTGATAAGTGCTTTAAAGTAGGCAAGTGCTGGTCCTTTTCTTTTTGGCTTTGTTCCCATGATGCCTTTCTACTTTTAATAGATTTTGGCACATTGTAAGTTGGAGATGTGAACTTGTGCTAATGTAAATGCTTAATGCTTATGTAAGGAATCTGTCAATGTCAGTTTTAAGGTACTGCAACTCACAATATCTGCATCGCCATAAAGGAATAATTAACTATAATGCAATATAAAATGTTTATTTTATATATTACTATGAAGTATAATTGATTGTTTTACTGTTTTATTTGCAGGGAAAGGTCAATCATATGGACCACTGCACTAAATATCGAAGAAATATTCAAATGAAAATTCAACTAATGCTCTTCCAGTTGCATAAAGAATGACACTGTTTGCTAAATTCTAATAATAAAAACATGTATAAAGTGATAAGATTTCACAAAGGTTTAATTCAGTACTACTGCTTCAGTGAGCCTCCTTAAAAGGCTGAGAAACTTTGAGTAGGGAAATTACAGATGGCTTACATGAAAAATAACAAGTGCCATACAAACTAAAATATTTATTTCTAAGAAACCCCGAGCAAAAATAAATTCTTGGCTGAGAACTGCAGTCGTGATCACATGAAAGCAATCAGGCTCTCCTGAAAATCGAGAGGAGGGGGCAAACAGCAGCAACACCACAAGTTATGAAACGCAACACGTTATGTGTTCCAGGTTTGATGCTCGAGCGGCCTGAGGCACACGCCAATCTCTGCAGATAAAATACAACTCCTTTGTTTGCGAATGATTCACGCAGGCCTTTAAAGGACTAATTTGGGGTTTTGAACTGAAACGGTTGTCAAATGCAAAGATTGTTTTTCATACGACGTGTGATTGAAACACTAATGTGTAGTATCAAAAAGTGAGTCAACCACAACCAGATGGTGAGGTTTTCACTGAGCTTAAGTACTACTCTTAGCTAACATATTGTAACTATGACTGCTCTAAAAAACATATATTTAAATGAAACACACACACAGAGAAACAAACCTCAGGTTCCTTGGTCTTCTCCATAGTGATGAGCCTTCGGGACGTGTGGCTGGACAGAGTCTGCTCACAGTTGCTGATGAGTGTGAGACAAGGGTGTAACGGCACCATCTCTTCACAGTACCTGTAGCAGCACATGAAACACAGAAATCATCAGGTGTTCAGATAACTATTCATTTTCTAGGTATGAGTGACACCCTTACATGATTTCAGTGACAGCAACAAGTGGCTCAATTCTATACAAATTAGAAGAGACAAATCCAAATGATTGGCATGAATGATTCCTTGGACAAACACCATGATGTTTATGGTCTGACATTTCTTTCAGCTTTGTTCAATTTCAAACATACAACTTTATTTCCTACCTGTAGCTGGTAACTTAACTGTATAGCATAAATTGTCAGGAGTAGAGATAACTTGTATTGCTTATATTACTGAAAAAAGCTAGTACAAAGTCTAGAGCATTAATTGTATATAATAAATTAATATGTGTATATCACATATAAATGCATTGTGGTTAATTTGTGTTTCATCAAACAGCAACACACGTCACTTGTCAATTGATGGTAGGGGCTGTGTGATTAATCAAATTAAGTTATTTTCGTTACCACCAATTACGAAAAACAAGATAATCGAGATAAAATGATTATTGTGATAAACTTATTATCAAATCACGGTGCTTTCATGCCTCACTATAATTTCAAACTCCTGTTCAGCCAGACTGTGGCATTATTATTATTATTATGATGTTTTTTTATGTTTATATTTAAAGAAAACTCTTTAGAAAACTGTTAGCAGGTCTTTCTAAATGGGACATATTATACAAAATTCACTTTTTAGTCATTTTAGACATTGAAATAGGTCTTCAGTGCATATGTACAAACGAAAACATGAGGGGGGGGGGCATTCCTTGCTTTCTAGCCGTTCTCCATTTTTGTATTGGCCATGGTTTAAACAAGCCCATTAGAAAGGATGTGGCTCAGCAATACCTCATTTATGTAGACACTGAAACAGTGCATTTGGAGAAGGAGTGAAATAAAGGGGGTTTGTGAAAATGCATTATCCTAGGGGTATTTCAACTGGACCATTAACAGACACACTTGTGGGGAGCCCTGAGACTCTGTGTTAACTTGTTAAAGAAACAGTAAAACGTACAACCTTTAAAGGTCAAGGAACAAAGGTCAGTGTATAATAAAATCCTGTGAAATAATTGACCAAAAATTGTGATTTATTTTGTTTGACAAACAAGAAATACTGAACATGGCTTGTTTCTGGGAAAGCATCCTCTAGAGAACCAGTTGGAGAAATCAGTGGACATCTCCTCTTTAGAATATCGAGCTGTCATTCAGTGGATTGATGCCAATGCTGCTGTGAATGCTTTATTAAGACGGATTCACAGAGTCACAAATCACATGGATTACGTTCATTTGCTTTTGTCTTGTAGTGCCTGCGCTGTTTAAATGGTCAGACATCAGTGACAAGAGAAAAGTTTTTACACTGTTTATTAGCTTGCATGTTTTGCTTTCATCTATATACCGTGTACAGCTCACGGGACTTTGTAGATCTTTCCTATGATTGCTAACAAAACAGGCTCACCAGTTGTCTTTAATCAGTTGTTAGAAATGACTTGTACAGTTCAACTATATTTACAGTAGGTAAATATTAACAGGTTCACTGCCTGATACGACTTTCTATATAAACAGTAGATGTAATTACATCTATATGAGCAGAGCATTATAAATATATGCAATGCAATGCAATTCACTTTAGAAACTTTCACCACAGTGTCTGAAAAATCACACGGACTCAAATTTCTGGAGTTCTGCTGGCTTACAAGACATGGCAGAAGAAATTACAGTTCGTGAGCCTGCATGTTAAGCAGAAGCTGATGTTGGTTTTTTTTTTTTTTTTTCGGAAAAAAAAAAAAAAAATCCATCAGATAGCTATGTATGTTCTGGTCAATACGGTCAGAAATGAACGCTGCTGTGGCTTAAACATTACAACAGCTCTGACATCAATAAAGTGGAAAATGAGCCGAGTTCAAGAAGCTCCAGAGGCTGGGCTCCATCTGCACTGAGGTGCTCAACTGCTGTGGGGGTTCATGGTGAGCTCACTAGCCAAACCTTTGTGCAGCTCTAGGGAACGTTCACTGATTCCCGAAATGACTGTGGGTTTCCCAGTGGCACCACAGCACGACATTTCTGTGGCAGTCATCCACTCTTTAGACATTGATGTTTATAAGAGAAAAAAAAATAGTATTGCTTCACACACACACACACACACACACACACACACACACACACACACACACACACACACACACACACACACACAAACACAAACACAAACGCAGTTATTCCAAGTCTGTCAAAGAGACCCTGCAGATCACCAACAAAAGTAAGAACTACATATAGACCCCTCCTGTTAACCTTACCATAGTGGTAATCTGCTCATTACCACTATGAAGGCATCACTTTGACACAGCAGAAAATAAGCTACATGTAACTTTGGTTAAAGGTACTATTAGTGATTTTTAGGTCCATCCTGTCTCTTTGGTGTTCCCTGCCAAGCAATAGAATAAACGGCCTTAATGCTAATGCATAAGAGGAAAATTTCTGAATCAACATGAATAACAGGCAAGCTTGTGGCACTTTCACATCCTGATTGGCTAGATAATGGTGATATGCATCATTTTGTATGTTTTTGGCTGCTTACAGAGCCTGGTGTGCCATAGAGACCGGAATTATCAATCCCTAATAATTAAAAATCTAAATAAAACTAAGATAAACTTCATATATTAACAACCTAAAAAAACAATACTGAGCCCACCTTTAGAATGCATTTGTTCTACCCTGTAAAACCAGACATAAAGATCTAACTGCTTACATAACAGGGACATGGCCTCCTTCGTACATTAACAGTGCTCACTTAAATCTTTTATGTCTGTTATTAGACCCTTACACGTCCAGGTCAATCGTAACAGGACGCCCATATAATCTCTAAATTAGAGCATTAATCGGTTTAATCTACACGCGTTATTATGGATTAACCCTAAAACAGTTCCCTGAGTGTCACCCAGGATGAGAAGAGTGTCCTAGCTGTGTTATTAGAATTCCTCAGACCACATATACAAGCCTAACGTATTACTCTGAGTCAGCAAGCCTGAAGAAACGAGATTCCCCCACAAACAGAAAAAAATCATTGATTGTGGTTCGCACATGTCAGATGAGGTAAGCGCTAACTGTAAAACAGATCTTCCCCTCTGCTTCAGTTTTTCTTCAGCCCTGTAATCAGTGGCAGAGTGGACATGGTTTTGTGAAGTCAGCATCCGTATGAACAGAGTGGAATGTCCCTTTTTCCCACCTGTTCCACGGGCAGCAGGCCTCAGCAGGTCAAACTGAGCAAGCTCATAATTATCATGGAGGTTACAGCACAAAGCGCCATGCTGCCCCCTAGCGAAACAGCTGCAATAAAAGTCTGTGAAGATTCTCAGTCATCCAGATGAGGTTGTGTTGAAGTTGAGTCATGTCAACTGGACTTCTTTCTTTTTAGGCAGAAACCTTTCACTACTCATCCAAGAAGCTTCTTATCTCAGACTGAAAAAGCTACGTGGATGAGTAGTGAAACATTTCGAACTAAAAAGTCCAGTTGACATGACTGAGCAGAGATAAAACTAAACGTTTATACTAAAAGTAGATGCGGGTAAGCTAAATGACATCACCATGACCGGGTAAACACTGACAATTGCTAAACAGACTGTAGACATGTTACCATTTTATATAATTGTAAGTGACGTAGAATAATAACTATAACTTACTCTGGCCTGTAAATGGGTAGCCAGTAAACCAGACGTCCACCGAGGACCAAGTGATGAGCTGCAAAATTCAAGAGGTCAGCAAAGATGTCACTTAAATGGTATTCCATGGAAACAGGGACATGACTCTCACCAGCACTGCACGACATGGAAAAAACAAACAAACACAGGAGCACATTAATGCATTATATTTATACAGCAGCGTATATGTATAAAGAAACATATATAAAACAGGTATATAGTCAAAAATTTTAATAAAGAATAAAAAAAATTAAATAAAAAAAACATAAAAAATAAAAACATGATGTGCAAGCACACTGCTTTCTTAGTTCTTCTGCTTGTGTGTTTTATTGGTTTGTTTAAAAAAAATAATAATAAATGATGCCACAAGCTACTAAAATCATACTGCACAAACTTTTACATCGATCTGTGGTAATTTTCCAGTCAGAAATCTTTCTGATGTCTTGACATTTCATATAAAGGATTGCTTAAGTTTTAATGGAGAAAAACTGTACAGATGAATAGCTTTTTCATTGCCTATTTTGGCAAACATTTCACATTGCTAAAATATTTTTTTCACACTGAATTCCTTGGATGGAAACCTGGCTAAATGTTAGCTTTAGACTTAGATTAAAGCTAAATTAAAACTTTGTTTGACAAATATCTAAATGCATGTTTCCTTAAACACTTGGCACATAAAAGGGAATAGTTCTTGACTTTATAGTATTGTAACCAGCACTAGATTTTACAGAGAACTATAAAACAGACTGTAAATACTTTATAGGTGACTATTTTCTCAGGAGCATTTATAGTGTAAGAACAATTTGAAAGAAATATCTACAACCCAATACAAGCTTAAGCTTTACCTGAATTTGCATGGCTCATGAGCTAATTGAAAAATTGGTGTTAAGCATGACAAAATGACTGGGGAAAAGCATAATAGACTTACAAGTTCTCAGGAGGAGCTGTGATCTCTTTGTGAGAGCCCGTCCGCCTAGTCGACTCACGAATTCCGTAAGGAGCTGTAAAAGAGCCAAAGCAGAAAAGCTGTAGGATCTGACACTAGAAAAATTTAAATTAAGAAAATATGATAAATGATAAGTGAGTCTTTTGTTGCCAACAATAAAATAAATAAAACATATGAGCAAGTAAATAGAACAAGATTATATTTTATCTGAGTAAAAATCACGATGAAGACGCATCACTGAAAACATCATATCAAATACACATTATAATCATTATTACTAATTTATCAATTTGTGCTGGATATTGAAAAAAATGACTAACAATTTCAACAATTGCACGATTTGAACTGCATGCAGAACATTCTGTGCTTGTCCCACAACTTTTATTTATAAAACGCTTAACATCCTTTGTATACCCATACAGGCCTGCTCTAAGGGTGGGTATATTGGGGTTACAAATAACCCTGCCCGAGGCACAATATACTGGTCCTTCCAGTATATTCAATATACTAGTCCTTCCAGGAGAAAGCATCCTGGGCCTCCATAACACCTCAGCAGTGCCACTGGCTGATTGCCTCCATGCCACGCCGCATTGAAGCAGTCATTTCTGCAAAAGGATTCCCGACCAAGTATTGAGTGCAT
>JAQMYJ010000033.1:22090495-22108925 GCA_030014305.1 Clarias laeviceps
TAAAAATTATAGACCCTTCATTTCTTTGTAAGTGGGCAAACTTAGAAAATCTGTAGGGGATCAAATACTTATTTCCCTCACTGTATCTTATGCCTTGTTTAAGCCAAGTTGTACAGTACTTCTTTTGTCATCAGCCAAATACACTCCCTGTTCAGTAATCAGAGACTGAATCACAGATGAGAAATCGAAAAAGTAAATTGTCTTAAAACAACTCCAGCTCGGTAAAATTCACTTATTCCACTACAGTCCTGTTATTTCAGCTGTGAAAATATGAAGATGATATTTTCTAATTAATATTTATTGGTGCAGGTGTTTGTTTACATTGAGCAAGTATCTTATTATTAGCTTATTTTAAAGCAGATTATGAAATCCTGCACCTAACCTGTTCATAACATCACTTTTACTTACTATTTTGCTTTCACATTTGGTGCAGATTAAATTTCAAGCAGATAAGTGCTGCAAAAGTTTCAATGAATTCTGTCCAGTGGTCGATTTAAGACACACCCACAGCTTGACGCATGCGCAGTACGCTGTCAAAACTTGCGGTTTATAATCTGGCAAAAAAGTTGCTCTTAACTTCCTTTCTGCTCAACCTTATGGGGCAGGTTTAATTGAAGGCAAGTACTGAAGGACAGGCAACGTTTCATTTACTTTTGTCCGGTTTTGCGTTATGCTGTGACAAAATCTGGCTGGACAGACATAAAGACACAAACCTTTTTCTGAGAATGATTTTGGGTCCTCCAATGTAGGAAACGTAAAGATATCATTACAAGAGCAGGTTCTGACCAACATAGAGACAAAAACCTCATTTTTATTTTTTGGCTGCTGGGAATATTTCCAACATGAGTTGCCCTTCCTTATTGCTGCCTAGAGATACCCCATTATGGGATTTGGTGTTCCACTGACTGAGAACAATTATACTGATAGATGTTCTTCGATGCACTCCTCTAGAGTACACAGCCCTAATGTTCAAACACTCACACATGTACCTTCAAATTTCTTTTAAATATATAAAATAATAAATAATCCCTCCTATACGTTATCACCCAGATGCGGATGGTTCCTCTCAAGGTTTCTTCCTATTGCCATCTCAGGGAGTTTTTCCATGCCACTGTCATTCTTGACTTGCTCATCAGGGACTATCTGACCATTATGATTCATAGACATTCACATTCCATACGAACTTAAATAATCCTTTTGATTGTGTAAAGCTGCTTTGCGACAATGACAATTGTTAAAAGCACTATACAAATAAAATTGAATTGAATTGAAAATAAGGATCATTAGTACAGTACATCGATCAGCCACATCATTATGACAGCCTGCCGAATATTGAGTAGGTCCCCCCTTTTGCCACCAACACTGTAATGTTTTTTGACAGCTTTGTTTTGGACCCACAATATCCTTGTCAGCCTGCAGTAGCTCTTCCATTGGATCAGACTACACAGGCCAGCCTTCGCTCCCTAGGTGCATCAATAAGCCTTTGCTGCCCATGACCCTGTCTCTGATTCACCGGTTTTACTTTCTTGGATCGCTTTTGGCAGGTCCTGATCACTGCAGACCAGTAACATCCCACAGGGCTGCAGTTTTGGAGTTTCTCTAACCCAGTCATGTAGCCACTACAATTTGCCTACATTTACAAAAAGTGTTACAATGGCACCTGAAAGTGAGTGGAATGTTTTTTCATGAAGTTGATGTACTGGAAGCAGAAAAAATGGGCAAACATAAGGATTTGACTTTGACAAAGGCAAACTGTAATGATTAGACATCTTGGTCAGAGCAACTCTATTGTCAGAAGTTATGTGGCTCCATAGCACAAAATCAATCAGCCACTCCACTGCACTCCACATGTTTGTGTCTCACACCAAGTAACATACCAGGGGCCAAAGAGGTGCCCCCATGTGGCTAATGAGAGAACCATCAACAATCCACCTAATGGAGGAAGCTTTCAAATGATGCATACTGTACCTTGCCAAGTGATCTACTGTACAGTAGGATCCCCTGAAAGCTGGAGTGAACATATTGGGAGTCACATCTTTAAAAGAGGGGTTCTATCAAGTTAGCACCAATAGCAGCATGGCACTACAGCACCCATCAGGCACCGCACTAAACATGTTATTGTCAAGTCACATGATCATGAACACCTGAACCATATTTATGGACAATGAACACCAGGATTTGTCATGTTTATACGTCCTATAAACGTCCTATCAAGCATTTGTTGTAAGTAACGTCATTATATGTTGTCGATAGGTTGTTTTCCATCACAATCAGATGCAGAAGTGCATTTCACTTAACATGTACTTTATTACTCATGTGCTTCTAAAAGCAGACTTGACAAAAAGAACACTTGATGGGTTAAACAGTCAAGAAAACTATAAAGAATAAGTAGATGCCAACATCATCTTCTAAACTGGATAGCAGGTCAGCCTTCCAATTAATCCTGTGCAATCCAGTATCTTAGGACATCACATTTAGCACAATGTAATGTATGCAAATTATGCCATTAAAATGCATGTTCATGTTTAGTTTCTAAATTAAGTGTTCATTTGCACTACTGGCAGTCTAAACAATCCAGATATTAATTACAACAAATTACAAGAATAATCATGACTCGAAACATCAAATTTACTCCCCTCCTTCATTGTCTCCTATTTAAAAAAAAAAAAAAAAAAAGCATAATTTACAAACCAATCAGCAGTCTGCAGTCACAATATAGAAGGTCATAAGCTTGCCAAAGCTATTATGCTAATTGTTATGTTGCTGTTCCCATACAATAAATCATGACCCAAATCCTGCTGGTGTGCAATTACAGCCTGCTATGGTGGCATAATTACAAAACTGCAAAGTCAAAGAATTATCACTGGCATAAACTGTAGATATACTGTACATATACTGATATTGGAGTGAGAAACATGGATGTGATATAGGGTTGTATATCTACAGAATAATTCTCATTCCTCATTCTTTCTAAATCATTCATCATAAAAATACCAAGAGAGTTCTGGTGAAATTACTGTGTTTCTATCCTGAAGTGGTTGTGCAATTATTCATGAGATGCAGACTTTGTAAATAGATCCCACTGATTAAAACAAGAGAAGCAGAAAAAGGGGAAAAACACCTAGGGAACACTGCAGAGGACAACATGGCATAGAAATGGCACAGAATCACTTTCTTTAATCATCTCTTGAGTTTCCCTTGAATTTCGAGACATCCTGCTGAGATCAGCTCTGCTCTCACTGGTCGCTGTCGCACATCATTAGATGAATATGAAATCATTCCTTTGCACTGCACTAGAAGTATGAGTGCCTCTAATGCCCTCCAGGTTTTTTGTTTATGCCTTTATGAACACTTAATAAGGTGCTGTTAGTGTTTCTGATTAGAGCTGGCATACTGTATAACCAAAGGTGATCCAAAAAGCCACTGTCTATTAAATTGGCCCAACATTTTACTACCTTTAAATTAGGAAGTTCTGCAGCCAAAGCTTTTATAAAGGTGATAATGAATAATACTACAGTACATGGATATTTATCTTATAGTCTAGCAGTCATTTTTAAATATGTCACATACTGTATTATACTTTACAGAATTAATAGCTTTTTTAAGGTGTTTCATCTTGAAGTGAACATTTGACACAATATGGCAGGACGAGAAACACAAAATTATGGCATAATGGACAACTACATCTTCTCAAAGATGAAGAAATAATGCAATGATCTAAAAATTGGTCCTTTTTCATAAAAATGCATTTACTGTCAAAGTAATACATTATGTCAAAAGTATTTAATAGCTACGCATGATGCAGGCAAACAAAATTAATTATAGAACACAAGGAGGATAAATATGAGATTGGCACTTTGAAAATGACTGCATGTAACTCAAAGCTAACAGAACACAAACAGAAGAAACCTGCTAAATAAAACAATACCAGGCATGCTGGGATATCTAATCACAAAACAGCAGCAAGACTTACAAACTTACCCAGGGGCTACTTTTTGTTGTTGTTGTTGTTGTTTTAGACTGTCTATGGGGGTTTGTGCCAGAAGCTAAACAGAAAAAAAATACTAGCTTTTAATTGCAGATTTTGTAGTAATGTATTCCAACAACAGGAGGCAGTGTTATCATACTGAATGCAGGTTGCCTTCTAAATGGTGGTGTCCAACAATGGATTGGAGTTCTATCCGACAGCGTATACTATATCATCACAACTGTTTTTCCTTTTTGTTGAAGCTACTGTATGTTAAACATAATTTTGCTTTAAGATGGTTATTTACTGTAGGTTCAGGAGGGGAGGGAATATACCTACAGTTCAAAGGCATAATATTCCTTATTCTTAAAATGGACATATACTATATTACTTGATAGTATGGTGATCAGTATCTCCTTATGTGGTGCAAAAGACTGGGATTTGATTCCCGATGGTTAAGCTGTTTTTATAGGACAGCGATGACGCAAAGCCTCTGGGTTACTGATCAGAAGGTAAGGGATTTAAGCCCCAACACTGCCAAGCTGCCAGTGTTGGTCTCCTTAGCTTCTGTGCTCCAGGGGTGATGAATTATGGCTAACCCTGCACTCTGACCCAGCCTCCTAACATGCTTAAATATTTGAAGAACATAACATTACTACATTGTACCCTATATGTTAAGGATGCACAAATCACATCAGTGTCTGCCAATATTTGCCATATTATTTGCCTTTGGCCTATCTGCAAATAAATTGGCATTCAGTGGTGGCAGTGATCTATGTTTTTCTGTTGAATTGCATTAATTTTGTGTTGGTTATCCGTGGTCTGACTGGGACAAGAGTAGTCCACCTAGTAGCAGCTTCAGGAAAGATCTAATATCTGCTACCAAATTACCACCCAAAATAGCCCCCTTTGCCAGGCCATTCTAAAACAGCATGATGTAGTGAGTGAGAAAGTGCTGGGAGCCTGCCCTTAGCCCCAGGATAGCTGATTAGCATATAGAGCTGACAACTCGCTTGCACAGTTTTCCTTTATTCTGACAAAATAAAGCATCGAGTCCAGTATCCACAACACTACATTCACTAGGCCATACATGACTGGAACATAGAATACAATTATCATTCCCTACACCGGTCATTACAGAGGAAAAATTTCAGCATGGAGTTTAATTAGAGCTGCAACGTACAGTAGCACCCTTCTTCTCTACACACATTCAGGATTAGTTTACTGTAACAAAAGAAGTGCCACCTTGTGGCAATATTTGACCTTATCATATAGCCACATTACTAAGCTTTTGATTGTTACAATGTGTGCACCAGAACATATTCCGTATGAAATACTCACTGTAACCAAACAAAAACATTGGTATCGGTCATCGGCCAAATCATAATTTTGAACATCAGTACTGATATAGGCTCAGAATTTTAAAATCGGTACATCCTTAATACTATACTGTGTGATATTTTCTAAGCACAGTGCAGTAAAAACATAAACGTGGATATAAATCAAAATGGGCAAGTGCAAGGTTAATGTAATAAGACTGTGACTAGAGATAGTTTTGTCTTACAGGGAGATATTGTGCAGCAGCTCAGAGATGGTCTGAATCTCTCTTACTCTCACAGCACACTCTGCCTCACTTACCGTAACGTTTACAGTTTGGCACTTTTATGGCAGGTACTTTTATGCAGAGTGACTGCCAGAAGTTCTTGTATATGCTAGCAAACAGACTTGGCGAATAATCCTACCGTGCAAAGACACTGCAAGGAAAAATTTACTTATAAGAACATACATAAGTTGATAAGTTATACAATATTTTTAAACTGCTTTCCTTACACACAAACCATGCTTACATGATAGGAAATCAAGAGTTTATAAGAACCAATTACTCAGCAGTCCAATTGTCATTCACTTCAAGTAGATTACAGAAGAATACCTTCACCATTCCAATAAAACACAACATTAAATCAATTAAATCTTCGTGGTACAAAAGTAAAGTGTTTGCCCTTTGTCAGGAGAGCATAAGAATAAAGGCATTGCCTCACCTGCAAGCAATGCTTTGGACCCAAAATATTTTATATGGTAACTGTGTTAGGCTCTCATCTGGTTGCAACTGTACAGTACAGTAGTTTCCACATCTTTGTTTTCAGCCGTAATTTCTACTACAGTGACGAGCGCCATTAGCACCCTGTTTATGGTTCCAGTGCTAATGATGTCTGAGTTGCTATTGTTAGCTTTATCCCATTGCTCCAGTTTTCAGCCCTTTTATTGTACTTTTGCTTCTAGCTCTTTCTCCATCCTTAGGCTGTACTTTCTGTGTTAACCTAGGGATAAACTTTGAGCTCTGTCATATTATCAAAAAGCAGCCCTAGAGTATCTTACTGCAATATCTCTGTTTATGCTCAACTTCTTTTATCTTTAGCTTCACTCATGTTTCCAGAGTAGCTTCTCCCTCTACTCAAGCACCTGGTGGTGACTTCTATCTGTTCATACTCCTAGTTCAATCTCTGCACATGCAGCTTATAATCAAGCCTTAGCTCTGGTGCCAGATTTGTTTTAACCCCAGTCTCTAATCTGTTCCAGGACAATCACCTGGTTTTGATCTGGTGTCTGTCCCAGCTCCTGACCTTCAGGCTGGAATGATTCATGTTACTGACTTGTTAGGATCAGCTTCCTCCATTAGCAGTTTACTCCATTAAATCCAATCCCTGAATTAGATTTAGGTTCTGTTACCTCCCAACCTCCAGACATCATTTATCCCATACAACGCCCCCGGCACAACTACCCCCCCCCCCCCCCCGCCTATCAGACCTTGAGCTTTTGACATCCCCTGTAATGTGCTCTGTCCAAAGCTCTCCCCAGAGCCACACTGAACCCCTGAGCTTTCCTTGCTGTGGGGCTCAGCCCCTGAGCTTTCCTTCTAGTCATGTGTAATTCAGGAACTGCAGTGTCAGGTCATGATCATTTTCTGTGTGCTGTTCCACACAGCTCCGCATGGTCTTCCCTTCCACTCTTAATCCTTGTTCTTTGCCCAATATAAGAGAATATGTTCTCTCCACCTGTGCATATTTCACATCTTCTTGTTTGCTTCTTAGTATGACATTCTGTCTCTCTCCCTGGCACTATCTCTCAATTTGTTGTAGATCTCAACCGAAACCTTAGGCCTTGTTGACTCTGCGGTGAAAGTATGGTTCCCTCTGTCAGGCTTTGATGGCCATTACTTTTGATACTTTGTACACCTGTTCTTCGCCCACTTTGCTGCCTACTTTTCTTATTTGTGCATTGCATTCTGTTATTTTCTTAACACATGCTTCCTTGTGATTGCCTTTTTGTGAGGTTTTACACTTTTTACTGCAATCCTAAGCCATTTTTCTGTCATCATGGTAGCTAATTAGTAGGTTTAAGATAATGTAGTAAGTCCCATACTAACTACATGTCAAGATACAGGGAAGCTACTGTGGATATCATTTATGGGCAGAAATTACTTCTGCTTATTGGTTGGATCCACCAAAACAACAACAAAAAAATTTTTTTTCAATAGCAACTTTGCTATTAATTGGGTGTGTATTTAAGATTTTTTTCAAATCATGATGACATTGTAAGTGTTCAGTGATATAAAAGGTAAAACACAACTAAGCGCCGAATAAGGCTAGGTAGGCCATTAGCCACTATTTTACCCATCTTTAGCTTTTATGAAACAGAACGACTGGAGATGTAGCTCTATATTCGCCCAAGTTTAAATTGTATATGTATAAACAAGTTAAAGTTAAGGGTTTAATTGTGAAATAAATCACACACATTGGATCTGTTGCTACTAAAAGCCCATGAAATTGTCTTTAAAAGTTTCACATCAATTCTTTGGTACATATGACTATTACTCAAAATTATTCTACTGTTTCAGCAAGCAGTACAAGTTATCGTTAACCACATTAGCCTCATAGTTTCCCTAAATTTAACAAATGAACTTAACAAATAATAACTTTATTAAAGTTACATTTATAGCTGCAGGATCTGAGGAAGTTGACTTACAGATGATTTAGTATTTATGCAAAACCAGCTCACAATTACACTTCGTTCAGAAAGAACTCACTCACTCACTTACTTACTCTCTATACCGCTTGTCCTGTAAAGGGTCGTGGGAGGCCTGACACCTACCACCACAGGGAACTCGGAGCATGAGGTAGGGTTCACCCTGGATGGGGTGTCAATCCATCACAGGGCACAACTTTGGACTGTGGAAGAAAACCAGAGCACACAAGAAAACCCTTCAAGTACAGAAAACATGCAAACTGCATGCACACAGACCTGAGGAAGGAATTGACCCCTCAACCCTGGCGTTGCGAGGCCATGGTGCTAAACGTTACGCCACCCTGCCGCTTGTTGCAAAGCAGTTTGATGTAAAATGTTCAACACACACATCGCTGTAACTCCATCAATAGTCTCACTTAAAACGTGTGTAGGAAAGAAATGAGGTTTGCACATACATTAGAGACCCAGGTGACAGTCCGAAAATGATCAAAAAGTGAATTTTCACAATACAGTAGGTCCCTTTTAAGATGAAACTTATACTTTAAACTTGCTTATACAAAGACTACTTTCCAATAACTACTTGAGCCAAAAGAGGATCTAATTTCTTTTATGTGTTTGCTAGCAGTACATGATTTTTAAAAGGCCTGGATCACATTAAGAACTTGTACTGTAAGTGTATTTACACATCAATTACTCCAATTTAAATGTTAAGTAAAGTGTTATGTGTTATACTGTAAATATCCACAGTTTACTCTAGGCCAACACCAATGTTACATTACAGTTAATTATCATTAAGACAGTAAGTGTATATGACATTTCAGGTGCCTATAATGAGAGGCTGTTGTTTTTTTAAGGCATTTTAAGTGGTAATGCTAAGCGAGTTTCCACTGATATGTCCTCCTACTGGATTTTTTAGAGCACCCAGTTCCATGGTTGATTTGTGTCTAGGAAACTGTTCACAGTATAGCCAGCATAAAAACCCACATTTAACCTCAGTTATTCATGGAAACTGAACAAAATATAACCACGCAATGATTTGTTGCACTGAGATATGCAAATGATTCACCTAACTGAATTACATGACAAGTATGATGCATAACTTGCATAAAAGAGGATTAGTTTAAGCTTCCCCAGCAAGTTATTAAGGTCCAGTGACAATAAAAGGGCTCATTGCTGAACTGTAGAGCACATATATAGATTTAAAATATATTTTACTGTTACAACATGTGGCAGCACAGAGTGTTGATTGGTACGAGTACTAGTGATTGATTTAATTTTTGATTTTCTGAAGTCAGACAGCTAATTATGGTCTGGTTTATGTGTTTTAACAATTTCCAGCATAAAAATGTTGTCTTGAAAGTAGAACCTATCATGACCTTTGAATTATGAAGTCCAAATGTTTTCTTTTGAAATACAGATTAAGTGTATAGAGTGGCCCATTTCCGCCGTTGCCTTCTACTTTGTTTCTTCACACACACGGAGAAAAAAGAAAAGAAAAAAAATCTGTTAATGGCTATAGCAATGGGGTCTGCCCAGGATGACTGTGTAAGTACCCTAATTCTTACAATAACAAGAAACTTGATGCAAGGAAATCCAAGCCATGGGAAACTGATCAAAAGTTTATTGCATTAAAATGAAGAACAGGTTTCCAACAGTCAGCAACAAGGATTGATAAGTTCTCAGGAAGGTTTTGAAACAATTTATGACTGTGCACCATGCGATAACACCGAACATGCTCAAATAATTGGCAGGCAACCTAGTGGCATCAATGAACCTCTCATGTGGAAAGTTCAAGAACCCATTTGATTGTGGGAAGCATGGAAAAGCTTTAATTTGCTTTTCTGTTAGAGTTCTTTCTGAGTCGCCAGGCTGAGGAGAACTTTGCACTGCTATGGTGGGCAAGGCATTTCAGGCCCTTCCTTTGTTTTTGCTAGGCTAATTAGACAGCATGATAACATCTGGTGTGAGAAGACAATGTGGCACCGCTCACATACCCTTAGTGTGTGTTTCAAGCACTGAGTGCCAGAATAGGCAAGCAGGGGAAATTCGAGCAGGGATAGCATATGGCTTCAGCCATTCTGATATAGCTGAATAACCCTCACACTTTTCTTACTTCTCTTTCTGCCTTTCTGGATTCTCTGCATCACACACGTACTGTATATACAGATACTTAGAGAATGTTAAACAGGATTTTAGAGAGACAAGAGCAGACAAGAACAGAGAGATATAATTGAGAGAAGTTCTGATTAGATTGAAATGCCATTTCATTTTGTGAATGCTTGTATGTGTGTGTGTGTTTTTTTAACATGTCTGTCTTTGTAGGAAAACAAATCATTAAAACATTCTCTACTTAAGACACAGTGAGAATTGTATTTAAAGTTATGAAGAAAGAACATAAATTTTATCTACCAGCATATGGTATTTGCATGCAGGGATATAGAATGATCTCTCTATCATTTCTACTCAATGGTTCTGCTGTATCACAGAAGCATGAAATGTGTTCAGCTAGGTGCATAACTACATCAGGTCAGTAATTTGCAAATCAATCACAAAATGGATGAAAAACAAATGTAAAACCTTGACCAGACTAACAGTCACCATGCTCCTCTGGTCACCCATGGCTGAGTGAACAAATTGCTCTTTTAATGAGGAGCACTCATTCCAGACTGTTAAAGTGCAGAAGTAAAATCAGCCCAATAAAAGTAATGTGGATTAATATGTACAGATGTAGTTCTGAAGCCCAGGAAATTAGATCATTCAGATTTTTTTCAAGATACAATTTTTAATTTTCAAGCCATTTAACTTAAAGCTATTTAATTTTACATTACTGTATGTTGTCAAGAGGGTGTGCTACTATAATGTGTCCTAGTGACATTATCATAGCTTTTTTTTTTTTTTGGACTTTTGCAATAAGCTGTACTACAGCTTTTTTAAGTACCTGAATACCCAATGTATTGAGAAAGTGGGAGTAAAGATGTCAGATCTATTTTTTTTATATAATCCAATCCTTATGTAGATACAGATGGCTCAGTTTAAATGATTACATAATGTGCAAATATTGTGATAAATAGAAGATTACATAATTTCATAAAGCGCTTTGATTTTTCTGACATTTTGAAATATCAAATGCATCACACCTACTGTTTTGGAAAAGAGTAAAATGATGGCAATTAACCATCAACTAATGAGTTACAGCTTATATTGGAGTCAGCACTAATATCTCATATAAAGCAAGCAGATAAACATTACGAGTTCATTTAGAGGAGTCAGACCTTTGTAAACTACAGGCAGAACAGTGAGCCTCCACTGGGTGGCTGAAGGTCACATCCTCTCCCTGCTGTTCCAGTTACTTTAGAGCTGTATCGTTCCCTTACCTTGGCGAATGCTAAAAGATAAGTGTGTTCCTGGCTCGTGCAGGCTGTCTGACCATATGGCCACATTCATCATGTATCAGCTCTCATTAAAGTAGCCGTCATTAGGTGCTGGGGCTCTGCTGGATGCAGTTGCCCACACCTGACAGCTTCTTTCTTCTCACCTGGAATCTGCATCATAACCAGCCTGTCACACAGCAATGCAGAGGCAGTAATTGTACAGCGCAAACGGCCTCACATGTTCACACAGCTGCCTGATCAGCAAACGCAATAATCAGATTTAGTGCAAAACAAACCCTTCTGAACACCTGCTACAAAAAAAGAAAAAAAAACAAAAAAAACTAGGACACAGGAATTTATCCGCACTAGAAAGATGTGAGATGTGCTAACACTGATATGGCTAGGGATGGAAATGCACTAGTGATCTTAATATGCCACTAATCTTTGGAGCAGATCATATGTCGACACACTACTAGTCTAGTCTTGTCGTTGTTTCTAGACCATTCTGTTTATCTCGGCATGACTCTCATGTGACCTGTCCTACCCACGCCTCTGCAAGTGTGTACAGTACTTGGCAGAAGCAGTGACTTGCTATGCGGTAAAAGGTGACAGAATCAGGGGGTTGCCTCAGCTTGCCAGCAGATTGCAGATTTCATTTGCATTGTTTCTTTCTTAGCATCCATCCATCTTGGATGACTATTGGCTTTGTATATTCATAAAGAGGGATTCCCCTCCTCATATGCCACAATGTATGACAGATTTACAGAATGCACTGTATTCTTGACCTTTGGTTGACCTTGGATATTTTCTATTCTCTTTATATGTTCTTATATGGGTTTATGTGGGTAAAATAATGCCATACTATAATCTATGAGTGTCCTGAAAAATTACTAATAAAACACATTTTATAAACTAGACTGTAGTTATTTTTCTGTTTGTTTTTTTAAATCAGCATAAATTTTCTTTTCAGCTAAAGCTGGTACACTTGGCTAATAGTGAAGGAGATTGACTCCTGAGAAAGTTGGCACAGGTTGTTAGGGCGATCGCTCACTTGTTTCTAGCGGAGGAATTGCAGAGGAATTGCTCTTTTCAGCTATTCTAGCTGCAAGTGAAAAACAAAAACAAACCATGAAGAATTTTGGTACATATTAAATGAGGGTGATGTGGTTGGATTTTATGTGATTTCATGCAAGTAAAAAAACAAAACAAAAAAAAAGTAAACAGCCATTTGTTTATTCTTTTCTCTAGGTAGATGAGAATATGTCCATGGTCTATAGGCACCTTTGAAGAAATAAATCATTTCAATTGGACTATATGTATGCTTTCTAGGAAAGACTTGAAAAGTCATGTATTAGATCTAAAGCCCATTCCAGAAACGCTAACCAGAAGGCAGGAATATCCCCCTAAACACAATGCCAGTCGACCACAAGGCATTACATGTGCATAGACATTTTTTTTTTAGTTTTAGTGTAGCCACATCACATCCATTTTTTCTTTGTTGCTATGAACAGCAATATCGGCTTATTTATAACAGCACAAGTCTATTAATGTGTTATTTAAGATTTTTATTTAAATGCGACATGTCATAGAAGGACAATATGCTAGTTGTTGATTTGCTGATCCTATAGCGATCAATTTGATTAGAGACTTAAATCTGGGTTCTGGGTTCTATGTCTTTTATTCTGTAGTAGACTAAACTGATCCATTAAAGTCTGTTCCACTTCCTTAGGGATAAAAATATCTCAAGGCATTTCCACTGTTTATATGGGCCTTAAAATCTATTAAAACTGTCTATTATTTCAACAAAAAAATAAAGAATGCTCTCAAAATATTTTGGAGGTATTTGACATGAGGTATCAACAATAATGAGGAAAATCAGTTGTCATATTTGATAGTATCACGTGTGCAATAACGCCAGGTAAAAGTGCTTTCAACTCATCAGAACAATAGACGCTTTTTTGTTTGCTGTGCTCTGGCATCATCTTTAGCCTCAGCATTACATGTGTTTTGCCTCTGAGCTACACAGAACATGATGTTATTGTACAACATGAGCTAATTGTCCCTGGGACTTGGTCTTGGCAGTTGCTGTGATCCAGCAAGAGGCCCTTAATGAAGACTTACGAGGAAAGAGATAGCTCATACTGATGTGAGGGAGTGGGTGTACGGAATGAAATCTACAGCTAAAGCTAGACAATGTTTAGGGTTTTTTGCTAATAATTTATCTCAAATTCTGCTAAAAACATACAGGATTACAGCTGTTGCATACTGCCATTGATGAATATCACTCTATTTTAATTACACTACAGATCTGTCCTCTCTGTGATACCCTGGTAAAGACCAGAAATAAATATACAGGCATTTGCATTTTTATGGGTGAAGTTTCTTTTCCTTCTGGCAAATTACAGCCCAATTTTTACTGTCCCTGGAATATTACCAAGATTGATCTTTAAGTCAAATGACAAGTGAAATTTAATAAGTTTATATGTGTGTGTGTGTGTGTGTGTGTGTGTGTGCGTATAAAATGTGTGTACGGGTAGGTTTATGTGATAACTATAATTAAATTGTTATTATTGTCAGCTAGAGACAGTATCAGCTGTTTAACTAAAATGTACATAAAAGCTAATATGGCAACTTGAGAATGAGACCACAGGGGTTACCACAGGAGTTCAAGGATACACAATGACTTTGAGAAATAAAATGAACCATCTGAATTTCTGTGTTGCAATAGACCGAAAATGACATTTAGTTTACTTTTGAAATACCATCCAAAACTGGAACAGGATTTACACATAAATCCCAAAAACAATAAAGCTCACTTAACTTTTCTGGGTCATGTAGTAAATATACTATTTGTATCTATCAGGATTGGAGTTAATTAGATTTAAATTCATTCAATTCAATTACAGATGATCTGATTCAGAAAATGGGCTGAAATTCTGCAAGCAATGAAACCCAAATAACATTTTAGGTATACTTTTCATGCAATGAAATTTGATGCACATTAAGTCATTAGAAAAGCTATGGCCACCCAAAGTCTATTTCTAACTTTAACCTAAGTAAGTTTCTATGCATGTATTGCTGGCTTGAATTTCTTCACATATCTACATGTCATGACTGTTTTGTTCAGACTGAATGGAAATGACCTTTTTAATTCAATTAATTCATGCAGTTTATTCCAGTAGTCCAGTAGTTATAAGTAAAGTGAGTTGTGATATAGTGTTGTAGTACTAGATGTTTGCTAATTAACTTGGGCCTCTTATGCTTGCAACAAACATTATATTTTTTTTTGGCAGGTCCTCTGGAGTATGAAAATTAACTGGGAAGTTTGTCATGTTATTGTAAATTACTGCTGGGATTTAAAATGTTGCACAAGAATATTAAAGCAGAGATTATGTATTAGAACCTTCAGAACTTAACTGCTTTGGTAAGCTGTACATTATTTGAGACACATTAACAATATATTCTATGAAATTACTTCGTTTATTCATCTAAACGCTTTATAAATACAGTACTGGAATTATTTTCTGGAATCTATCTATCTATCTATCCATCTATTTATATATCTATCAAAAGTATTCAGCCATCCTCTATTTCTTCATATTCTATATATTTCTATATATCTCCAAAGAGCCAGGCCTTCTTGTATTTTTAATGTAGTCTTGAAGAATCATTCTCCAGGATTCCTAAAGGAGTTTTTTTTGGCTCTCATTTTTGCCTAGATTTTGGCTCTCATTTTCAATCCAGTCTTTGTACAGTACCTGATCGGATTCAGAGAAATGTCTTTGTTTATTAAGCCACACAGAGACCTATAAATCATTCATAAAATAAATAAATAAATATTTCCAACATAAGGTATGAACCAGAGAGAAGCAGGTGCAGATGATGACAGATGATCACTATACTGGTGATGCTGAATGGTTGGAACAGACGACAGGGGAAATGAGATTGCTGCTATGGTTGGTACAAAACCAACCAATTTTTATATTGGTTGGTTATATACCAACCGATATATAAAGAGATGCTTATTAATATATATAATAATTATTATATATATTAATAATTTCTTTAATTTGTAAAAGTAGTTACTATATATTTGTGTAGTATAGTTGCATATTGTATATTTGTATTATTTGTGAATATTATGTGAGAGACAACCTAGTAAGACCTGTTAATTGCTGCTTGAAATGTCAATTAATTGGTTATCAAATGGTTGAAATATGTTTAAAGAGTGAGAACACTCTGACTAGTGTAGTGTTCATGACTGTTCAGAAAAACTGAAAGCACATGCTGTGAAATTGAACAAGAATGTTTCTGGAATGGTTCTGTTTTTGCTGTTATTATTCAGTCCCCAGATCACAGCTTGACTGGCATGAAAGAGAAAGAGAGAGAGAGAGAGAGAGTAGATGTATTAAACAGAAACCCCTGGGGTCATGTCCAGTGTATTACAGGGACAAGATCCTATCCTGGATAAAGTAGTTCCTAAATTAAAGTCAGTAAACATTCTTTACAAAAACAGTAAAGATTTCATTTACAGTTTTCAACATACTTCACATGCATGCTTTTCCCCAATTTTGTTCCTGCCAATTCCCACCCATTAACTAACTCTCCCCATCACATGACACATGCTACCAACAGGGTACACAAGATGCCAACCCTCTTTTCACACTGGTACATTACATTGCAGCTGAACACACTTGGGGAAAAGCATTAATGGCAATCTTCCACATTCACGTTCTTACAGATGGCTACAATTAGATAGTGTCTATCTGCTTGACATTTTTGCTTTCTTGGAATCTTTGCCATGAATGTCTGTGTCATCATCATCGTCTCCTGATGGCAGGGTGAAGACTTTTCTGTTGTGCCACTCTGGAGTTTACCTACTGTATATAAAACCGACATATTTCACCACCTATTCATTTGCAACAACAAAATAATAACTACAGTATGTCATATTTATAAGCATATACAAGTAGAGTCATACAGTACAAACATTTTCTAATAATTAATCAGTAATCCAAATAGTAAGAAAATGTAGGTTTAGATCATGAAATGCAAGTCATATAAAAGCCAAGCTAAAGGAAGAAATTTGGCAAGACTTTCCATTCAGACAATGTGTTTATGTCACATGAACAACAATGTAGCATGTACCAATATACAGCACAAACAGGGAGTTAAAGCATTTGAAGTGGCACAGGCATCTGGATTGTGCAACATGGAACAAACAGACAACAAAAACATAAAGGAGCGGAGTGTAACATGTGCAGAGTCCTGAGGCCAAGACTGTGATTAGGGGAAATTAGTTTTGTTTCTAAGGATCATCTGGAAAGCACACTTTGTCATTCTAATTTGTCTTTATTTCTATTTCTTTTATACACAATACCTCCAAAATGCACACCCCATATGCACAAACATATTCACACACATTTGCACATGCAAACATGCAAAATTAATTAAATTAATAAAGGACTGTAGAATTTGTCTTGGCAATAGAAGCAGGATGTATCTCTGTTAGGCTGGAAAACATGGCAGCAGTTGTGTATTATTCTCCTTTTGATAATTGTAACATCTGCAGTCATAGGGACTTCAGCACAGCTTCTTCTCCTTGGCAGTTCTCTGGAAGAAGCGAACAGTTGTTTTCAAGTTCCAATAAATTCAGTCTGAACAAGCGAAGCTGTTCATCTCCTTAATTTTTTTTTTCTTTCCCAGGAAGTAAGTGTAGTTCAAAAAGCAATTTTGCAATAGGGGAATGACAAAACAAAGAAATTAAGTATCTGATGAATGCCCACTGAATTAATCCACTACTGATGACTCTTCCTGTAAAAACAATATTAAATAAATAAATATGTGTGAGCTGTAAGAGTGGTAAAGTGCTCAAACGATTAGTGACAATAATTTGTGCTGCTCATGGATATAGTTTCATTTTGATGTTAATGATGTCATTAAACACAGCACATCTTGCTTGAGTGTAAGAAGGATGTGGGCCAAGTGAAAAGCCTAAATGAGGACACTCTGGGGTTTCTGAGGAGTGGAGAGTGGTGCAGAGCTGGCCAAAAGATCAGGATAATGTAGTCCTCTTGGCAAACATTCTGGGAAATCCAACTGCCTTCTATTTCTCAAACAATTTAATGGCAATTCTTAACCCTTATAAAAATAAAGCACCAGTTCAAGTGGGCATTTAATTACACAAATAATCCAATTTAAATGGATTTTTTAAATCAGATATTTACCTTTGTGCTTAAATAATTAAGTTATTTCACTTTTTAGCAACAACTAATGCACAAATGTATAGTAACTACATTATTTAGAAAATATCAGCTTCTAAATTTTGTTTATTAATTAAGTTTCTAATATATATATATATATATATATATATATATATATATATATTTTTTTTTTTTTTTTTTTTTTTACATTAACCTGATGCATAAAGTGTGTACACCATTTTATAATAGACCACAGGACTTGGCTCAACAATTCATGGTTATACTCAAGGCCAGAAGTAATTATCATACATCAGTGATTCTGATCCAAATACATATCTATTGTTTCTATGGAATGTATAGAAAATATTTTCTTGGTTTCTTGCCAATGCTGAATCCATGGTGTGCAAAAAGCTGGTTTAGCATATATAGCAAGGCTCTTCAGCTCCTGTACTGGAGGGCTAGTCTCCACTACAGAACCTGGTAATGAACTGATTGGTTGAATCAGTTTGTAAAGAAGAATGACCAAACTGTGGTGGTCACTGCCCTCCAGGACTGGAGTTGGTACCAATCAGGAGAGGCATTAAAAATAATTTCCAAAATATTATACAGTGGGGCAAAAAAGTATTTAGTCAGCCACCAGTTTTGCAAGTTTTCCCACTTAAAAAGATGAGAGAGGCCTGTAATTTTCATCGTAACTATACCTCAACTATGAGAGACAAAATAAGAAAAAAAAATTCAGAAAATTACATTCTAGGATTTTTAATGAAATAATTGGTAAATTCCTTGGTAATAAGTATTTGGTCACCTACAAACAATCAAGATTTCTGGCTCTCACAGACCTGTAACTTCTTCTTTAAGAGGCTCCT
>JAQMYJ010000033.1:22109025-22129980 GCA_030014305.1 Clarias laeviceps
AAGACATACAAGACCACTGATAATCTCCCTCGATCTGGGGCTCCACGCAAGATCTCACCCCGTGGGGTCAAAAAGATTACAAGAACTGTGAGCAAAAATCCCAGAACCATACAGTGGGACCTAGTGAATGACCGGCAGAGAGCTGGGACCAAAGTAACAAAGGCTACCATCAGTAACACACTGCGCCGCCAGGTACCCAAATACTTCAGTGCCAGACGTGTCGCCCTGCTTAAGCCAGTACATGTCCAGGCCCGTCTGAAGTTTGCTAGAGAACATTTCGTGTTTGGAGGAGAAAGAATGCTGTTGCATCCAAAGAACACCATACCTTCTGTGAAGCATGGGGGTGGAAACATTATGCTTTGGGGCTGTTTTTCTGCAAAGGGAGCAGGAGACTTATACGTGTAAATACCACGACTGGGGCCATGTATTGTGAGATTTTGAGTGGAAACCTCCTTCCATCAGCAAGGGCATTGAAGATGAAACTTGGCTGGGTCTTTCAACATGACAATGATCCCAAAAACACTGACGGGGCAATGGAGGAGTGGCTTCTTAAGAACCATTTCAAGGTCCTGAAGTGGCCTAGCCAGTCTCCAGATCTCAACCCCATAGGAAATCTTTGGAGAGAGTTGAAAGTCCGTGTTGCCCAGCGACAGCCCCAAAACATCACTCCTCTAGAGGAGATCTGCATGGAGGAATGGGCCAAAATACCAGCAGAAGACTTACAGAAAACGTTTGACCATTGTCATTGCCAACAAAGGGTATACAGTATAACAAAGTATAGAGATGAAATTTTGTTATTGACCAAATACATATTTTCCACCATAATTTGCAAATAAATTCATTAAAAATCCTACAACGTGATTTTCTGGATTTTTTTTCCTTATTTTATCTCTCATAGTTGAGGTATACCTACTGTATGATGAAAATTGGGAGTGGGAGAACTTGCACAATTGGTGGCTGACTAAATACTTTTTTGCCCCACTGTATGTACCTTGTCAGACAGTGAAGGCCACTATCAACAAGCTGGGGAAATGGAGCACCACAAACAACACAAGCCCTTATCAGAGGGACTGCCAAGAGACCTACTGTAATGCAACATTAAAGAAGCCACAGAAATATCTGTACTGGTTACTGCCTGTGCTACTCATTTGGGATATGGGGTAGGGAGGTTTCTCATGAACCTTAACAACAAAGTGCACACATACTTATAGTCAAAAGTGCAAAAATATACTTATACTCATTCCAAACCATTTGCCAAGTTGTGTTAGAACTTTCTGGGTGTTAACAAATACCCTCAAGGAAGCATCCTGCATCATTCTACAGGGCTGGTCTACCTAGCTGGGTCTGGGGGATAGCTCCAAATTCCAATTTGTAATGCATGGGCAAAATGGTTAAATTATTGGGCCGCATCAAGCAACGAAAAGAACTAAAGAGATTTGAAATTACTGGATCTGGATTATGAACCCTTCAACATATTATCAATACATGGTAGGATAGTGTTGAACCATGAACTTCACTTTGCCATCCACATTTGATGAAGTTGCATGGTAAAAAGTAAACAGTAAAAGTCATAGCTATGCTTAATAGTGAAAGTAAACGCATTTCCTTATGCAGACAATGTGATGAAAACTCACAAGATTAGGACTATCACCATAAGAAAATCACTTGTTAGTGAGACTGATCATAAAAAAAATGCTCCAGTTTGCTATAGGAAGTAAAAATATTGGACTTTTGAGTGATGCACACATCATGTATAGTGGCCAATCTCCAAGCCTCTAGAGGCAGTGTTATGCTCTGTGGTTGCTATGCTATGGGGTCAGGCCTCAGCAACCTTAAACGATTTGGCAATTAAATGAATTGAATGACCTAAAAGAAGAGGACTGAATGACCAGGGTATCATATCAATGGAGTTGATGGTACAGGCGTATTCGTAAATTGACAAGGTGTGGTTCTAGGAGCATAAGGAACTATTTCACACATGAACTGGCAACCACAGTATGTGCTGTAATCAAAGATAAAGGTGATTGAATGAAATCTTAGAGTGTGTGAGTGATGGTGTTTTGTCTGTTTGTTTGACAGGCCATGTAGATCTGCAGGCTTCTGTTATATAGCTTAAGATGAAGAAAATGTTCACATTCTGCCATGAAAATGACCCAAATCACAAATCCAAGTCAACAACAGGATGGCTTCAGAAGAAGATCAATTTGGAATGGCCTAGTCAGAGCTCAGATTTAAATCCTACTGAAGACCTCTGGAAATACTTGAAGAGGACTGTGCACAGGAGATATCTTACTACTACTGTATTTGATGGACCTTGAGCAATTTTTCAAGGAATAGTGGAATAAAATTGCCAAATTAAGGTGTGCTTTTAGTAGGTTGCAGACTCTTACCCAAGAATTGCTCTACTACTTTTTGCCATATTATTTAGCAAAGTATTATTTCAAGGATGTGTACCTTTATGCAACCATGGTAGTGTTTTCTTTTCCTAAAATCTTTCAGTTAGGTTTTTTTCATGTGTATTTTTTTTGTATCTAGCATATTTTAACATCTTTTGTTCAGGGAAAACCTGTAATTGTCCTATATATAGTAGAAAATATGCAAATATGACAATGCAAAAGTTATTTCCCTGCTGTCATATATTCAGAAAAATCTCTAAAATACATGCTACTGCATAACTACTTTCAGGACAGGGCCGACAGACCTCATGATCTGTTTATTCTGAGTTAGAGATATCTTGCCAACATTTTTTGCCAAAATGTTTTGACTGCATTGGTCTGGTGAAGTAATAAATATTGACGCATGAGGAGTATTGAAAATTTTGGTATGTATAGAATAAAAAAAAAATCACAAATCTTCTGCATCAGCTTTGACAGGCACACTATACACTGCACTGAAAGGGCTTTATTGGAAGGATAATAATTCATCTTGTTTGTTTTCTGCAGCATTTCAAAAGTAGGACATTGGCGTAATAGGTAAATGCCTGAGCTCAGCACATGCTAGCTTAAACATTTTTGTACGCCTCCTATACAGCTCTGACAGGGCTGCTGCTTTAGATGACAAAGCTCTACTCCTTGGGGAAGATGTCTATTGATATAAGAAACTCTTGTGAAAGTCTTAGCAAATGTTCTTTGATTGTCAGCTCTTATATTTTTGTTCTCACTAGATGTTGCTCAGGGTGTCGTCTCATTCAGAGTAATTACAGACCAGTGAACATTTCAGGATCAGTACGATTGCGGATATAATTGGAAAGTATGTTTCTTTTTGGGTGTCTATGTGCTTCATTCTGCACTGAATGCCATCCTTCATGCTGGGACTTTTGATAGCCTGATTGCAATTAAGTTTAAAAAAACAAAACAAAACTGCAGAATAGAGCTCCTCCAGTGTTACTTATTGGGATTAGTGAGGCTATATCTTCAACACCCGAATGCTACTGTATCTAACCCTTACAAAATCCCTAATTCTTTAGGGTCAACAAAAATTATTCACCAATAATATATACTCCAACAATATATCAGTTATCTTTACCACGCCATTGTCTGTGTATGGCATACTGTAAATTTTAAGCATTAACTGTCTAGTTTCTCACTCACTCACTCATCTTCTACACCATTTTATCCTATATTCAGGGTCGCGGGGGCCTGGAGCCTATCCCAGGAGACTTAGGGCACGAGGCGCAATTGTCTAGTTTCTAAAAATAAAACAATCAACAGTTTTACTTTAAATTTATTTTACAGGCTTGAAATTACCAGCAGAATCAATAGCTATGCAATATAATCAACTAAACATTTTCTTAGTAGCGCCAAACTGCTACTAGCAAGTAAATTTAAGTTTTGGATATGGATAGAGTCTCCTAATATTAAGAGAATTTCAAACACTTTGAAAAAGCACCATCCAGCAAACAGTTCTGTAAAACTTTTGGTAAAGTTGTGACATCTAAGGATATAATTGTAATGTATATAACTAGATATTTCCGCCTATTTATTACAATTAAAGTATACAAAAAACACTAATGCTAGTCCCAGTCAGGGCAGATTCCCACGTTAACCTACTGAGACTCTGAATCTACTGTTGTGCACACTGCAGTTCCTCCTCAGTGTTTCTCGATAATTATTCATTTAATCAATGTTTTCCAACAGGAAAGTGTTTGGCAAAGGAATTATACATAAGGGTCTTCATATGAGGATATATAGATCATGTAGTTGGAAAAAATGTTATGTCCTCATATGAGGACATTTGTGCCTCAAGAGTGTTCCCAATACAGGCTCAAGACCCACAGTGACCCTTACCAGGATAAAGTAGTTGTAAGTGAATGTAGTAGTATGTGAGTGTTGTAAAGGCATGTGTGTTTTCATCTTATTTGTAGAATCCAAATGCATAATCTACACCATTCCATTTAACATGTGAAATATGTACTGCTGGTGTGGATTTTGAAAAGAATTTCTTACATGTAAGTAAACAACCTGATTAAAATCTCCATCAAGAAGTTGAGCCTTTGTAAAAAAAAGAAGAAAAAAGAAATAAAGATCACATTGTAGAACTTAATTCATAAAGTACACTATGAGAACTGACTGGGCCGGTTGGCTCATTAAACAATATTGTTGGTAATATATTGCATTTAGTATTCGGCTTTTAGGAAAGACTCATATTTTAATGAATAATTTTAATTAGTTTCAGTCTGTTTGTGTGCACACTGCCTTTTATTTTCAGTACGTTGTGGATTAATACTAAATGAGTGGTCTCAAAGCACAAGGGGACAAAATTGAGGATGTTATAGACAGTTAAGGTGGAGATTATGTTGGACTATGGATTAGACATTGTACAGTACTTGTGTTACGCTTAATATATATAAAGCTTGTGATTTTTTATGGAACAAGCGAGCCAAGCTGATATCATATTGTCCTGTGTATACATAAGATCCATCAAGGTGAAGCACAAATTAACACAGTATCTATTTGCACAGGCTGACATGGATAATAAGGCCAGCTCAGTTTTCTTTGCATGTCAAGGACATAAACATACACAAAGGTAATTCTATATAACTACATAAAAAGCATTATGCTTTCATAATATTTGTTATATTAATGGGCCAGATTTAGCTTTAACTGTCTCCAAAAACTACTCTTGAGAATGCTATCCTTTACATTCATCTAGTGGGTAATTGCCAATGGCTCATTGAAGCTCACTTTGAACCAATTCTGGGATAACAAATCATTAAGGATTGCATGACTGCTCTTGCTTCTAAATGCAAATATTGCCACAGAGAGCTTCCACTGCTAACGTGGGGGATGCATTCACACTACCATTATCCAGAAAAAAAAAGTATGAAGCAGTTTTAAATTCTGCCACTATATGAAAGCTGTAATGACAACCATAAGAAAAACAGACAACTCCCACACCTTCTCAACTACAAAGGGAATATATTTTATTAAAAAGACAGAAAGAAATCTATACGTAAAATTGCCTAGGTATTTCCTGAAGCAAAGTCAATAAATAGAAATAAAAGCAAGCTTTTACAGTGTTCTGTGTTTCTTGTAGCAAGACTACACTAAAATAATATTTATTCTGCAGTTTGCTTTGCTCCTCTCATGCACACTTTATTAGTCATCATATATGCTTTTCTTTGTCTTGCATGCCAACTGAGTGTTTGCATTTTTTAATTCATTTGTTTTTATTTTTTATTATTATTATTATTATTATTTGTAAATATTACTTTATTGCAATATTAAACTAGTGTAATTTATTGTCATTTTATTTTAGTATGGATTTGATGTAACTTACACTTTATTTTATTTTTATGGTCATTGGCAGTCATGTAAGCATTTCGCTGCACACCATACTGTGTATGGTTGTGTGTGATGAATAAAATTTGAATTTGATGTCTTTCAGAAGGCCCAGGTAGACCAGGTCATGTCTCTGCTTTGTTTTACTGGTGTTACTTTAAATTGAAAAGGGGTATTTCAAAAATTTTTGTGATTCTTTTTTTCTGGGACAGTCTACTCTTAGATTGACCAACATGCCATCTCTTTGAAAATTCATTCTCTTGACATGCTAAGGATATGTATATTGTTATATGAATAAAGGAAACAAACTGTAGTAATAAAAATGGAAACAATTGTTGTTGCATTGGATATTTACATCTCAGTATTGTAGGATCATCTCCACAACCTAGCTGAAGCACATACTGTGGATCTGGTTTGAAAACTGGGATAGTCACATATCCACATTCCATATCAATATCAAATGTCAATCTCAATAGAAAAATTTGTTTGGTTCATCCAAGGTTTACTTAGACCAAATGTCTATCATGGTGGACATCTAGTACTCCAACCATTCATTCATTCATTAAATCATTGCCTCATTCATTCATCTAGACATTCAATCATCTGTTCACTAAACTTTTTTTTTCTTCTTGTATTGACTTTTCTTACATTAATTGATACTTTTACTTTTCGGTTTTGGGCATTGTTTTTTCTAAATATATACTTTGTTTCATCTAAGAGCTTGTAAAATTAATATTTGTGCTCTCCCTCTCCCTCTCCCTCTTTCTGTCTGTCTCCCTCACTCATTTATTGCATGCGTTAAAGTTTACCAAGAAATAATTCCTGCTTCTAGAGAACAAGGTTTAATCATTAGCCCCAGTGCACAAATAAAACCAACTTTATTAAATTGAAGGCTTGAAATTTGATGGGTTTTGTTGTTAATCTGGCTTGGTCTCATTTTTATTTGGACTCAATCTTGACCTTGCCTCAATCCCTTTGAGACTCGATGTTGACCCAATCACAGCTAGCCGTGGTCTTGAATTTCTCTTGGATTTGGCAGTGAAGATCTTCACTACAGCCCTAAAAAGACAATAGAAATGTTGAAGGACAAAGCTAGCTTAAGGAAAAAGAACCATGAAGCCAACAAACAAAAATAAATTAGACAACAACAAAATATGTTTCACAGTATGTAATATTTTATAGCAGCATGTGACATGAAATTTCTTATTAGGAAGGATGGAGACATGAGAGAGATTTGAGGTGAGTTTTAGTTTAGTGGTATCAGTTGTATCAGTTACTTTTCAGCCGCAATAATCAAGACACACATTAGGGGTGCTTCTCCACCCTCTTGCCCACTCACATTTTGTTGCTCCCCAGCGAAACTGCAACAGAAAAACACTAGTTACATATACTTATCAGGTGTGTGTGTGTGTGTGTGTGTTTTACCACTTATCTGACCACTGCTCCTTTCACAAATTGGTGCTTGACCATGCCCAACCACCACATACAGTACCATTACTGTGGCCCATCCAGGGATAGGAAGATGGCACCACCTCAAACTTAAATGGCTTCTGTGCTAGATACCAAAGAGTGTTCTGTGCATTCACATGCTTTATGAAGTTAAGCCTTTGTAGCTTAGAGCAGTCCAGACAGAGAGTGAGGACTCTGGAGAGGAGTGGAGGGTGGCTGGAGGGTCAGGACCACCCACTTGATAGCCAGCTCCTCTTTCTTAATCCTGCCTGATGTACAGCACAGGGTGCTTCTCCTCCTCCATCACCGGGGACAACACTGCCCTCTTGACCTGACACATCCATACGGTATGTAAAAGGGGAGAGAAAAATCAGGTGAATATAACAGTGGGCCTCTACGAAGTGCTACTTAATTTAACCATTTTGTATGGATCTGTCCACTAATCTCGATCTGCTATACCTTTTTAGTAAGATTATTCAACAGCTTGGTGGCACAAACTTATAACCAACCAGGCCAAAGAGCTAACTCATGGGAGACAAAGGAATGTGCCAAAATCCCTTTGTGAGCTCCAGTGCTGAATAAAAGTGAGCCCTACCAAACTAATCAAGCAGTTTGTCAATTCGGGCCATTGGGTATGCATCAAATTTAGACACCTCATTGAATCTACACAGAAGCAGACAATCGGATGGTCTTGTGTACCAAGAACACCGGTCTGTGTGACTTCTCGGTCACCTCATGTCAAATATAGCTTGAAATTCATCCTGAATCCGTTTTATTGTGTTCAGGCAGGTGGTTTGCACAGCTGCATGCCATCAGCCCTGTAGAAATCTCAATGTGGCGCTTTATAAGGTTAGTATGACTGGATAGAGGTGAAAACAAATTGGAAAACTTTTTGCAACTCAGCAACCTGTGCTTGCTGAGCTGATAAAAGGGTTACCTCCCTCTTTGGTTTTAGTAGACTTACCACCTCTATCCATTTGACTAACCTCATAGTGAACCTCAAAGAGTCTTTGCCTGATGTGGGCAGAACTTTATTTCTCAGGGCTATGTCCCAGTTATACAGTCAAGATTGAAAATTCTAAGTATTGTTTGACCCAGTATGAAGAGTTTTGGAGTCAGGTCAAGAATGTATTGAATTTTGTTTTCCCTGGAAGATGTTCTCTGCTCCCAATTCTCCCTGATGACATTTTAAACAGCACAGGGCTTGCGCCCACACAATAATTCAAATGGGAAGAACCTCTGGTTCAGTTCTGAGCATCATGATGAACAAACTTATGAATACCGTTTTTAAGTGCTTAGTTAAATCTTCAACCAGGTAGACCATAAAACTAAAATATAGTACAGTATATGCACAGACCTAAGGAGGGATGTTAAAGGCAACACTCCACCAACTGTAAGAGCTTCTTCTTAAAGATTAACATTTACTCCAAATCTCCCAGGAAAGACCTACAACTCTAGGAAAAAAGAGCAAATGGAAACAGAAAACAAGAAAACAAACGATGGCATTTCTGGCATTTAATAACCACATTTAACTCAGTTTAGTCCCGCTACATACAGACAGGGGAAATCTTTTCAGCACACAAAGGAACCCACCTTGCAAATTTTATGTAATAAGAGTATTTTTGCTATTGTCTTCACCCAGTAAGGTCTTCTAAGTCTGCATGGTGTAGTCTATTAGGTTAATTAAAGCAATATATTATAAGAAATTCTCATTTCCCCGATTACACTATTTCTATCTATCTACAGCGATAGGGGAGTTGGGGTGTGCAGTGAAAAACTATCCAAGCAGCTACAGCAAATAACAAAACTTACCCATTGGAGAAACTGCCATAAATTTTTCCATCCCATTTGGATTATTGCCATTATGTGATTTCAGTCACAGACATTTGAATTTCATACATATTTGAATTCGGTCAATTATGGTCAAACATGTGGGCACCTACTGTACTTAGTATGTGGTTATGTTGAAACACTTTGATACAGTGTAATACATTGATTTATAAGACTGTACATCTAAGGCAATAATCTTGATGATTTGTTTTAATACTTTGCAATATACTATTACAATAACAGTATTTAATATGTTTCACTGTCTTAATTTTAACTGATTTCTTCTTCTTAAAATTTGGTTAAGTGCATTTTTAGAAAGTAAAACTAATAATAAATGCATCTAGTATAGTACCGTACCGTACCGTATAGATGTACAAGAAAATAAAACAAATTCTGATTAAAGCCAGAAGTCTTGTGTAAAATTTATTTATTCTGTATAAATAAATGTATGATCCAGTCACAGGTTATTATCAATATGCTAATATAAATTTATTATGTATGAAATGTAATTTACTCAGTAGAAAAAGCAACACCTGTAGCTTTGCCTAATAACACGATTTCTGCTGAAGCTGCATAATAGTAAGCATCTGCTGGTTCTCAAAGTCTCCTAGGGTTGTGAAATTATAATGTAAATATGCATGTTATATTTAAATTTTCTTTTTGCCTTTATGTTTTTCTCAAAGCCATGAAACAGAAAATTACACAACTTCTTAGACTCTCCCAGCATACACACACACACACACACACACACACACACACAAACATATATATATATATATGGATGGCAGGTAGAAGCAGTGTACTGGAGGCTCTGTGAAGGAAGGGACTTCATAAGTAGGTCCGTATGGAGTGGAAAATGTGAAGTTTGTCTGTCTGGCACAGGACTCTAGACTCATAAATTGTTAGCCCACAAATAGTCAGGCCACATAGATTTTTTTATTTGGCTATTTGTTTGTTTGTTTGTTTGTTTGTTCACCTTTATATCTTTCTGGTTATTGAAATGTTTGTTTTTACATTTTCAGTGGAAAAGACAGAACATTGATATAGTTAAAAATTGTACTGTAGTACAACTGTAGTATATTCTCTCCCAACTGCATAGCAATGCAAATAGGCATTACCAAATGGAGTTGAATTTGAGGTTGCTTGACATATTTTATTATGTTTTATGGAGAGTGAAAAGATAAAAGCTCTAAATGAGACACTGGAGAGTGCTGATTCTCTACACAGTCTATGATGGCAGGGTGGGAATGAGTTCAGCTGAGCTGAGAAGACAAGCCACAAGAGAATGCAGTTTCATTACACACACACACACACACACACACACACACACACACACACACACACACACACACACACACACAAAAACACACACTGAGAGAGAGAGAGAGAGAGAGCATGCCTAGGAATTTATTCAAAACAAATATCAGCATGGCAAGTCTTTCATGGTTATGATAAATTGTGTTAATTTAGCACTGTGCTTGATTCTGATTTCATGTAGATGATTTGTGGTTATGACACTGGAGAAGGCACACTGACTGTTCCTACAATTTGGTCACATGACTGTGAACACATTGTTTTTAAGGTACAGTAGAACAGTAGAACAGTAGTGCATATAGAGCAAATTACTATAAAATAATTTAGATGTACAGTACGTCCCGACTTTCATTTAGATTTGTTTTATTTTACATCAACCCTTATTTTTATGCATACAAGATTAATGAATAAATAATCACATTATAATTTAAAAGCAAATGCATATACAGTACATTTTCATGACAGTTTAAAAAGTGAAATTTTAAGAGGTGGGATTAAAAAATTTTGGCTTTTTGGCTGCATTAATATAAAATTCAACATCATAGCTTGCTTTTTAGACTTTACATAGTTTTGGCGGATTTATTGATTCATATGGCAGGAAATTGTAATTTAAACCTTTTAACTACAGTATATTTATACATTTTTGAAAGAAAGACATTCTTACACATTTAAAATGCTACTATACACTTTGTAGTAGTCCAGGTCTGCTTAAATGCTCATGCAGCACTAATATCATCATTATTAACTTATTCTCGTTTTAAGTGAGGTTTGTCTTATTGTACCCACCCTGCACATGATGTTTCTGGTCCAGCTGGCTCAAGACTCTGGGTGTAGAACAAGAATTCAAGTCAAACATTCTCATAATCCCTTTGCACTCTCCTCCTCCATCCACCCATGTGTCACACTGATGGGTTAGGCCTAAATAAACTAATTTGCCATTTCATTAACACACTGGTCATAATGTAATGCAGATTATGAAATGATCTATACATGAGGTTGGACAAAGGAGAGAAAGGAAAGGGATTTCACTTATTAAAACATCACTAGAGAGAAACCCCACCCCAGCGGCACGGCCAAGTGCACATGTCAGTGCCTGCAGTTTCATGCAAAGCTGACTGTCGGTGATGTGGATTACTTTTATTGTTATCATTAGTCTGATTAATCTGTTTTGTTCAGAGTCATACAGTTAGAGGGTAGTGTTATATGAGCTTCATCTGTTCTAAGTTAGTGCCCAACCCTTTGCCCTGCTTGAGGAAAATATGAAGTTGTTGTACTTTTGTATTTTAAAGCGAATATTCTGAAGGCACTCTGGGGCAGGTTCTAATGAATTTGAATGAGTGACCCAATTTATTTTCTATGTTTTATTTATTTTCTCTGCTTTTCTCCTGTAAATTAAATTGAATCCTCCAATGCATGTATTAGTCATGAGTAATATATTGGCCCGCTCTTCAGATGGTGCATTTATTATGAAGCTGTTCATTATTAATTTTCTCATTTTTTTTTTAGCTCTTTTTCTTCTTCACTTTGTATTCCTGGAGGCCAGTGTTAAGACAGCCATAAAGATTCCATATAACATTGTGTATAGTTAGTAGATGAACTGCACTGCACTAAAGGCTGCACAGATTTCTTGAAGAGTATGACAAGAGATCCAGAACAGAGTGACTATGACCTTTAGCTCTGTGCCCTCCTTTACATTCTCCCACACTCCCGTTTAATAGACTGCACTTTACGCTGCCCTGCAGCCTATGTACCTCTGGTTGCCTTATTACACCAAGTCAGTCAAAGTGTTATTTTCTTCCATGTACTGCATAGCTGAAATATCTGACTTTTGTTGGTGTGACTAAAGCTTTTTTTTTTTTTTTTTTACCTTTAATTTATATCTACAGATATAAATTAAAGGTTCATTCCAAAAAATAAAAGACATGCTGGAAGAGGAACTCTCAATGTCTGTGTAGGAGTGGCTTAAAATTTCCCCTAAGTGTTAATGAGAATGTGAATGTGCTTAGATGATTTTTTGCTGTTGACTGGCATTACGTCCAGAGAGTATTTATTTCTAGGATATGCTTTCACTACAACCATAGATCCACTATAACTTTAATGACATAACTCAACAGGATAAGGCTGAAGATGAATGAAATACAGTACCAACCCTAGAATTTAGTCTAGTGTACGTGTGTACAGTATGAGTAAGGTGAGGTCAATAAGAAATGGCACTATCAGTATCAGCATGCTTTAAAAAACAAAACAAAACAAAAAAACAGACTAGCAGGTTTTATTTTTGAGCCACAATATTTTCTAAGCGATTTTGTTGATTTTATTTCCCAAGATATGAACATAAAAATAAACATATCAGTATAAACTACTGGCCTATTTTTTAAACTAAGTGATGTCTGCTACATGCTCATATGAATTAACATAATCTGTGTACTTCAAGCTTTATCCCATCAGGAATTTCTGGTTGTCCAAACGTTGTGGCAACATTCATTTAACATTGTTGGAACACTTTCTTTTTTAGCTTATTTTTGACAGATACTGGACCAACGTTGACTACAATGGTTAATAATAGCATTTATTTTGATCTCTCAACTAAAATGCATCCTTGAAAAGGTCACTTTTATTCTGTATGTACCAATGACAAGTGTCCTTTTCCATTTTTGTACTGACCAGGGCATAAACGAGACAATTTGATTCTCCCCTATTGTGACCTCATACAGTATAAGAAGATATCCTCTCCTGGCTGTTTGCTGTGCTCTGCTGTTCTTTGGTGAGCTGTGGCTGTAGCTTATTTACATTGCCACTTAAACAGTGCATTAGTATTAAGAATAAAACATAGAGTTTGAGTTATGAAAAAATTCATTACTTGAGTGGCATTTCAGCCAAAGTGTTAACCGACACACTTTGGTGGAGCTCTGAGATCTATTTTAACTTGTTAAAGAAGTATGACAAAACCTGCTGCTGATGTTAGTAAATTATTATACAGTCATGTTAAAAAGTTAGTACTCCCTTTTTTAATTCCATGTGTTTGTGAGTAAAAACATAATAAAAAGCATCTGATAATAGTGGGTCTTAGTATTAGGCAAATATAACATCAGACAAACAACATGAAACTTTTTTCACCATTATTTAATAAAAATGAAACCAAAGAAAACAAATGATTTGGACATTATACAGTAAGAAAGCAAGTGGAAAGCATTCAGGACAGTTGCCAGTCTTCCCAGCACTTTCACCCCAAGGTCAGACTCAGAGAAATGCAAAAAAAAAAGCTACATCTCAGAAACCTATAGGCCTCACCGATCATGTTAAATGTTGCTTCATGAAAAACTAGTCCATGCCCATGACAAGACCATGAAAGCACAACTAGAAGAAGACTGAAAAAAGTCTGGTTTGTTTGGAAGAGTTGCCAGGAAAGATTCTTCTGTCTGTGTATGGAATCACGATTGAGGTTCGCAAAACTGCATCTTAACAAAGGAAACAGTTGTTGAGGAAAAACAAATTATAATTTATTAAATACTATAACACAAAATGTGAGTTTCTCAGTTTTATTCTACTCTGTACTTTTAAACTTTGTCAAACATTGTGGTTTGGAATTCTTCCATCATTACTGCCTCACAGTTGGGCTAGCAAAAGTGCCATTCTTGATTGCGCGTATGTGTGTGGTTATTGGGAGGGAACGCATTTGGGTTGGGCCTGGAGACATTTAGGTCATTTCACGCTGTTGCATGGATTCTCTGGAAGGCAATCAGGGTGGATGTGAATGAGGCTTCACACATGCACTCTTTCATGGGCAGCCAAATAGGATCCATGTGTCAGGGAAATTTTTGGGGAAGACAATATCCCATAGGCATTGGAGTACAATATGACTCACCCACATGAATTTGGAGTAACCGCAATATTGGCCAAATTACACAGAGTATTTGAGATGGAACAAAGAGAAAAAGATGAGTGACGAACAGGAAAATCCCATAATATGTGTTCCAGTTGGATTCATTTCTATTACAACATTTTTCACGAACTTTGATGGTGTAAGGTCTCTATTCATATCGCTAATGAATGTCCTTCAGTGCAATGTTAAAATAAATCTTTGAGAAATTATCAGACATTTACTGTAGCAGGGCAGTGCATAAAACCACACATAGGTCAATAGATTAAGTTATTGCTTAAACTAAGGGGGTAAACTTAGTGGATAAGGCATTAGATTAGTGATCAGGAGGTCCCAGGTTCAAACCCCACCACCAAGTGGCCACTGTTGTGCCCTTGAGCAAGGCCCTTAATCCTCAACTGCTCAGATAAATTGTGATAAAAATGCAAGTCACTCTGGATAAGGGTGTCTGCAAAATGTCTAAATATAAATGTAATTAAACATCAGAAGGGGATAAAATGTGATGTCAGTAACTTGACTGTGGTATGCTTGTTGGTGCCAGATGGGCTGGTTTGAGTACTTGAGAAACTCCAGATCTCTTGGGATTTTCACACACAACTGCCTCTACAGTTTATACACAGTGATGCAAAAATAAATAAATCAAAATCAAAAGTCTGCAGGAAGTCTACAGTAACTCAAATTGCTACTCTTTGTGTGCTGAAAAGCATCTCAGAATACTGAACCTTGAGGTGGATGGGCTTAACACAGCATCAAATTCCACTTCTTTCAGGCAAGGAGATGAATCTAAATCTACAGTAAAAGGTCAGGTGACGATTGGAAAAAGACCAGTCAATGGTTTATTGTCAAAGAAAATCTTAGGGGGAGTGTTTGTGATCCACAGGTTGCTAACCACCCAAAGTATGTACATAAATATTACAGGGTAATTTATGTTGCAGGGTAATTTATGTTATGCTGTTAAGTGTTTAGAAAGTGTTCATCTTTACATCCATGCATCACTACTTGTTCAATTTACTGTACTGTATCTTATTCAGCTCCCTGCTACTGATAAACATCATGTAAGCTCAATGGATTCTGTGCATGCTGTTTTTTAGTCTGTTTCTTTTTAGGCTTGTTCCTTTTGTTGCTGAAAATTTTTTATGTGGTAAACAAATTTATCTACAATATGATACTTTTTCTGCTTTCATGGCATATCACAGGAACACACAAAATCTTGCTTCTACCACACTCATTGCTTCTACCACATTTTACATTCATCTACCGTATTATATTTCATGGGGGCATGGTGGCATAGTGGAGATTAGCCTTGCATCTCCAGGGTCTGGTCAGGTTCGATTCCCGTCTCTGTGTGCATGAAGTTTGCATGCTCTCCCCATGCTTGATGTTTTCTGCCACAGTCCAACGACATGCAAATTAGGCTAATTGGTGTTCCCCAAAGGACCCGTCGTGTGTGAATAAGTGTTTGTTTGTGTGTGCCCTGTGATGGATTGGCACCCCATCCAGGATGTACTCCGCCCAGTCTCCTGGCATAGGCTCCAGGCCCCCGCGACCTTATACACAGAATAAACCGGTTTAGAAGGTGAGTGAGTGAGTGAGTGTTTTATGTTTCATAATATCTCAAAAGGACAATCAGCAATTTATACTATGAAGTTTCCATCCATCGTTTTTTTTTACCTTGAATGATATGAGTGTAGGCGACATGGTGGTTTAGTGGTTAGCACTGTCGCCTTGCACCTCCAGGGTTTGATTCTCGCGACTGGTCCGCGTGCATGTAGATTGGTGGGTTTCCTACAGGTACTCTGGTTTCCTCCCACAGTCCAAAGACATACTGATTAGGTTAAATGGTATTCCATAGTGTGTGAATGTGTGTATGTGTGCACCATGCAATGATTGGCACAGTGTCCAGGATGCCTCGTCTCCTGGGATAGGCTCTGTATACAGGATAAAGCAGTATAGTCAATGAGTAAGTGAGTGATATGAGTGTGAATGCATGATATCGTCCCATTCACGGACAAATTGTGCAGCTCTTAACTTCTTTTTAGCACTTCTCCATAATTTGTTCTCTAAACAAACCTGGGCGCTGCTACAGGAAACAGGCTTGAATGTATGCAAGTCGACCACAGAAAATGTATTCGTATGATAACGAGGTATTGGCCCTTGCATGGGATATTTTTGTATGGTTTTATCCCATAAGGATAATACCGTAGAGACTGACAAGAAATGCATGGCATAGTTTCAGTGTTGTTGAATGTTCATAATTCATTCATGATGACTGTGTCTTGACAAGCTCTGAGGACATTCCATTTATTAGGGTGAATTAGTCAGAGTAAGCGCCGAATGGGGAAAAGTGCTTAGTCACATAGGGCACCTCCAAACTTCTGGAGTCAATGAACGACCTTATGTGAAGCAGAAGGAGACCCCTGCAGCAAACTTGGAGACAGGTGATCAGTCAGCCCAATGCTGGTGCTCATGCCCTGGCAGAGCACACAGAGAAATACTGACATGCTAGAGGACAGACACTCACACATGCTGGCCTTCCTTCTGCTTCATTCGTCACACAAAGCGAGCACTCCTCTAATTCATCACGTGTGTTATTTCCCTGCACAGAACTTAAATCTGTTGCACCTGCAGGGGGAAGTGGAGCAATTGAACAGCTTAACAAGTTAAAAATGAGTGCGCTTTAGCCCAGCTCATCACTGGTCTTTTTTTTTTTTTTTTCTCAGCAGAAAAATCACAGCCTGCATGTTGTCACTTATTATCGCTGGCTTTAAACACTTTGTCATGGCACATGAACACATGCATGAATTTCCCACAGAAATAAATTCACAGCCCTAAATAGGACTTGACATTTCCAATTTTCAAGTGCTGTTGCAGCCACTATTGTCTATAAGAATAAAAAATAAAAACAGGAATTAAGTTTTAATATACCCTTTTTATACAGTCTTACTCTGTACATGGATTACTCATTTAAAATTTTGTACTTTTGAGCATGTGTAACATTTCTCAGTGGCTTTTAAACCATGTACTTCACCCAGTTTGCATTTAGAAGATGGTTTCATCCACAATTTGAAAGACTAGCAACAGCCTTAGTGAATTAAATGTTAATATCAGACTCTTTGCCAGCAAATATTGCAGTCGCATCAACTCCATATTGCTTAAAGTTACATCAGTTTCTTCAATTCTATTATATTCATTATTAAACATTATTTTAGCTGTAAAACATTCTCATCAGGTGAAATTGTTCATAAAATATAAACATTTTTCATTAATTTTGCTTTTAATGGTGTAAACATAAACATATTTAATGTGTTTGTGAATATTTAGTCTGTAAAAATGCTTCAATTGCTTCAATGCCAATCAGTTACATTAGAACATTTGGGTCAAACTCACTAGGTCATATCAAACAAATGTATGTCATATTCAATAGCATTATTTTTTATTCATAAACATACACCTAGCATTGTGGCAAGATGTTCAGTGAGTCAGTGCTATTTATAATATACTAGAGGGTACCCACGGCTCCACCCATATGCAGATTGCCACGGCTCCACCCATATGCAGATTGGTAACCAAAACTTACCTCTGCTGCAGAGGAGACGTTCAGTTAGAGTTACCAGACTCAATCACCAATTAACAGCACCTCAGATTAGAGCAGTTATGAAGGCTTTACAGAGGATAAGTAGCATACACATCTCAATATCAACTGTTTTAAGGAGATTATTGCATACAGTATTTTGGATGCCTTCATCATTGTTGTACAGTGTAGAAAGAAATAAAAATGAGGAAAGACCATGGAATTAGATGGTGTTTGCAAACTTTTGACTGTTAGTGTACATTTTGGCTAATGATGAAAACCTATTAAATGGTTACCACTGAAAACTCTTCTTTCTAAGAATATACAGAACAATTGACTAACAGTGAAAACCTATTAAAGGGTTACCACTGAAAACACTTCTTTCTAAGAATATATAGGAACCTGATTAATGAACTAGAGCGGGTAGTCCTCTTCATCCAAAAACCCCCATTTGAGAAATGGGTTTGCAGCAGGTTTTTATATGCACTGCGACAGGTTTTCTCTGCTGTCCTCCTGCTTGAAAGAGTCAGATGTGTAGTGATAACCTGATCAGTAGTGATGAACGGTACCCTGCATGGCTTGATTTACTGCTCGCCAAGCACAGCGTGGGTGAGCTGGCAGGTGTGGGACATCTGAAAATGAAGCCAGTTTATGAGTCGGGCTGAAGCTAATCCAGACCTCTGCACACAGCCGGAGCAATGACTGCACCTCAGCGTGGTTCATGATGGCTACTCACAGTTCAGTCACTTTCTGGTTGTTCCGGGGTGTTTTAATTAAACACCTTCAGTAATCACCCATGCTAGAGAGCCCAACTTTGAAAGTCCAAGAAATGTGATGAAGGGAGAGTCTTGTCGATTGCAGCCAAGGCCTCAGGGTGAAGCCAGGCTCTCAGAGCTTGATGAATGAGCTGCTTTACGATAAAATGTTTCAGGGCTTTCTTGTGCTGTCCTCCAGCTAGCTGCCAGCCTAATCCCCCATCCCCCCAATTTGAAATCTGATTTATGCATCTGTTCTCCTTGTTGAGTGTAACCACACACCTAATGTAACAGTCCCAGTCGCTGGGTGCCACTAAACTTAATATGCTCTTAAATCACTTCTTACCTAATCCATTCTGGCAAGGTTAAATTTTTGCTAATCGTTATGTGATTAAATTACCATGGCTAAACTGGCATAGTAATATGGGCTGCTGTGTCTTTGTGATTTGATAGAGCCATTTTAATGCTGTCCCAACAGTGGCTCCTCTGATATGTATTGTGCTTGGCATTCCTGACATGAGCCTTAAATCTTTTCCTCCTTCCCTTTAACTCTTCATCTTTCTCCTGTCACTCTGTCTCAGCTCTGGCATACGATCTCTCAATTGCCCATCCTCACTTTTCACATAACTACACTTTTGCCTTCGGGCTAACAGCATGTCTTATTTTATACAATTCCTACTCAGGCAAGGTTTGCACTTAATACTTCTTTAAAAAAAAAAAAAAAAAGAGAGAGATCTTGGGACTTGAGAGTTAAAGTGTTGGTTTCTGGTACACAGTGCTTCTATATAGAATCTAGAAATATAGTGCAGATATTATGAGGCTGAAGAAAATAGAACAAGCAAAGATCTGCATAGTGGAAATAAAATGTCATGAAAAATGTACATACTGTAACTGGAACTACCTTGAAATTTAATCACCTTAAAGTAAAACCTTGTTTTGATGGGACTTGATTTTTCCTTATGAATAAAAAAAACATTTTGGAATCTACTCAAGATTACATAAGAACCCAACTCGTTATGGTGATTTAGCTTACTTCATAATACAATATTTTGTCTATCATGCTATTTGTCAGTTTACTGTAAGTAATTTGTGCAATAGCTCAGGAGATGTTTATAAATAAATGTGTATGAGAAGAAAAATCAGAGACCACTTAAAATCAGTTACAAATGATAGGCGAAATGAAAAAATAGTATAGTGTCACTTATGAAAACCTAGTACATATTAAGAACACTTTTCTTGTAGTAAAGCATGGTGCTAGCAGCTCATCACTCATCACTGTGCCTGAGGCATTTGTCAAAATTAAAGGAAAGATGAGCTATGAAGTAAATAAGAATATTGTTCATGGAAACTTGCAACCATCTAAACAGAATTTGGGAAAAGGGCAGAATGGTACAACTTTCAACATTACAATGCAAAGTGGCTGATGGACAGCGATATGGATATCTGTGATTTATGCTGTCAGAGCCCTAGTAAAATGCTGTCATACATACAGTACATCACTCCATGTCAGAGGTAATATAATTTAATTGTTAATTACACTAACTCTGCATCAGCATGGGTGAAAGTATGTTGGCACGGTCTGCAGTCCTGGAAAGAGCGGAGAGCAGCTGCCTGCCAAAACCCACATTCAGTGCCAGTCACAGAAGCACTTTCAGCTAGAAAAACACATCTGATAATGTTATGTCATCTTAACTACACTTTGTCTTCTTAGTTATTGCTTCTAAGTTGTTCCGAGTTGCCTCTGAACCGTCTGTGTTGTTTTGTCCATGGCTAACATGAGCCGCAAAGCTAACTAGCTTCTAACACAAGGCTGAATCCCAAATTCCTCTCTAACCCCTGATCAGCACTAGCTTTCCATCAAATGCTATTTGGGATTCAACCCCAGAACCCTGGAAATTAGCTGATATTCTAAAGCAGAATAATTCAATTATATTCACATTTTTTATATTGCGTTTTTATCCGTGTCCACCATCTCCATGGTTTAATCTTCTCATCTTTTGGTTACATACTGTAGTACCTAAATTTGAAACTGCTTTCACACCGTGTCAGTTGCTAACTGTTGGTCGCCAGTTTCACCAGTCCCAGTTAGTTGGTTCTGCCAGTTGTGGAAGGATATGCGTTGGTAGGGCAAAATAACTGGTTAAATAAACAAAGAAATCATAATGTGTTTATTGATAAATGCGCCCTTATGCCTACAACAGCCGCACTGACATTCAGCATAGCAGCACTCCCTCTTGAGCAATATTTCTTAGTTATTAAATTGCTTGTCGAATATAGTTATTATTTTTTATGCTAAAACACATATACTCAGCAAAAAAAGAAACGTCCTCTGACTTTCAACTGTTTTTACTTTCAGTAAACTTAATGTGTAAATAT
>JAQMYJ010000033.1:22138357-22162139 GCA_030014305.1 Clarias laeviceps
TATAATAATACACTACCTAGGGAGCTCTCGTATAATATAAACATATTTTCAGAACTGACTGCATGTTTTTTTATGCCACATTTCTTGTGTAAAAGGGTCTTAGGAACAATTTATGAATACATTTGTTCGTATCCAGTTTGAGAAATGAGGCCTATTGAGTTTAATATTCAATGTCAAATGCTATTACAGTGAAAAAAAGTGAACCTGTAAGGAAGCCAATTGGGTGGCCAGCAGTTGGAGGTGGTATTAGGAAACACACATGCATACCATTGGTTGGTATTCATGCAATACACATGCTGTAATTGCAAATTTACTGTACTAACTTGCCCACTGCACTTTAAATTAGCATGCAATTTAACTGCAGACAAACTGCAGAAAATAAAAAAATACAGTCATGTATAGCATGATAAGGAACAGAGTGTTTCCAAGTCACTTATACCTGCAGAGTGAAGAGTTGTGGTCCTATGGGTCACTTGGTACAATATTACAGAAACTCTATTAAACTTTATGGCTTTGAGTCTTCTCAAAGGGAACAAAGCTTAGAGAAATGAACCTTGACTAACCTCAGAACTAACAAGCCATGATGAGCGATAAAACGCAGTGACTTTTCTGTTGGGAGGGCTGATGTTGATCAAGACGGATAAAGGAAACACGCCTGAAGGAAAGATTTACAGCTAGTTTCTATTATACAGCTCCTTTAAGAATGCCAAAGTCTACTTAGAGTCAAGTGTATATCATTCACAGGAAAGTATTTGACTCTAGCAGATAAATATTTAGCAACTGTCCACTTCTACACCTATAAGGACTTTTGTCCTTTTAGATGCCACTTTGGTATTTCACCAGGCAGAGTTCCAACTAAGTTGTTGTCTAAAAAATTCTAACATTCGTCAGTAGTGTGCATGCGGTGATAGTGACAGCCAGGTGTGATAAAGAATAGTGCAGTCTGTTCTGAAGTAAACACTTCTTGATTAAAGCTTTTCATGAGCAAAGACAGACAGAGAGAAACTTAGTTGGTCTAACACTACTTCACAAGCAGTTTGCTATCAAACTCACCCACTTACAGCTTACTGTGGCTTGTTCCAAACTAACTCATTTCACATTTATGGCTTGTTTGCAAACAGAGGGGGGCGGGGGATGACTAACATATTTTTAACTTCTGTTGTTGAACTGTTCACTACTTCAGACTGTCTCTTTTCTACACAATCCTCTTCACATTTGTTCTTACAAAAACAGCTCCTTAAAGTTGCTTTCTTCCTCCAGTAACTATTTTATCCTGGTCAGGATCACAGAAGATCCAGAGACTATCCCAGTAACACTAGGCACAAGGCTGGAGAATTCGCACTAGGTTGAGATGCCTGTTCGTCTCTGTGCATCATGCACACACAAATTCACAACTATGGGCAATTTTGCTGATGGAAACCGAAGAACCCAGGAGCAATTTACAGTACATGAACACAGGAATTAATAACTCTGCGTAGAACATAAGCCAAGATCATGGTCAAACCAGGGTTACTGAAGCTGTGAAGTGGCACTTCTTCCCACTGTACCAATCACTTACCGTATGTGTTCTTTTACATACAAACAGGATGTTTTTTTAGATGTTCTAGCATCCTAAACAAGATATTTTGTGAATGGGAAGTCCTCTCTTTACACTGAAATCTTAAAACTATATAATTTTTAGAAGGTTCTAAATTTGGTTGGCACAAGTTCCAAATTTACCACAGCTCTCATTGGGACAAAACCAGTAATAAACTTACCCAAGCTAGATAAATGAAAGTGCTATACAGGTAAATTGTTTGCAAATTGTGCATAACAGTGTCCTTATTTAAGCTGTTAAAAAGAGTGTTAGGGTGTAATCATTTGAGCAAGAATCAACCTGAATACAAAGGCGCCAGATAAGATTTTAAATGTTTATTGTAAAATGGTGTTTAAAGACATGAATGTGAAATGTACTGTAAATATATCCTCTACTGTATATGCAGCAATGAGTGGGGTGCTCTCGATATGAATAAGTAGTATAAGAGATGGTCTGGCTGTGGTGGAGAACTTGTGGGTTACACTGAATGGGTAATGATTGAATGATGTAATAGATGGTTATTAAAAAATAGAATGGGGTCTCTTTCGTGCATTGCAATGAAACTCAATGAAAAACATCCCAGAAAGGCAGTGGTCATGTACATTTCAGCTCCAATGCTGTTTCTGTTGTGCTCGAAACTGTGTTTGCAATTCTTGCTCATTATTAGAGGGCCCTTAATAAAGCTTGCCATTGTAAATGTACATGTCAATCACTATGCCCATGCTTGAGAGCAAAAAACATAATGTGCATTATCCTAGCTCAGACCCTTATTTGGTCAGAACCAATCCATCATAGTTTGACATGTCAGTGGAGACACTGCATGACTGCCCTTACTGTATCATTTTAAATAATGGAGTACTTAAGACTCAAACAGAACAGGCTGACCCAAGGGCAAAGCCAACATAACCTTGTATTGTGTCTTCTATAGACCTGATATTCCAGGCAATTTCTTTGTTTCATTTTTTTTTTCATGACTGACACCAAAATACTGTCTGCTTAGCTTCTACATATTGCTTTCTGTGAGACAATATCCATTTTCTTCTGTCTGCCCAAGGAATGGAGCTGATAGCTGGTATGCTGGTTTTCCCAGATGTGCTGTAACCAGACAAGAAGCTCTTTTTCCACTTTTGTGTCTCTGGGCTCATGAGAGCGGTACCCATGAGTCACAGACACCATTTCCTGCACCCTTTCGAAGATGCTTTGAAGAGCACTGCTTGCTTTAATAATGAGTGTGTGCATGTAAACTCTTGTGCTGTCACACCAGATCTCTCACCTAAACAAGTTCCAAATCCTTCAACAGAGAAATAGAAAAAAGCATTCACTGTTCACACGTAATATGTAAATAGTTTCCAGGTCTGTGGAATAAAATATGTCTGTTGTGTAGTTCATCATATATACATATAATAAAACTGTAAATGAAAAGTTGGCATGTCTGTATATTGAAGATATATGAAAAAAATTATTTGGTGGTTGAGTAATAGAACACATCAATATGGTTTTGGGAATTTATGTCTGTCTGTTTGTCTATTTGTTTGTGCACGCATCACGTAAAAACTACTAAAGAATTTTAATGGGGTTTTTACAGGTGTATTTGGCTGAGCTAGAGGTAACATCTACTGTAGGCTTTGCTTCATTGCAATCAGCTCACGGAAAGAGGCGATATACTATTTTGAATTTTAAATGGAAAACGCCCTTATATCATAAATAAATACCTTGGAAAAATCATTAGTTTTTCTCAAAATTCATGAAGGCACTTCACATTTTTTAATATGTGCTTATTGTGTGCAATTGAAATCTACTTATTAAACAAATTTTATTATTTTTTTCAAGAAATTGCGTTGTACAATTTTTAAAACGCGCTTATGAGTGTGCATCTAGTACTTTTATAAAGAGCAGGTTTATGACATTAGAACAGTACAATATTTTTTACTATAATATAACAGATTAAATTATATACTGTATATGTGGCAATTTGGAAAAGATGTTGGATGTTGTTTTCTGGGGTAAAAAGCATGGTAAAAAATCAGGTCCTGATTGAAATAGAATTTTCTTTAAGAAAACATACACTGCCTGGCCAAAAAAGTCACACACTCTAATATTTAATTTGACCCTCTTTAGCGTTGATTATGGTGTGCAATGTGATTGTCACAGGACCACTTTCATATTTTAAGTCACCATCAAAGTATACAAAAATTCATTGAAGTGATAACCTGGCATTCAGTACATTTACAGTAGGTCATCAGCTGACTTCATTTTATTGCCACGCAATATTGCTGAGCCTAGACCTCACCAACTGAAGCAAACCAAAATCATAACACTGCTTCCAGAGGCTTGTACATTGGGCACGAAGCGTGATTGGTACATTGCTTTATTGCTCCTTTTTTTTACCATGGCACCTTCATTCCTCTGGAATAGTATGGACTCATCAGACCCACATGACCTTTTCCCACTGCTTCATAGTCCAGTCTAGTTCGTAGTCCATGCTTCCCAGAAACTGAAAGCCTTCTGATTCACAATTTTTTTATTATTGAGGGGTGCAGGGGACAGCTGTTTAGTCCCAACCCTAAGTTCCCATCACACTGCATGTGTGGAAATGCTCTTACATTCGCTATTTAACATAGCTATGATTACTAATGTCAATATTTTATGCTTCAACCTCACCAAGCATTTAAGTGAATGATTATGGTCGTTCATTATTTTTTCCGACCACATTTCGTTTGCAAAGTTGATGGCTCAGCAGTATCCTTCCAGAGTTCTTTTGACTTTCAGCCTGTAAATATCCTGTTAGGAAAGGAGTCACTGTAATAAAAATAGTTAGTCTTCCTAAATAAACCTAAACCCTTTCTTGCTAAGTGTGATTTTCTCAAATGATGTCATAATTTAAAGTTGATGACTGGCTACATATATGCTTTAGTAATATCTACATTAACTGTTTGTCAAAATACCCACTATGGTTCAACATAACAAAGCTGACTGATTTACTCACAATTTACTCACAGAGGAACAGAGACCAGTTAATTGAAAGACAATGATAAGGCTTATGTTCAGATGACCATGTGAAGCGCTGTCCAGAAACTTACATTATATGGGGCTTTGGTAATATTAGACATAGGCTTGTTTCTCTCTCAATCTCTCAATCTCTCTCTCTCTCTCTCTCTCTGTGCCCCAGCATTCCTGGCATAGTGATGATAGGACCCATATACACAAAATGTATATATTGTATGTATAAAGATGTACCTGGCAAAGGTAACTCATTGCAGAAGCAAACATTTAATGTATTGTCTGTAACCAATTATTACCCAGAAAACCACCATGTTTATTATTATTATTATTATTATTATTATTATTATTATTATTATTATTATTACTGTATTATTAGCCATTGCTTATATTGCTTTTTATTTTTTAGCCCTAAATCATCTTGCCTTTCCTGAGTATGTTTCTCATTAGCATTTTGTTTCACATAATCAGAGCTCCCTCGAGGCCATGTACTGTATATAAACACATACACTCCACATAAGCATCTCTGGAGCCGGTTTGTAATTTAGATTCTCTTCAAAAGTGGTGGATAATTCCAAAGCTAATACGAATTAAGCACATACAGACGCAATGAGTATCTTTGCTCTAAAATCATCTCTTTCATACAATCCTGACATTAAATCTCAAGCAAATGTCTTTCAGCTGGTTGATTCATAATGTAAAATTGATGTTCAACCTTTACTCCTTTTATCATAATAGCAGGCAAGGGTAGAGACGGCAGTTCTGGGTTCCTGGGCATCTGACATTTTCAACATTAATTAAAAAGGTCATTTTAGGTTATTATACAATTAAATATTGCGCCCAGTTTATACAGAGGGGTATCTCTGTCTGTCTCATGGAAGACTGAGGTTTTATTTCCTCAGCTCAACTCAGCACAAGGGGTGCATAAGTCAGTTCAATGCTCAGTCCTAAACCCAGATAAAATTCAGAGGGTTGTGTCCCATATATATGTGATCTTTTGTATATGTATTTATGATCTCCCTAATGGAATCCAAAAGGAGAAGAACAACAAGAGTTAAATGACAATATCAAATGAAACATTTCTGCATTTATTTCCATATATATGCTTGAAGAATGTGATAAGCAGCTGTCAATTACAAACTAATTCTTAAATGATGTTATTCTACATCACTGCCTAAAACAAGATTCTCTGTCTCACTAATGAACATATCAGCTATATTCTTGTTTTTGTTTAAGAGTCATTAAAAGCTTTATTTCTCTGCTCTCTAAGCAGAGGTGAGGATTAGCACACAGAGACTTATGTAAGCACTTCTTTAGGCCACATTTCTCTGCTCTACTATGCATGAATGTCAGTGTGTCAGTGTGTTACACTATCAGTCTCTGCTACAGAGATAACTGGGTGCCACATGGCAAAAAGGAAATCTGCTGTGCATACACTTCTACTAGTAATTTACAGAAGACAATGATGTGAAAGTGTTAAATGAGCTAGAACAATGTTTCCCAAACTGGTCCTCAGGGACCACAACAATTTAACTGTTTCCTAGCTGAGAGACGCACCTACTCTACAGGATACCAGGACGTGTATTCCTAATTGTTTTAGGCATGTTGCGAGCTGTGAAAATTTGTTTACACTAGAGGTTGTGTCTGTCAGTTTTTTCAAAACTAGAAAGAAAAAAAATCTAAAAGGTAAATGTCTGTGGAATCTACAAATCACCAGTAGGAGGCCTATGCTCCTCATGGCACCCTTTCTCCTCTCCTCCCCTCTTCCTGACTCCTCCTGCCTGCAGAGTGAAAGCCTAGCAGAGGGCGTTTGTGCTCTTGGGAAGGGAGAAAGAGAAAAGAGAAAGAGAGAGCCTGGTTGTGACACTCCCCCAGTTCAGGGAGTGCTGCATCCTGCCTCTCGTCCCGCCTACCAGGAGGAGGATCATAGTGCTGCCTGAGCCGAGTCCTCACTCCTCACCACAGTGTGGAGCACCCAGCCGCACACTCGCGCACACACACACACACACGCATGCACACACATACACGCACACACACACACACGCACATACACACAGACACACATCCATACAAGCATACACACACACTCACACACAGGAACAATTACTTCCACTCGCGCATTCACACAGGCACAGGCAAGTGGAAAGACAAGGAGACAGCGAGAAAAGCAGGCATCAGCCAGACACTGGAGAGAAAGAGCACTGTGTGCTGTGTGGACTTGTGTCTGGGTTCAGGATAGTATTTCCCTTTTATTGGAGTTTGTGCTGCTTTCCCTGGTGCTTAAAGCCGGACTCCTTGTGAGCTCCTTGTTCCTAGGGACGGTTTCGGACTCATTGACTGTGATCAGATTCATCTTTCTCAGCGCAGCTACATCATCCATCTGCATCGCTTCTTTGTGTATCAACCAGAGCAGGACACACCGGAGTAGACAGTCTTGGAATATCTGACAGCCTTGGTAAAGATCTGAGATTGTGCAGACACAAGAGAATAAACAACTACAGAGACGGAGACAAAGTCGAGGCATGAGCAGGAGACAAGGAGCTCGCTTTCCATAAGAAGTGATATCTGCCACCCCCTCTTTCCTTCTTCTTTCATTGCCTCTTTTCCTTGTTTTTACTACCGCTGCTCCTTTTCCTCCTGCACGGACCTCATCTTCGCTGCCTCTCTGTTCTCCCTTCATCTTCTGTCCGATCTCCAGTAGGAAGAGCAGGAGGAGAGTGCGGCTCGCACACTGAGAGTGCAACTCCCACACAGTGATAGACATAAGGACAGCCGGAGGTCCTGTGGCACTCCCCATCATTCTTTCACACTCTCTCCATCCTCTTTTCACTGCCTTTGCTGCACGGATCTAGCCTCTGGCCCAGCAAGCGGAGGCATTCTGAGTTTTGAAGAGAGCACACGAGTCTCAGTATCCTGCCACGGCCAGAGAGATTCCAGCTACATGGGCAAACGCTTGGAACAGCAACCAATGTACCCCCAGTACACTTACTACTACCCTCACTATCTCCAGACTAAGGTACAGTGCTCTGCTCCCCAGTTCTTGGGTTCTGTCTGTTCTCTCTGTCCTTGTCTCTGTCCCCACCCTGGTAGCGTCCTTACAACATACTGTAGAACATCTGATATATTTGGTGTCTGATTTAGCTTTACTTCCCAAAATAACTAAAACTAAGAAATAACACGTTAATTATCTGTCTTGCACACACCAACACTTCCACTTGCACATACACCAGAATGTGAGATTTTGTCGCTTCAGCACAGCAGGCTTTGATGAGGGACCTGAATAATAACATCCATCTCTTGACTCCTACGCCACTCTGAAGTGGAAAATTGATTCCCGTGCATTGATCAAGATGCTGTTACAGTGCCGCTGATCTCTACCTGCTTCTGTGATCTTCATACACATCTTCATTCCCCTTGAACAAAAAGTTGGCATCTGTATATCTTTATCCTCATGATGTGAGAAAGGTAGTGAGCATGTTGCTTTGACTGAGAGAATAGCTGTCAGGCCAAGGGTGTGAACACGCAAGTGATGAGATGCTTTCTCTAACATCAGGGTGGAGAAACTTTAGGCAGGAAAATCCATTAGCGAAGGCTCTGAAAAGATGAAAGGATGGCTTGTTTATTTAGTATTTTAAAAGGAGAAGGACATGATGAGTGTATTACATGTTAATGACAGAGTATTAAAAAAAATCTTTCAAACTAATTCATTACCAGTCATCACCCAAAATATTTTTTCTTGACCTTTTATTTTGTGTCTTACACTGCCTTCAAGGTCAAGTCAAATTCTGTTGCACCCTCTTTCGCTTTTCTAATGAATTTCCCAGAACATCTCCACGGGAGGTTGAGTCCCTGGAGTCAGCTTTTTCTCTTTCTCTTTTTATTCAAATGTCACCACAGAACATCTTAGAGGTAAAAATCTATGTATAACGTAATAAGATCTTATTGTAGGGGAATTAGTTTCGACAGATGTTATAAGAGCCAAGTGTTAGTGTTACAGGAGGAACAATAGCATTATTCTGGAAATGATTATTGATTTGCAAATTATTGGAAGAATGGGGGGGATCACATTTGGCGCAGAGCCGGGCTACGTTTCAGATTTCAGATTTTTGCCTTTTGGATGACAATGAGGGCCCCATGTTAGTGTGCATGACTGTATGCCTGTCTGCGTATATGTGTGCATCTGAGAAGGAGACCAGAAATGTAAATGCCCTCTTATTAATCTTGATTCCAGCATACTCTCAAAGTGGAGGCATTCCTCTAGGGGGAATCAATCATGTGGGGGAAGAGAAGCAGCTGAAACACAATCACTGATCTCTCTCTCTCTCTCGCTCTCTCTCTCTCTCTCTCTCTGTCTGTCTATATCTCAGTTAAATGGCTCCCACTCACCTTGTGCACTTAGCCTGAATGCATAATATACTGGTGGAAGGTATGGTTTCACATCAGCATGTCTAGAAACAATACCAGATTTTGCTATTAGTCCAAATTAAGTAGTGTTTCAGTCCATGTCTTACCTCCATGCTGTAATGACCATATTTGATTTTCAGAATGGTCAAATTCAGTTCAATGTTTGTTCAGATTTGTGCAGCTAGTGAACATGAAGAGCGGTTAATCTCTCCTAGTACAGTATCGAGATGCCTGTCACAGCGTAGATAGATGCAAATCCATAGGTATGTATGTGAGTCCTCATGCGCTCATGCATAGAGCATGCACAGGGAGGTATCCATGACAGCAGTCATACACCAGTGGGATATGAAATAGATTTAAAAGGAAGTAATCCCCCCCTGTCTGGTATCATGCCAACAGAAGACTGTGAGGCCCTTTCAACCATTCAATCAGCAGTGTGAAGTCAAGGCTGTACGGTGTGTGTGTGAGTGTGCGTGCATGCATGCATGTGTGTGTGTAAGGTTCATTTGCACTCAGAAGGGTCAAATTTTGTGCAGCAAAAATAACATGCAGTGGTCTGTTTAACACTCTGCTCTCAGTGTGAGTGCACGCTAACTGGCCTGCAGTGCGATGACATGCAGCGTGTCAGCAGTGTCTCAAGAACCTTCTCTATGGGGCTCATTAGGCTTCTGCTGCTCCCAATGTTACTTAGGATTATAGCATGGCAACATGCTATTTACTCTGCCAGTGGATAATTGGGAGATTGATTCATAATGCTTCTGTCACAGAACTTCAGCTTTGCCACGTAGGGAAAAAAAAAGCTTTCATTTCCTCCCTTTCGTAAATTACTATCAGCTCAATAATTGGATTCTTTAATGTGAACTCATTTATAAGGTGCACTTATACTAATTATCTCTTTAATTAAAATCACGATTGTCACTGAATGAGAAAATGTACATACGTCCATATATAGTCACACTAATCAAGAAGCATTTATCATTATATTAAAAAATACTCCATTATTTTCTTTAAAAAAATCTAATTTGTGCAACTGATTTTTTTTTGTGGGGGCGGCAGTATGAAATACTCTTTATATGATGGCTGCGCAAAAAGAAAATCTTAAAAATGAAAAAAAAATAATAATAATAATACTACTAATAATAATAAACATAAAAAAATATGTTAAACAAAGGTATATTTAACTTATAATTCTTCTTTAAATTAATTATTAATGATTGTTAAGAACATTTTTATATTCTGTATATAATGATTATTATATTTTTTAAACCTTAACTTAATTAGAAAAAAAAAAGTTTTTATAACTCCATATTTCTTTTTTACAAAAAATTGGTATATATCTTTAAAAATATCAACAGTCTTAAAGGGGTAGTTCAGGTTTTTCCAAGTCTGTCTTGAATCAAAATTGAGGTGAAATAGGTACAATTAAGTAGATTACAATAGATCTTGGTCATAAAATTTCCTACTATGTACACTTACTGTGAAGTTTGTCACCCAGAATATGAGTACAATTTAAGTAATTGGGGCCATTTTCCACAACCGTAGTTCCGTCCAAAAATGCATTCCAAGGTACAGCTGAGACTCGTATGAAGCTTCTACAGTCCCACTGAGCTAAATCGAGTAATATTTTTCATATAAAAATTACAGTGTATTTAGTACAAATATAATGCCTTTCTTTCCAAGAAAATAGCCATATGGCTAACCGGAACTAGCCAGTAAGGCTAATTAGCATACTGTAGTCATACAGTATGCCTAAGTGGAACCATACAGCTAGTTCCTGTCCAAGAAAATAGTTAAATTTGTGCTAAATTCACAGTCATACTAATTTGACAAACTTCATGGTCAATGTGCAGAGCAGGAATATTTATAACAACCAAGGCCTATTGTAACATACTTACAGTATATGCATCTCAATTTTGATTTAAAACAGACTGTCCCTTTAATAGTCTTACATTTACAAAATGCTTATGAGAAATATTAGATAGCTTTTCCTTTATTCAAGATATCTTCTTGCCAAGATAATTGAATTTTTGTCAATGAGTAAACTTTATCTGAGCCAGAAATAAGACATAAATTATATATAATGCAGCTCTTTGGTAGTTTTATCCATCACTAGATCTATACTAGTAAATTATGTTTGCTTATGATTTCCTGGAAGTTTTTTTTTATTTATATATATATATACTGTGACATTTCAAGTAGTCCTACAGTGTACAATTTTAATCAGTTATCAGTCATTGTCCATACATATTTATAGACACATATTGTAGGGTGTTGTGTTTTGTTTGTTTGCTTGTTTGCTATGTCCTATTTGCTTCCATATAAACAGACGAACCCATCAGCCATTTCATTTATCCAAGAAAATAAAAACCTGGCCTTCTAACTCCTCTTTGCAGTAGTGCATGCATAAAAGAGAATTTTCAGCAGAGGTGTTTTTTGCTAGAGGCACTGTATCACAGATACACAAAGTTAACATGTGGCTATGTGCAGGTGAATTATACATGTAAACTTTTCCAGTATGACACCTCTGTAACGTGTACAGAGTAAAATGCTTCCTGTGTGTATCTGCTTCGACTTTGAGGTCTGTGGAGAAAGCTGAATGTGCGTGCGTACGTGTGTGTGTGTGTGTGTATGTGTGTGTTTGTTTGTGTGTTATTCTATCCATTTTACTTTGTAGGAGATTATGAATAGTTTAAATATTGGTTGTACTAAATCAACCCTGGTGTACTACACTACCATCACACCTGCCTTAAAATATTTTTTTCAGGAAATGGTTTTCTCAGCATCATCATGCTTATGTGGTATTCATATTATCATAATTCCTGGCCTTAAACCATTAAATTATTTGCTTATAAATGCATCAGAATGAACAGTGCATTTTTTTTTTATTCTCATAAAGTAAGGAAAGCATGTGTATGTAATTTCTTATAAATTCATTAGTAAAATTTTGCACCATCCTGGAGACATCTGGTGCGTAAATAAAGAGTGGTCTTGACTAAAAGGGTAAATTGCCTTCTTGTAGTCTGGGGATAAATTGTCAGTGTTGTGGAAAGTGATGTGTTGTGGAGATTAAATCTCACTTAAATTGACTCCTTGATAATCCAGGTAATACAGTATTATTTAAGGGATTAAACAAGACAGATATGCAGTAACAGCAAAATAATCAACAGTGGGGTAAGTTAATAGATTAACACCTAATTAATTTTCTCATAATAGCACCATTTATTACATCATTTTGTTCCTATTATCACTTATGTTCTAATAGCTATAACATTTGGTACCTTACTGGCCACTTTATTTTTTCTCTCTTATTAAAATATTAAGAACAAAAATGTATCTTGTCATATTAGAAAACTTAAAGACACAATTTGTTGTAACCTTTTGACTATATTGTAAAGCACTGAAACCCTCCTAAATAAGTGCTAAATAAACATCTCAAAAGAAAATGTTAAATTATGTTTTTGTTTTCATTTATAGTGTGCTTTCATTTTTAACATTGCTGTAATTTTATATATAATTTATTTCACAATAACTACATTATAGCTTATGAATATGACAATACATTTTCTGAACCGTCTACAACTTGGACATATTTTTCTTTTAATCTGTTTATGTGAACCTCCTGCTATACAATTCCCTTTGTAAACTATGACAATAGAAATGAGCCAGAACTACCGCCTGAGCCATGCTATTACACAAAATTAACATCTTCAGCTAGATCACAATAAAGTGCTTTTTCAGTATATAATATGTATCATTGTGTGGCTATAAATGTTTAAATTACCATTTTGGAACAATTGCACCATATAAACAGTTTCATAAGTACATATATTTTTACATTATTGTATTGCATATGAATGTTTAGAACATCACAAGACAGATGATTGCTAATAATAACTGCTATAATAATGATAAGTATGATATATGAAAAACCTTACATCTGTATATATATATATATATAATTTCTTTTTTGTTTATGTGCACATTCTGTCGTACATAGAGTACTTCCTTTATGAATGTTCAGGACAGGAAATGTTTGGCCTGCTTTGGAAATTGCATTTTATGTTGAACATCAATAATGGCAGAGAAAAATAAATAATCATAAATTATGCAAATCTTTTACTTCCTTAGTAGGGGGTTGTTCTACAATGTGCGAATCTATAAAACCAGTTTGTTCATTTTGTTCACATTGTTTTTTTTTGGTTTCACACAGCACTTAATAATGTTTTTTTCTACTTTTCTTTTTGTTAAATTCACTCGTGACATTGTAGTCTCTTTAGTCTTTGCTCTCTCTCTCTCTCTCTCTCTCTCTCTGTCTCTCTCTCTCTCTCTTTCTCTCTCTCTCTCTATCCCACTGTGTCCTGGGCATTTTCTCCAGCCATCTGTTCAGATGGGTGGGGTTGATTTAGAAATCAAAAACATACTAGCCAACCATAAGCTTACAGTATATGGAGTGGAGCAAAAATGGTGGTTATCAGTCCATTTGAAATAATAGATATGTAGTATAGAGAAACTTGTGCTGAGAATATACTGTTCATATATCCAATATGAGATCATGTGGCATTTATTATTAAAAATAATTTGGTAGCTCATGGTAAGCACCCATAGAGGGCATTTCTTTGATACTTTGGCAAATGGGATCTGATACCAACTGGTCAGCTAGATTTATCTCTAATGATAGCTGGTGAGTTGCCTTTAAACAAAGGAGTCTGGTAAACTATTGGTTTGTGTGAGCTAAGGGGAAAGGGAAGCCCTAGTTCTAGAGTAATAGACCTGCTGCATTTTTAATAAAGGACCACTTTGTAACCAATGCTTGATGGATTTTCTACCTTTAAAGGGCCTGCCTTTTGGATTTTACACACAGCTTGCTTTTTAGGCCCTCTGAGTGCTTAACAATGCCTGGGCAGCAGGGATAAATGGCTAAAACAGGGGGGAGCAACCTAAAGTCATGCAAAGAGCAGTGTTGGGATTGATCAGGATTCTATGGCATTGTTTCTGTCTTCCATGCCTAAAGCTACTATCCATACACACACCATATGTTTGGTGAGCGTATTAGGCTGTAAATACAGTGGAGATGTGCATTTTGTTTGGCCATTTTGACAGATTGAGAGCCTGACAAAGGATGGGGGGAGGGTGTTTAAATACATGAGGATGACTCGTGGTACTAATAATAGAGTTATTGGAGTTATTTGATAAGGTTGTAGTGCATAAATTCTACAATCTGGCAATTTTGTCAGTTTCATTAAGCTATAGTAAGCTAACTAGTAGAACAGCATCGCCCAGTTTCCAACTTTGAAATAATCATCTGCCATCTGTGCAGTCTCTCTAGACCATAACATCCTGCCAAAAATGCCACTGTAACTAATCACAAAAATGAAAAAAAAAAAAGGAAGTTTATGGCTATAGGGCAGACCTTTGTAGCCCCATGGTCTGGGATTCGTTCCTGAGCTCAGGTTACTGTCTGTTCAGGGTTTCAAATGTATTTCCTTTGTTTGTGTGGGTTTGCTTCAGTTTTCTTCAATCTTTCAACCCCATGCTGCAAGATGAAACGGCTTTTCTAAAGAGCATGCGAATGTGTGTATGATGCACTTTGATGGACCGGTGTCCTCTCCAAGGTGTATTTCCACCTTGTAACCAGTGTCAAGGGTATCCACCATGACCTTGCCCAAGTATTTTGTAATGACGTAACATTTATTTATTTTAGTAACTGATGTAGCAAAAATTTATTCCTAGAAGGCGATCAGTAAAAACAAGTTAATAAAGTAATACTGTTGAAACATCACGAAATGTGTCTTTATTCATTTTTACTCATATTTACCTCATATTTAAATGTATGCTGGGCTTTAGGAAGGCATCCTATTCAAGCAATTTTAGTCATGGGCTAATGATTGAGGACATAAAGAATGGCCAGGCCATATGGTTTGTGTCTGTGCGTGTGTGTGTGTGTGTGGGGGGGGGGGGGTTAAACATGTGTAACTTGTAATGTGATAATAAATCATGACTGATGAGGTCTGAGCTCTATGTGTGGGTAAAGGTGAATCATACACTACAGGCTGACTGAACACTAAAACCAGCACAACATGAAGTTGACTAGATGTATTTAGCATTCTTCAGCAAACTTGTCACATGGCAGGTGATTTGACAAGGCTTATCATCCTTGCAGAAATTTCACCTGAGTGTATCTGATGTTCCTGGTGTGCCAGGAACTCAGAGTAAGGAGAAGGGAAAGGACTTAAGGAAAGATGGTGCTCGAATATGGGGCTTTTTCATTCACTCCTGTCACTTGGTCCATCCTTCTCCTGCGTTTTAATCAGGAGAAATGCTGAAAATCGTCTCCCTCAGAAACAGTGCAGTCAAAGCCAAGGACAGGGTAGGAGAGGAGATGTCTCATAAATTTATGAATACACACTCCTGAGGGATTTCACTGTCCAGCCTCTTGCTTCCAAGTCTTGCCTATCTTTCTCTAGTCCAATTTATGCACACCTTATTGGCAGTTACGACCACAGCAGAGTCTGCTCTAATCGGATATGGGCCCAGTGCTCTTGACCTGCCATAACCATGTCTAATTCTCCACGCATGGGTAAAGAAATGAGCATCCGCCACACTCACAATGCTTTAGGGGAGACAATTTGTTTTGACTTTATTGTTCAGTCTATAAATACTCTGAGCCATCTGAAAGAACTGGTTGCTCTGTAAATTCTCAATAAGATAAAGACTGTGCTTGGAGTTTACTAGGGATTGCTGATTTATTCTGTAACAACAGATAGCCCTGTCCTTACTATTCCAACTATACCCGAAAGCTCAAAAGTAAGCATTCTGCTTGTTATTAGGATGTGTAGACATTTGCTTTGTTGTGTTCTTGTTAAATTAATTTGCACAGCTCACATTTTTATTCTGGATCATTTGTGTGGCCAACACCAAGGACCTGGTGAACAAATTGAACACTAGGCACAGAAAGCGAAATTTGGAATTCTCTCCCTCTGATAGTAAAATACCTGATTTGCACAACTATTTTAGATTGTTACATATCACAACACAGATCTACAAAGTAATGAATCCTGAATAAAGATACAAGTATCTTATATTTTTCATTAACGGATTGTTATATACTAAACATAAGATCATCAAGCTGATATTGCTTTGACTAATTTGTACTCGTGGATACACTTTTGGTAGATAAAAGTGTCTTTCTAGAAATTCAATAAGGTACTTTCAAGCCTTAAATAAATAAAAATAACTAGAAATATGTATATTTGTTTTATAATAATCGCATTTAAGAGAAATATTGCCAAGATGTCCAAGATATCCTCACTTGCTATTTTTTTCTGTGCATGTACTAAATAGATTTATACCTCATATATTTTTCAATAAATCCTTATAATAATGTTGATCAGTGTCTATTCGGTAAACAATTCTGGTTGTTTTTTCATTAAATCCATGACAGCAGTGGTCTTTCCACTTGGTTAAACTCCCTCAAGTTTGGAGATAGGAGGAAATAGAGAGTTCCAGACTACACTTATTAACCACTCTATCTGTCACACAACTCTGCCCTTGATTTCAAGCTTTCTTCACTGCACAAATGCACACACACACACACATACACACACACACACAAACACACACACAAACTGCAGTAGTGAGCATAATCTAAATGAGCTTCACCAGTGTCCAGTTTTAGAGAGGGAGCAAGCAGATGATAAAGTGAGCGAGGGATTGAGAGAAAGGCGAGTGTGTTTAAGTGGCAGAGGAAGGGGAGGATAAAAGCCTGACAGGATTAGTCTTACAGACACTACAGGCTATGTGACCTTGTCCTCTAAGCTGCCACATGCACAGCGTGGCGCTCGGTGCGAGAGTCAAGTTCTCTACTCTTTTCTCTCGAACTCTCTCATTTGCTCTCTCACTCACACATACTGTACCTCTCTCACATACCATATAAGTCACACTATATAAACTTTATAATAGGTATGTTCATTTGATTTGCTGGGTGACTTTTAAAAGCAAAGGCAGTGCAGGGGAAATTTACCAGCATGCTTGTGAGTGCCCCTACATATTTTATTAACCTCTCTACTTTTATGAATGATTAAGCTGCTTTGTGTGTGCCGCTGTACTCCAGCTAGTACATATAAAGTCGGGTCCAGAAGTATTTGAACAGTGACACAATTTTTTGTATATGTGTCTCTATACACCACCACAATGGATTTGAAATGAAGCAATCGAGAACGAATTGTACTGTTTGTATTAAATTGGTAAATCTTTGTAATTATTAATTTGACCGAACTGTATGTCTTATGTAATGTATCTAAAACAGAACATCTTAGATGAACAATCCAGGATGTTCTTTTCCTGAAAGCGTTATACACATCTTGTAGGACCTCACAGTAGTATTCACTGTTCACAGTATGCTGCCACCACGGGGTAGAAAATCCACATGAATGATGCCACATTTGTCCCAAAAAATACTGACCATACCTTTACTTGCAGATGCAGTTGCTCTGGATTTTGTGGAAGGTGGTGAATCTGTTTGCTTCCACTGTTTTGAGGCACATTTTTATCCAGGAGTGAAATGATAAAGCCATGTTTTGTATTAAGTGGCAATGGGATCAAGAATATTCTGGCCTTCCATGTCAAAATGTTCCTTTAATTCAGTAATTAAAGACAAGTCATGAGATGACAAGTGAGAATGGTTAGGTTGGAATCCAAGCATTGGCATAGTGGCAAAACTGAATAACAGCAACATCTGTAGCTATATTCAGTGGAAGGATGAGGAAATTAGGGATTTACTTGATATTTGGGGAATCTAGCACTATTGGATGGAATCTGTCAAAAATAAGAAGTGTTTACTCAGATAAATCGGTGCGTGTGGATCAGGTGTGTTCATGCTGAAGGCAGATATGGATCACTTGCGGGTACAAATATGAACCATCTGATCTGAGTGAAGCAAAAAAATCAATTGGGCAATGAAATTTGAAATGTGAACATATCATATTATTTCTGATCTCAGTGGTTTTACTGGCAAATGGATTCTCCTGGAACTGGCAATTACAAGAGTCCTCTTCTGCTTAGATTTTATCTTCCTTCTTGTGTTTGTTTGAAGTTCTGGCGAGATTCTGTTCTCCACACACAGCTTGTCATTCCCTTTTGCTGCTGTGAGGATGAAATGCATTTGGCTGGCCAAAGTGGTGGCATGTGCAAAAAATAAGTCGTCCTTTTTTCAGCCTTTGCATGAGCACAGTCCTTTCATCTCCTGGTGTGGCTGCAGGAAAGAGGAAGGAGGTTTGGAGAGGATGTTAAACTTTTTTTATGCACGTTTCTTTTAAACCTCCAAGCTCTTTGCGCAGCTCTGCGGCGATGTTTCACTCCACTATATCTGATGATCCATCAAGCCCATCACACACTTCTAAAAGAGTTGGAACTCACACACAGACACATAAGCACAAACACAATCAGACACACACATGGTGGTAGGCTGTCTAATGGAGGTGTGGTGGTGTTTTCAGAGCCACAATGATGACCATTTTGCTGAAAGGGAGTGCGTAGGGCAGTGCAGAAAGTGTAAGAGAGCTTACACGGAGAGTGCATGACTATTTCAGTGTGTGTTCCTATGTGGCAATGTTTTTCTATATTGGTAGGGACTAAATGTCTGCACGAGGAGTTTCTTAGGACATCATTTTTAGAAAACTGCGTTTATGGAAAAAAAAATTAAAGTGACAAAATGTTTTCTTCTGGCTACAGAGATTAAGGTTACATTTAGGTGTAGGCATAGCTTCAATTAGCTGCAATAAGAATTACTTAAATATATCAATGTGAGACGTGTGTGTGTGTGTGTGTGTGTGTGTGTGTGTGTGTGTGTGTGTGTGTGTGTGTGTGCATGCAGGCGTACATGTACATTCTCCAATGTAAGCTACATATTAATTTTCCCCACTTGAATGTAGACATTAAGCCCATATGAGACCATACTGAAATTCATACAGGGATGTCCCATTACAGTTAACTGTGTGTTAAGTTGGATTTGACTGGCAGGGCAGAATACAAGGTCAGTTGAAGTCCAAGCCAACTGCCTAACCCTAATTAGAATACAAACACCACCACACAATGCAATAAGGCAGCATTGCCCAACTCTACTAATGAGACTGCCGGTGTCTGGGGGCGACAAAAACACACATGTACACACATTCACACAAACTAGGAGTCATGGACCTACACACTTGCTGCAATTTATTCCTCTCATTTAGACTCAACTTGATTGAGCAGCTTGAAAATAGCCTATTTAACCCATAATCACATGGATTTATGTCCCATAATCACATGCATTGCATATCAGTCTCTGCACTGCCACTATATGCACACAGTTAGATAATACAAACATATACATAAAATAAAAGCAATACATAGATCTATAAACCATGATTTTGTTTTATAGTAGTGCATATCTCCATTATATTTCCCAGACTGAGCATATTCAACATAGATGGTTCACAATAATGCAAAACATATTACACCCATCAACACGATCTGTATACTGCTCTCCATTTGCCACAGAATGGTGGGTAGCAATATCACTGCTGTGTAGTAGCTCTGAGATTTGAGATTTGCCCTTGGAAGTGATATTGGCTGTGAAAAATTGGTATTGGTACTCTCCAGTGAACATAGCTGAAAACACAAGTGACTGGAAAGACTAAGACCGAATGTACAAGACATTACTGCAATAAATTCACTCCCTATGACAAAACAGTTTAGTTGGAGCTGGGATTATATTTTAACGCCCACATAACCATTTTTTTTCATCTGATATGATCCTGTTCACATATTTAATACTGAAACTCTATATGCTATTTTAAAAATGAATATTTGAAGTTGCATTATATAGATACATTGTTTTATTCATTGTATGTTTTTTTTTTTTTTAGAATTCCCTTTCCTTGAGAATACCCTTGGCTGCTCTAGTAGTCAATTAAGCCAGGCGTCTTTCCTAACAAATAAAGCCATTTTCAGTTTGTACTGTAGCTGTGGGTGTAACTTAACAGTTTAATGGTAATAAATGTAGGCTACGCTCTTAGAATAAAACTGAAAGTGGTGGTAATAAAATTACACAGTAAATTAGATCACTGTTTTACACTTTTATCGAATAAATAAATGAAACTGCACTTAGTATGCAAATGGGTAGATTTTGTTCACTGAGACTGATAATATCAGAGAATGAGATCAATAAATAAAGCCTGGTCAGTTAGTAAAGGGAAGGAGGCTGTGCTTGTTTCCTTCTGCAAGCAACACATCTCAAACTGAGGTTTTGTTGTTGTTTGACGGCAAAAAAGCCAGACCATTGAACAAACCTGAATAGTTTCAAACAGTCCTTTTCACAATGTGACTATATTTTATATGATTTGACTGCATGTATTTTAATTTGATGCAGGACTGGCATGTGGTGACAGCTCCAAGATGTTATCCCTATTTTTTTTTCTCTGTTTTTTTTTTTTTTCCTGTTGTTCTGCACCTGAGACTCCTGTAGTTGAAAGCGAAAGCATTTTTACAAGGATGTCAATCTCAATTGCATAACCCAGGATATTTACTCATGGATTTTAGCACTTGAGCAGCATCAGGAAGGATCTTTCTAAGACACTAGGCAGGGGTCGGGTAACTCATATGCAGAAAAAAAAAATGCGGGTAAATAGAACAGAATTGAAAAGAGAAAGTTGAAAAGTGTGTCCTTTCTAAAGACAAGACTAAAGGAGCAGAATGAAAGGTGAAGCTCTGGACAACAAGGTAAAAAAATGTGAGAGAGAGGCAAAGGAGTAAGGGGATTAGAGGTAGGCTGTCTTCTTCAAAAGAGAGACCACAAGCTGTCTTTCTCCCTCCATCAGCCTCAGCTATACTCGTGCGCCCAGGCTGAGCTGGGTTTGCATAATTCAGCAAGGTGGGCAAGCCCACATCTGCAGATTATCATGGCTAATGGAACAAAATACACAGAGGAGAGAAATGAAAAGAAACAAAGAAGCAAGGAAAACACTCACATTGTACAGGCTTTATCTGTAGAGTGTCTATTTTAAAACAACCTAATGTGCATAATTGCACAAGCATACAGAAACCAAATGCCAATACCTACTGTAAAGCATCAAAAAAGAAAAAAGGCAGTGAATTACGTTTTATGATTGTTATATGATGAATCTGTAATATCTTCCTTTTATGTGGTGTATTACTAAAGCATTTTTTTTTTTAGTTTTAAACAGAATACATTGCTTTGCTTTCATTAGCATGCCTTCCAGGTTTTTAAACTCGGTTTGTTTAAAGCTGGTCTTTTTTTGATGGTGCATGCAGGACTGCTGTTGAAGGGATCATAGGATCAGATGGACCTGCGGCAGCACTGCTGCTCCTCAGAGTGGGTTTAGCTTATTAGGAAGGAGATTAAAGAATCTCTGATTCTGTTTTCTCTCTCTCTCTCCGTCTCTCTCTCACTCTCTGTCTTTAGAAACAGCCTGTATTGGTCTTCACAGATGTAATCTGGGCTGGATCAGTCCTGCTCTTTATCCTTAGTGTAGGCTAATTGTTCCTTTGTTTTGGACATGTGGTGCTCGGTTATGAGATTAATCTGATATGACTGGGGTGATTTTTAATGTCAAATGTACGTAAGATTAGCTGAGTTTGTGGATTTGCGGATTGCATTTATGAAACAAACAAAAAAAGACATTGCTTGAAATTATTTAAATTGGCAGATATAGACTATAGAACAGGATGTAGGCATTTCATTATGTGTCCATGAACTGAATTCTTTAAGATCTGAGCAGGTTTGGGAGCATCTGATTAGGTGGATGTGTATTGTGATTGCCTGGCATTGTGTTTTCTGCGTAGTACAGATGCAGTTCCAGGTAGGTTTTCAGATGCTTCCTGGCTTTCTTGCCTTTGGGAGAAGACAGAACACTGCACATTAACCACTCTGCAGCCTCACTTCTTAAAATCTGCCTGAGGAAAGAGTCCCAAAAGTGTGTGTGTGTGTGTGTGTGCCAAGATTACCCCTTACCACCAATTAAAATCATTGATTTAGGAAATCAATTATTAACAACCGGAAGTGCTTTTGAAAGGCAATTGCTTAAAGGTATTGCATTGATCTCCCTTGTTCATTTTCTTTTTCTTCACCTCTCCTCCCTGATTCTTGTCTATCAGATTGAATGCATTATAGTTTCCAGGTAACGCACACTTTTTCAGTATTTTCCACTACTGCTGATTATTACTGCATTTACTATGGATATGAAATGCAAATGGCATACATGAGTCGATAAAGAATTTAGATGAAACATCCAGTATTTAGCTAAAACCATTTAATCCAGTGAAATTATGGCTTCAGGCTATTTTAACTATCATTAATTCAACAGCTGGATAATGTAAGTGTTACTGAATATACACTAGCAGTAAGCATAGAAATATTTTCTTATTCTCTGTATTTTTTCACAATTTTGGATATATTAAATATTTTTCAATTATCATAGTGACATTGAGATACATGGTGGATGGGTGTTCTGTATCTGGGCACTGGAGTGAGGCATTGTTGTAGCATAGTCCTGCACTAAATAGGGCAATCCTGCTGTGTCGGAATCGTAATGGGTTTGGTGGAATGAAGCCTGGCTCAAACGGATGTTACCTGCCTGTACAGTAATTGGCACTCTGACAGTAAAGCACAAACTGAGTGGGAAGAGACTGTTGCGTCGAAAAGCCTATGTGTAGAGCATTGTGCATGGCTATTATTATGCAAAAATAATTGTTTTTCTTCTCCCTGATCACCATCATTATGCATCTAAAACATAAAAAAACTGATGCTGAATTAAGTGAAAAGTCAACCCTAATTGTTTATCTGAGTGATCACATTGTGCTCAGAAACACAAATATTTCTGGAGATAATTACATAGAGTGGGTGGACAAACAGTGTGAATTGAGCATGACTATTGTCCAGGCAGCACACTGTTTTCCCTTAACCCTTAGAAAGCAGGTTTGCTAAGAAAGTCACATGGTAAATTGCTTGCACAGGCAAATTTAATGATGCTACCAGCAAGAATTCATTGTGAAAGTCACAGTCATTATATCCAGCACATTAGCTATACTGAGCTCTACATCCAGCAAGCGGTCTTCTCAAATAAATAAAATGTATGAAGTAATGAATAATATAATGGCTGTTTTGAAAACTCAAATCACTACTGATGTCTTTGACATCAATCATTTTCATATCACAGATTAGCAATAAACCATGAAGACAGCTAAGAGGCTTTAATTTAATTATGCTGTCTGCTCCTATAATTATGTTTTGTTCTGTAATATCTGTTTTAATATGGATACTGAGAGATTTTTGCAATTAGTCAGTAGTGGAGCACATGCAAAATACATTGAACTGAGCAAAAATATTCTTGCTGTTGTAAAAAAAAATTCTTGAGTAAAAAAAAAAGCTTGCTGAATTTGTAGCTAGATTGCTTGAATTAAAAACCCTAAAATAATTAAATTATTCATTAGTATAAGGCATCATAATAAATAAATAACATATTTATTATAAGATTAATTATTATATAGAAATAACATAGGTACGTATAATAAAGAATTCTGGTATCATATACTATACTACTACCATGACTACTACTATTACTATAATAATAATAATAATAATAATAATAATAATAATAATAATATGTATTATTGCATATTGATATACTTCAATTTCAATTCAATTTTATTTGTATAGCGCTTTTAACAGTTGACATTGTCCCAAAGCAGCTTTACACAATCAAAAGAATTATTTAAGTTTGTATGGAATTTGAATGTGTATGAATC
>JAQMYJ010000033.1:22168397-22183875 GCA_030014305.1 Clarias laeviceps
ACACACACACACACACACACACACACACACACACACACACACACACACACACACACACACACACACACACAGGAGGGTGAGTAGAAAAGAGGTGCAGCCATTTGAAACCCATTTTGAAGTACTCTCTAAGAAATACTAATTGTTTGGTGACTGGAGGACTCTTTAGGGAAATGAGGGCTATCTGAGTGTGCAAAGAGGAGATAATGTGTGAGCACATCACTAACCCTTAAATTGAGACGGCACTAGGGCACTGCTCCGATGCAGCCCGGGCCTACGGACAGTGACAGAATGAGAAGCTAAAAGAGAAGCGAAAGTGGGAGGGGAAGATTTATCCTTGGAAAATGAGAGGGTGGTGAGGCTAGGAGGAGGGACAAGGGCATTAATGAGCTTGATAGACAGCTTTAGACACTCTAGAGAAAACGGGAGAAATTCAAAGGAGCAAAGAAAGAGATAATATGAATGGACTTACTGTGTCTATACTGTAAAAGTGTCTGCTTCGAATGGATTTTATCATTTTTAAGGATAGATATTAAGATAGTTCTTGACAATTACCAATTATATTGAAATGTATAATTTTATAAGTTGTATGGGATCTTTTTTTTTGTATAGGCTGTTCCTCAATATAAAGGTATGCCATTCAAAACTGTGCAATCACCAAAAATGATGTTTAGAAGATGTTTTGAGACCTGTTGTTCTAATACAACCTCAAAGGCACCTTAGGAAAGATACACTATCCAATCGTTATGCACTGGTTCTGGTTTCAGGCTTTAAGTTATAGAAAGTATCATCAACTTTATTCGGAGAAGAGTTTACTACAAGTTGCTTGGGTAATTTAATTGGGTTTGCATGGCCTATCAACAATAACAAGACAATTTGTACTTTAGTTTTAGTTTAGTTTTGTAGAGTGTAAAATTGTCATTTTAGTCATATAGAGCCTTTTACAATATAAAAGAAAAGCAACATATATGAAATAAATTTGAACATTCCCATTTGTTTTTGCACATTTTTACTGTTGCAATGCCTTTGTATTGTATATACACCGATTAGCCATATTATTAAAAACATATCATCTAAAACGTTAGATTGGGATCTGGTGAATTTGGAGGCCAGGTTGGCACTCTTGGGCTCTTTGCCTGCTAGGACCTGTGTGCTGTGGTGCACTGGATGTTCTGGTGCCTTTCTATCATGGCCAGCATTGACTTTTTTCGACAATTTATGCTGCATTGGCTTTTCTAGGATCAAACCAGACTAGATGGGCTTTTGTCTGGTTATGTTACAGCTACTTAAAAGTTAACCAAATTTTTACCTTCAATCATTAGTTAGCTTTCTTGTTTTCATTTTTTCAAGGCCCTAGCTCACCTTCTTACATCCGAAGTTATGTATAAACTCATCAGTAGTTTCAGCAGATGGGGCGAGGTCATTCAGGTGACAGAGAAATGCTTGTCAGTATTTGAATTGCTAAACATGACACATTTATAACTTAAAATTTAATATATACATCTTCTGTCATGCAATTTATAAATGTCTTATGTGCATGTTAAAGTTACAGCCTTGTCAACATGTCATAGAAGCAGCAAGCTTTTCCCCTTGTCACTAACCACGGCCTGTGTGCTGGGGGAGCAATGAGCACTTTTGACGTTTCAAAGCCTTCCCTGTCACGCCTCCTGACATATTACACATGCCGATGTGCTATCGTCTGGCCCCTGACAGCTGCACAAATTGGCTGAAAGAGGTTTCAGAGGCGAACTCTTTGATCAGACGCTCTTTTGCTCTCTACTACTACTTCTCTCCATCATGCCGTCATGTAGTAAAGACCAGGCCCTGGCTTGCTGTGTAAAATGAGCTCATGATAAAGAAGGCTTTTTACTTCAACACTACTATCATGTGTGTGTCCATGTGCGTGTGTGTGTGTGTGTGTGTGTGTGTGTTCATACACATAAATTTATGCATGTGTACTCTCTGTCAGTGCTGCCAGTCATGCCTGTGCTTATAGTCCCAGACGCATATTTCTTATGAATTCCACATGCCAGTTGCACTTTGAGTATTGTGTGTGTGTGTGTGTGTGTGTTTGTTTGTTTGGCTGGTTGGGAGCAGGTGTGTTGGAAGGTGCACCAATGCACACATGCCTTTATATATATTTTATATAAGAGATATCCTCTTTCTTCCTCATTTTCAGATCTTATTTAAATTTTATTAGACCTCCACACCGACTGTGTGTCTGGCCCCCTATTCCATTTCTTGTATGTGTGTCATATTTGTAAAAAAAAAAAATTGTAAAAAAAACCCTCAATGCTTTCTTTCATAGCTGTAGCCCGAGGCACAGTGCTGTGGGAATAACATTGTTGCAGAGTGTGCCAGTCTTGTGATAGACCTGTCTGTCTCGAGCTGTGGTAATTGTAGGCTGTGGGGAAGTACAGGTAATAGATTAATATCAGGCCAGACTTGCCAATGTGCACCAGGGTGACAGCCAATGATTATCACAAACGGAGGCAGGGAGAGTACAAACTTGTACACACACAGACACACACGGACATATTAAAGAAAATCTACATGAGATGCACACCAGGTAGATGAGATACGGCACTCCGAGTGAAGCCTCTTGCTCTTGTGAGGTACAGCAGGAAAATTATATGATTCTTAAGAAGACTTGATTTCCTCTTTGACATCCATTCAAAAGCAGCAATTTGCTCTCATGACTACCATCTTGTATATACCCAGGAACTCATCCAGGAATCAGTTTTCATTTAAAGCATGCATATAAAACGGGTTCATTTTGGCAACGAAGGTTTGCCACTTTAATGCATATCATTTCTTGCATTTATGCAGTGAAGAATCATGTGGTGTGGAATTTTCTTTTGATACCAAAATATCAGTTTCAGTATAAGCCTCTTCTTGCACTTGAATATGAGTGATAAAGCAGCGGCCGATGAATATGAGTGGACCTACTATGTCTATACAGTAGTCATGGCATGGGTTTCATTTTTATTGTATCTTAATGAATACAACACATGAAAGGAAAGAACAGTCCAGGGTAATGGTGATGCAGCTGACTTTGTAGACACTGACACCATTGGTATTGATACCGTCTTGTTAACGCTATCTTGAGTTAAACCGATTTGCAGTTGACGTTTTTAGCTCATTAGGCTCTACATGCATATGTATGCTGTTACTACTCCAGACACGAATTAATGTTTCATTAAGTACATGCAGTGTTTGTACATAGTGATGAACCATGTGTTTCAGATTTTAGGCTCAGTACATTCTTTATTGTTGAAACCATTTTAAACCGAATCGATCGCAGTGTGACTTTATACATTACACAGAATTAAAGCATTAACACTTTGAAAAAAGAATATCACATTATCTTTAAATTATCACCAAGAATAGGCACTAATGAAAACAATCCAACATGACTGTTATCTGCTGGACTACAGGAAAACATCACACAGCCAAAAAAAAAAGAGAGAAAAAAAAACAAATATTTCTAAATAAGTCACTGATAACCACAGTGCTGATTCCTCCAGCACTCCTTTCATCCATCAAGTCCATGGGTAAATCAGACTGTCCATTTTCCTCAACAGCGACAATTAGTCCTAATGAAGACACACACTAATGTGGCTAGCTAGTTCATTGACCTGCTTTAAGGATCTCTCGGCTCTCGGATGTGACAGTCGCCTGAACGTTAATGTAAACCTAATCCTTGGGCCTTCTTTGAATGCTGAAATGTTGCTACATAATGCAAGCAAGTCTAAAGAGGTGTTTCGAGTGTGTGTTTAATGTATTGTATTGTATTTTTATAGTATTTGTTATCTGACATCTGCTGTATCTTTTTCTCTTTTAATCTACCATCACTGGTGGAATAGCAGTCCTATGCCCCTCCCCCTCCTCCAATGGCTCCACCCAGTCCCAGCACCAATAGCAGCAGCCAGAGTGCAGTGGAGCAGCTCAGTAAAACCAACTTGTACATCCGTGGCCTCCCTCCTGGTACCACCGACCAGGACCTCATCAAACTCTGCCAACCGTGAGTCTCTCTCTCTATGTCTCTCACTGATTGTCTCATGTCCATTTATAGTTTAAATAAAATCAGACACATGCCTCCCTCTCTCTCTCTCTCTCTCTCTTTCTTTCTCACACACACACACACACATATCAACATCCTGTTCCAATGTGAGCTAAAGGAAAGAAAAGAAAAGCACATGGCATAGATGTGCAGAAATTCCCAGAATATCTTGGCCCATATAAGGGTCAGCCTCATTAGTCTTGGGAGATAAGTCATTGTGAAAGTCTGCATGAAGACTAGAGGGCAGCTTGCATAATCAGTTCTTATAATGAATCATCCAGATATAGTTCTATCTGTTTGGGGAAGGGGGGGGGGAGGGAGGGGGAGGAATGGTCTGTAGAACCAAGACACTTTCTCCAATACTTCTAACCCCGAACAGATTTCTCAACAGCACTGCAAACATCCCCCCTGCACTGTGGGAGGGCCAAGCACAAGGGACTTGCACTCAACCTTCAGTGGGGTGAACATGGGATCATTTATGACTGACAAATTCCAGCTGATCTCTATTTAAGGAATTCATTTTTGCGTCAACCATATAGTCGCTATGGGCTAAAAATACGGTGTATACTGAGCGAGCCACATTTCAGTCTGAGACTGGAATGTTTTTATAAGCTTTGTCTTTAGTAATTCCTACAATATTAGTTCACTGAATCAGGAGACCCATCGTGAAGTATAAATTTATGCATATTAGCTCATATTAAGCTGAGCCCAGCTCACGTCTTTTCCTTTTTTCCGTTAAGCTACCTGGTCGTTCCCTCCTTCTCTCTCTGAGGTCCTAATCTGCTTCTGTCCTGGTTTGCCCCAGGCCTGGAGCGGGATTGGAATAAAAAATTCATGGCAATAAAAGTTTCATTAGGTGAGGCAGGCGTGCCAAACGGGCAGTAACATTTTGGAAAGGTCAAAGGGATTCGCCTCGGGGTTCTCATCCTCCATGGCTCAGCAAAAAAAAAAGGTCCAAAATGACACTTTCCTTTTTCCCATAACCCTACAATGATCTTTGGAGTGGGCCTTGCTATGCTCTTATTGTAGAGTTTTAAGCTGTAGTAGACACACACACACATACACACACACACACACACACACACACACACACACACACACATACACACACACGCAAACACACCAGTGACAGTGACCCCCTGTGTCCTCTAGTGTCTGAATCTTGGTGGCAATGCTGGCAGTGTGAAGTGCTGTTGTCAGGCTGACATTTTGGAGATCTTCTTTCGCGATTCTCTGTGGAAGCCTGGCAGAGACTTGAGAGCTGATGCTACAATAGAGCCAAAATCTGAAGAAGAAATCTCAGTGACCTCAGCAGTTTAAACATTTTCATTTTTCTTTCTTTATTCCTTAAAAAACATTATCAACACAGAGTTGTGATGATTTTTATATGCACTGTACTTTTTAAGACATTGGCACAAAAGCAGATTCTTAAAGGCTGAAGCCTCTGAAGCTGAATTGATGTTGAACCTATTATACTTTAAAAGCATTCCTTATTATGTTGTAAAAAAAAAAAATGGTGCAGCTGCCTAGTAGCAGGCTTGAGTGGGTGAGGGACGAGTGGAACCGACCCCCCCACCAACGCGGTGGAGAGGGGGCTATCAAAGAGCCTGGAATGAAATTTTTGTTTTGGGCTCAAATGTTAGTGCAATAAGTAATTGAGATCATAAATAAAAATTATATTGGCAGAATAAATAGGTTGAGAAACACAATTTTTCCATCAATAAAAATACTTGAGGTTCTCTGAGGAATTATCTCCTGTTTTAAAGTTGAAAATGATTTGTTCTACTTCTGCGCATAGAGATATTGAGTAACAAAGCAACTAACTGTGAGTAGACTCAATGTACCAAGTTCATGGATGAATTACACTAATAAGCTGAACAGAATATTTGCTTCATAGAATATTATGACAGAAACAGATGAGAAAAGTCAGTGGATGGTGTGTACAGTGTAATTAATGAGTATGTAGCTTTCATAATGAAGCCCTAATGTTACATTATCTGTCAACATTATGAAACACACCACAATCAGTGCTGCACTGTGTGTTGGTAATTATCCTATACTCTATATTTATAACTATGTACCCTTTTTAGGGAAACTTTAGCCTATGGTACACAATATATACTGTAAGAACATGCTCCGGAGAGAACAGATAAACAGATAAACATGTCAGGTTTTGGCAACGTTCAGTTACTTAGACAAACAATATTGAAAAAATGCCACAGCCACATCATAAAAGCTCTGATTATAAATTATGAATGTTTAATATGAGCCCTGGGTGAACATGTGCTTCTTATTACATTTTGTTTCCTCGTTATTCATTTACACTTAAAGAAAGAAACCAAGAGAATTAATTGGTACTTTTCCTTTTTGTGAATCGATGTCATTAACTTAAGCCTAACATATGGAAATGTGATTCCAGATACTGTGAGGGCTTCAGGCAAACAAACCTATGGGGCCCTTCTGACCGATTCTTTTCCCCCTGACCAACATTCATAGCTGTTATGTTACCCAGTTGTCTTATTAAACAATCAAAATCAAAGTGTTTTTTTCTTATAAAGAAACGTATGTGGTACTAACAGTAATAATATTTATTTAATGTAATAGTATAAATATACATATATAAATACATAGCCATGGTGAATCTAGCCAACCTACAATTCACTTTTTCGGTATAACAAAAATAACTTTCTCCAACATACTCTAGGCCTGTTGGCTGTGTTTGGCTCTTGAACAATGAATGAACCATTTCCTTAGGGTAACTGCCTGCACTAAAGTTGTTATATTTTGTCATCTTACTGGATAGACACTGCAGCGGTCAGACACCTTTCCAATCCTTAACCATGGTTTTATTACATAGACTTATATTATATATACTGTAGCGTCTTTGTTATTGTATTTTCATTATATTGGTTGTGTAGATGAGATATCACCATGTTCTGTATTCTCAAAGCAGCTGAAATAATTTTACTGAAAAAATAAATACATGCTACAAACCAAGTCAATCTATCAAGTTGCTTGTTTGACAAAAATGTCATTGAACCTTATTTTGACTTCTAGGTTTATTAGTCACTATTTCCTCTTCTACCACCCACCTTCATCGTTATCTTCTCATTTTGTTACCTATTTTCTCTTTTAACTTTTTGATGCACCTTGGCATAGTGATTAGCACTGTGGCCTTGTACCTCCAAGGTAGAGGGTTCCCTCAGATGCCTATCCAGGCCCATTGCGACCATGTATAGGATAAGCAGTATGGAGAAGAAAGAGTGAAGTCCTGTTCATTTTGACAAAGCATCAGGTGTTTCCTTCTGGTTTTATGGTTTCTTTCCAATCTCCCAAAAATATGTGAGTAGGAGGACTGGCTATGCCAAATTGCCTTACAAATGAATAAAATGTAAACGTGTATGGACTTGAGTGAATTTTCCTGACAGTATAATCAGTGTAGTCTTGGATGCAACAAAACCCTGACCAGGATAAAGCACCTACTGAAAACACATGGATGAGTGATTGATGGAATGAATGAAGAAATGAATAAATAAATGAATAGAAATCACAGTCATGCTAAATATATATGTTACTTTTGGAGGTTCTTGAGGTGGTCCTCATTTCAATTATTACCGTTATAGGGGTTTGCAAAATGGTGGTGAACAGGGCTCTACCTTGCCAGTCCTATAGTTATACCTCTGTTTTGAATAATCACATTCTAAAGATGGTGTGTGTGTGTGTGTGTGTGTGTGTGTGTGTGTGTGTGTGTGTGTGTGTGTGTGTGTGTGTGTAGGTTTGTGTGAGTGTGTAGGTTTGTGTGTGCTCTCACAAGGGGAATGTGGTTCTGATTGTTTTGTGGATGTTTAAATACTTTTATTGCAGTGGGAATTTCACCACCTTATTTAAAAATATCTGCACACACAATAGAAATTGATTTATAATTTTTTTTTTGCTTTGCTTCCACATTGTTTCAACACTCAGGCATTTTCCCTGAGGCTAGAAAAAAGGCCACAATCACAAGTAAACCTCCACACAGTAATGTACATCTCTCTCTCTCTCTCTCTCTCTCTCTCTCCGTGTGTGTGTGTGTGTGTGTGTGTGTGTGTGTGTGTGTGTGTGTGTGTGCCTGCCTGATCGACTAACTGAGTGACTGGAGGAACGTCCCCCATGTGCCTTACTGCCATGTTGTGAACAGAGCTTTGAGGCCTTTAGAGGGAATCTGACACACAGGCTTCAGAAACACCGAGCCTGTTTCATTCAGCCTTCTTTAGCATGCATATTGTTTCCCCTTCTTGTGACAAGACCAGTGACAGGTCAAGGTTCTTTCCCGACTATGAGCCTCTTATTTATAGCATTAGCCTTGTCACTGTTTCCTTCCATAGCGTCGACACATAAGATATCACCGATGTTGGTACAGTAGATAAAGCTGTGCTTCCAAGCTTCAGTAGATTTATAAACGCGTCACTACATCATAATTTATAATCACCCTAAAATAGGTTTATGGCTTCAGTGTATGACTAAATACTTTTTGGAGGTTATGCAACTTGTTTTAATTTGGTGAGCGCTTTATCTCATTAACTTTTGCCGAGTTAATTATTATCAACATTTATAGTGATTTGTAGTTGATTAAAGCCAGATATCACGACCACATTACAAATTCATCTCTGTTATTTCCAGTAAGGGTGGGAATCTCTAGAGACCCCTGAATTCAATTAAACTTTAATTTAGATTAAAGTATAATTATAAATCAGTTCCTTATCTAGATGCATCTCAGTTTTTTATATTATTTAGTTGACATTAAAGCATAAGTTTATCAGTTTCATACATTTTATAAAACACTAATGTTAATAAATTCACTATTACTGCTAATAATATTATTAATATGAATATTAACAATAACAATAAAGATGATGATGTTTATCATGTTTTACTTTTAGTCTGTTGTTGAAACACTTCCTAAACCATTTAGCTAAATTATCATAGTTATTTAGTCAATGTATTTCAACTAAAAAAGATAATAAATAACGAAAAACTTTAAAAGCTACAGTATGAATAAGGTCATTGATATTACATGTTAATGATATTTACCATGTAGTGGTACCAAAGTTTTGCCAGCACACAAGTTGGATTACACAATTGTCTAAAATAATTTTGCATACTGTGGCAAGATGTCCTTTCACCAAGACCAAAGGGATGCAAACCTGTTCTACTATGACAATGACCTTGTGCATAAAGCGATATTCATGAAGACATGGTTGTTAAAGTTGGGCTGGAAGAACTTAAGTGGTTCCACTCTTCTCCCACTCCAGCAGATTCCTGACCTCAATCCCACTCAACACCTTTGGAACACCATCTGCACCTCAGGCCACTGTGCCGACATCAGTGCCTGAGCTTTGTAATGCCCTCGTGCTGGAATGAGCAGAAAATCTCCACGGTCACGCTCCCGAATCTAATGGAAAGCCTTCACAGAAGCTTATAGCTTATATTATAACACACTGTAAACCCGAATAAGTTGGCAAAACTCAAAAAATTTGAGGTAATCAGTTACATCAAATTTTTTAAGTAATGATGTTTCCAGTTTTAAGTAAACGGAACTTTGAGTTTTTGAGTTTGTTGTACTCATTCATATTAATCGTTCTTTACTTCATTATTGAGTAGCCTAACTCATACTATTTGATAGCAATTATCTTTTTTTTTAGTTGTTGCAAATCAAATAAATTGTTCTTGGTATTTCGGCTGCTCCCGGCAATGGGTCGCTACAGCAGACAATCCGGTCTACACAAGCTTGGCACAGGTTTTGCCAGATGCCCCTCCTCACACAACCCTCCCCTTTTATCTGGGCTTGGGACAGGCACTTCATCCAGTTGTTGGGAATCGAACCCGGGCCGAGAGACCTACCACTGAGCCACCAGTGCCCTATTGCCCTGCTGATGTCAGACACAAAATCGCTAGTATAAAAGATTTTAAGTTGGTGGAACTTTAAGGTGACAGTTACTGTTACTTACTGTAAATACTTACAGATACTTAAAATATAGAATTTGTTCAGCTAACTTGAAAAGTGTAATTTCTACAAACTCATGAATACCTAAAAGTTCTAAATACTCATCAAGGTCTATTAATTTGAACTAATTGTAATTATTTAAGTTAACAGTTCTCAATATGTTTAATTACTTTGAGCATTAGGGTTTACAGTGCAGCAAATGGGGATAAGGTGTTCAACAAGAACATATACTTTTGGTCATATACATTACCAGCCAAAAGTTTGGACACAGCTTCTAATTCCATGGTCTTTTCTGATTTATAATTCTTTCTATAATGCAAAACACTGCTGAAAGTGACCACAATGTGCAATCATCTCTTTTGAACAGTTGATGATGAGATATCTTGGCTACTTCTCCTCTGTAAAGGCTTCATAACGAGTTAATTTGTGATTTTTGAGACTGGCAACTCTAAATAAACTATGAAGCAGAGATAAGTTTTGGTCTTGCTTTCCTGGAATGATTTTCAAGGGTGGTTACAAAGAAGTTTCAATATGGTGCATAGGTTTGGCAAAAGCACATGACAATTGTTCCTGCAAAAACTTCAAGAACAGCTGACCTTCATGTCTTAAAATAACTGACTTTTGTTGTTGTTACATGATTACTTAATGCCATATGTGTTATTTCATAATTTTTTTAATCCCCAGAATTGTTCTAGAATGTAGCAAAATATTTTTTTTTAAACTTGTGTCCAAACATTTGACTGGTGTGTCCAAACAATGATACTTGGTACTGTGGCATATTCACCGAAAGTGAATGGCCTAACAGGGTAGATGTCAAAATTTCATCCACCCATGTGCTCAAGAAATATTAATTTAGGTCAAAATTTATCCACTTTTAAAGGCTGTGGTAAAATTCTATTGACCTCTGATTTTAGGACAATGTCTTGTGTACATTGGTTAATGCAAATCTTGTATCATGTATTATACATAGTTAAACATCATTCATTCATTCTCTATACCACTTATCTTGTAGAGGGTTGCTATCCCAGGAGACTTGGCGCACGAGATGGGTTTCACCATGACTGGGTGCCAATCCATTGCAGGGAACACACACATATACGCACACACATACACACATACGCACATGCACACACTCAATCACACACAACAGGAAACATAGGATGGCAATTACCTTAATGTGCATTTCTTTGGGCTATGGAAGGAAAACAGAGCAAAAGGAGGAAACCCACTGAACCCGGCAAGATATAAAAAATATAAAAAAATTATAATACAGATGTATATACTTAAAGAAATCTTCTCTACATTGTTATTTTGCTAAAAACTATATTTGGTATAGTTCATTGATTATTATTTTTTAAATAATAACAATTTTAAGAAACAAAAGCTTGACATTTAAAAATATTTCATACAGTGTTGCAGAATAATTTTCCTTATGATACCTAAGATCATTTTCTCCATATAATATATCTAAAAAGATGTAACAATAAAGAATTTTCAATCAAATGTTAGATGTGACTTTTTACCTTTAGACATGCTGCATTTTCTTTTAAAGGCACCTCGAGGGATCACAGGAATTGATTCAAAGAGGCTACTGTGCTGTAATTTTAAACTCAAGTGCACTAGCTCACTGGCATTCTCACGTGTCCTGAAACAGATGATTGTCTGCTTGTACGTATCATCAGTGAGGCAGGGAGGCCTAAATCCCTTTAGCCCCATCTTCTTCTATCTGTTAGTGTCATATACCTGCTGTCTCCTGTCTTTTGGACTCTCCCTCATAATGCCACTCATGCCACATCCTGTTTCCATATATTTCATGAAATATTGTCAAGTAATATAAGTACTATTGGCTCTAATTGCTGCATAGTTGCTCAACTTTGAAAGCATGCACAGTCAGAAATCCCCTCCAGAGTGAACAAATCCACAAACAGGAGACATATGCTCAACTGTGCACTCAACTGATGAACGCTGTGTCGGACAAGACAGCTGCACTGGTAGCCAATTAAGAGATTCCTCACACACACCTGGATGAGAGTTGAAAGACACGGAAAGACGTCAGTTCACATCTCACGGCATGAGACATCAAACAGCCCAGCATCGTGGCTGCCCGCGTTCTGGAGAGACATAAACACGAAGATCAGAGTGTGTGAGGGCCCTTTGAGAGCTATCATTAGCACTTCACACGATGGTTGAGAGCTGAGTACACAAAATACATTTTGGTCCTGGTGATGCACGAAATCATAAGGGAATTGTTCCCAGTCTTGTCTGTCATAACATGTTGTGCTTAAGAGTGCTATTTTCTTCCTAAACAGTGGGAAAACACCAACACACTTGCCACCATATACCTAATCAGGGTTAGAGTAAATATTTTCAGTTGTAAGAATCATCCATCTGCATTAAGTTTGCAAGATCTAGAACATAGAAAAGTGCTTATGATGTAAGGACGTAGCAGGGTGACACTTGTCTATGGTTCATGGTTCAATGTCCATGGTTCAGGGTTAAACAAAAAGTAGAAAACACAATGCCCAAAAGTCTAGCCTAGGAGCCACCAAGTAGTAGAAAAATATTCCAATGCATTGTTAAAAATGGCTGAACATGGATATATATGTTTAGTCTCCCCACTTCAGGTGTCACAGATGTCTCTTCAGAGACCATGGGATTAGTCAAAAGCATTGTCCTGAAGAACCAAAGCAAAACAAGGCATGGCCACTTTAAATTGATATGTTTTATTGATAGCCATGAACTAATCAATAACGTCAAAATGGCAACTGTTTTGTCAGGTTAACAGCTTATCAAGACCTTTAAGATTTGTGTCTCTGGACCTTCCTAAATTCTTTTGAATACCCCTTCTAGACTATATCCAATCTACTCTAAACAAAGCTGGGTCAGAAGCTAAGGATTCACACTAGAGATCTAAAGGTAGTAAATTTAAATCCCAAGGCTGTCAGAGACCTTAAACTGCTCAACTGTGTATTTTTTTCTACTTGATAGTATTTACCCTTATGGGTAAGTTTCTGTGGAAATATATGAGTTGTAATTAAAAAAAGAGAAAAATAAATGAACAAAACCATAGAGAATGGCAGTTAAACAAATGTGGCATTTTGAATTAGAATGAGCAGTATGAGGGATGGTTAACTCTCTCGCCTCATTATAGAAAAGAAGCACCTCTGGGCCCAGGTGGAACTAGATCACAGGAATAAAGTGATCCTTTTTTAAACTGAGTTCTGGTTCCCCAAGGAAAGTGTAAATAGGGGTGAATAGAGGTGTGTGTTTGTGCTGAGGAACTGAGGCAGTGAGTAAGCTCTGTAGGCATGTGTCTGAGCTCTAGGCAGCTGTCGCTAACATCTACTCTTTTATGACTTGGTGTTAGGTGTTAAACAAAAAACTCAACAATATATAAAACAGTAATTAATATTATGCTTACAAGTAATTCCCTTGTTCTGTATTTTTTATATAAAAAGACATTCAAGATAAACCAGGACTTGAGAAGAAATTTCTTGTGAATGAAAATGTAAAAGTGACGAGACTCTTAGCTGCACTAAAATATTTGAATGGCGCCAATGTTTTAAAGAAGGTCGAATGTCTGTGATTGTTGATCCTGGTGAAGGTGGCTCGGAGCTCACTGCCATCGTTCCCATGAACAATTTGCAATAACAATCATTGAAAATTGATAGATAACTTGTTGCCAACTTGCAAAAGAGGCACATATGTCTGTGGGAACTGTACATATTTATTCATAAACACCACTTGTACATTACAGGCATTGTTTAATAGTATTGCTACATCGCCCATACAGTCCAAGCTATGCTTCAAGCCATTGTCTCTTGCTTTGGCCATTAAAGGAGTTCCAGGGGGGCCAGCATTTTAGATGAAAAGAAGGAAGTCCGATCATGGATCCGGCATACTGAGGAAACATTCTTCCTAAATGGTATCCCAGCACTAGTAAAACACTGGGATAAGTTCATTAGTGTAGCAGAAGATTATATAAAGAAATAAAGCTAGTTTTACTCTCATAACTGTGTTCTATTATTCTGCACAATTAAACAAAAAATCCTGGTTTGACTTGAACGCCCTTCATATGTTACAGTATTTTATAGAACAGGTAGTTCCGACCAAGTAATTTGATTGGACAAGAAGCATTGTATGAGTACAACAGCACTGGGTTGTATAACTACAGTATATGCATCACTCTCTTTCATAGGGGTTATAATAATTGTTAATTACACTTCCTGTCGGTGGCCAGCTTAACGCAACATTACTAATATGCTCAAAGTTTGTGTTGCTTAGCAACAGTCAAATCCCAGTCCAGTTGACTGATTAAATAAACAAGCAAGTCATAAACGGTTGATGTTAAATGCCATTTGTTGAACTGTTGTATAAGAAAGATATTACACTCGCAGTTATAGTGTTGTACTGAATACAATACAATAGTCCATAACTATACAGTATTTCGTTCTTTCCTATATTAGTAGGTGTTAGGTGGATTACATGCTCTGATTTACCTTCTGAGAGTGTGAGTGTGTGTACATGTTTATGCTGCCCTTCAATGTACAGTATAGGGTGTATTCCTCCTTCGCAGCAAATGTACATCAGGCCTGACCAGCATAAAGCAGTTTCTCAAAATGAATGAATAAATTTCTAAATGTAGCAGAGTTCTTCAAAAAAGCTTTTTAACTTATATTATGGTATAAATGATCTGGGTTCTGTGGGTACTGTAATTCACTTTTTACTCAGAACAAAACACCATAACCAGATCTGGGTTCTGTGGGTACTCTAATTCACTTTTTACTCAGAACAAAACACCAGAGCTTGACATCTTTGTTCCGGGTGAGGCACAAGTTTGTTATTTCCATTCTATGACATTTTAAAATGTGGATATTTATGTGGATGAATTTAGTCCCTAGAATATCATAGGTAATGAATTACTAACAATTGGCATTAACACTGTTGCGAATTAGGTTTTACAAACAGCAGGAGGAGTTCACTAGAACATTTAACAAGATAAATGTCCCTGTACTATCCCCTTACTTTATTCTAGTCATTTTGCTTGTACGTATTTTCATCAGCAATTGTAATGAATTACACTGAGCGTATCCTTGCTACCATACTACTCTATGATCTCCAGTTTAATCCTGAGCTAAGGTTCTAGTTGGAGTGGAGTTTTACATACTTCTGTGTTGGGGTGGGTTTTCTCTGGGTCATCTGTTTGTTCCCATACATACAGTTGGGTAGATTGGCTACACTTAATTACAGTATCTGTAGGTGTACAGTATATGAGTACATGAATAGATGAGCTCCTAGCTTGCAATTAAATGCAGAACTGGTCAAAAGTAGGAACACAAGTTCTCCAGAATGTAGATGTACACTCACCTAAAGGATTATTAGGAACACCATACTAATACGGTGTTTGACCCCCTTTCGCCTTCAGAACTGCCTTA
>JAQMYJ010000033.1:22194349-22208460 GCA_030014305.1 Clarias laeviceps
GTATTAGTGGTAGTAAGGTAATAATAATAACAATAATAATAATAATAATAATAATAATAATAATAATAATAATAATAGTAGTAGTAGTAGTAAAATGTCTTGTAGGATTCATTGTGGGTTTGGTCTAAGATTCTGCAAATATTAGATAATCACACTTGTAGATCTCCAAATGTATCTTTAGAACAATGATAGAACAGCAGTTAAATCAGCTAAATGGTCTGGCTTAAGGCTCATTAAATTAAATGCAAGCACAATGAAACAGTCTCTTGCTAAGTCCTGCTGAAGCTCTTTTCATTAAGACAGATCTCTCATTGTAAATTAAAACACATTTGTTCCCAGGATCTCTTTGCAATGCATCTTATATTCATGAATTATTATATACAAGTATCTATCTATCTATCTATCTATCTATCTATCTATCTAGTTTCAGACTGATTTTTTTCCTATTTAATGAAGGAAAATTACATAAAATAAAAGCACAAAAAAAAACTTACAGTACTTTACAACAGCTCATTACAAATCAAATCACTTGAAGTGCTCTCTGATGGCAATTATTTTTCTTTATTTCTTATCATTTGTAAAAATAAATAAATAAATAAATAAAAATGCCTGATACTGATGTACATCATCAGTATCAGGCATAGCCATAATGCAGTATGACACTCAGCATTACTGAGAAAAGTGACACTAATTTTAAAGTATGTCTCAAAGGTTGTAATTATAGTTGGAGATTAATGAGGAGATATTAAAGTGTATGAAAATGCTTACTTGGCAATTCTGTCCAAGTACAAAGAATTGTAAGAATATACATTATTATTACAAGAGTTATTTTTTTTTAAATACACACCTTATAAAAATTTACAATGAGGCACTGTCATCAACTACCAAACTGAAACTTAACCTGGTAGAGGAGATCACTGTTGAAAATTGTAAATTAAGTTGTTGGTAATATTTTCAATATTTCTTATAAAGTCCAAAATTTATTATAATTAAAAAGGTTTTGTGAGCACCTCACCACTTTTTCCTTGTTCTAATTTGCTGCCAATATGGCTCACTAAAAAACATAATCAAAGCATGAATTGGTTATATGTTTTTCATTAATACATGACCAACATATTACTGATACTAAATTGCATATTTACCATGTTGCAAACACCATTTCACAATAGTGACAAAACTGTGGAAAGTGGGTTTATAGCGTTTTGCAAAATTCTCACTTGTGACTTAAATAATCCAAGCACAGATATTAAGGTCAGAATGCTTCTTGCTTTTTTGAAAACAAATAAACAAAAAAAATAATCTAGTTTTTCTTAAATCTGTCAAAATAGATCTTATTTAGCAGTAGACCCTTTACAGAAATAGGCTGTAGTATCATGAATGCTGAAGTCAAGTCATTTGTTTTTCATTATTTTGTCAGTGGAACTATTATATGGAGGAAACATTGCAGACATCCCGGAACACAACAGATAAAATTAATTATCACAGAATCTAGCTAATACTCCAGTGTGAGGACACTATGGGGTTGGATAACTTACACAATCAACCCGTGTCCCTTCGCTGTGACTGAACTGTTGATGCCTAAGGCTGAGAGAGTGGGGAAAAAACTACCCCCTTTCACCCCTTCTCTCTCTCTCTCTCTCTCTCTCTCTTTCTCTCTCTCACTCTTTACTCTATCCCTCTATTCTTTCTGATTGGTAATCACAATACTATTCCCCCTTCAGCCTATTACACTGAATTACAAGGTGCTCTCTTTTGATTGCTGTGTCTGCTTCCCAGAGGTAACAAGAGGCCTTGTTGCTTCCTAGACAGCTGCATGCCTCATTGAACAGAATACACATTAAATAAAGGTGGTCAGACTGGGCATTTACAGTAAATTACTGTACGTTGTCATTTTTTTTTCTTTGTCGACTATGGGGAGGGGTGAGGGAGTGCTGACTGCTGCATTGGTGTTTTGTTGTGAGCTATGGAGAGAAAAAGCAGCCTGTTTTTGCTGACCCAAGTCCCCTGAAGACCAAGTAAAGGAATATCCAACCATATTATAGTATAGGACACACAAATAGCAGAGAAAAATGTAGCATGTGGCAACAAAATTCAACAAGAAGCCCAAAGGACAAATGAGGTCTATAAGCAAAAATGCAGTTTTATACCATAATAATTAAACTTACATAAAAAAATATGTCTATAAAAGCAGTGTTAGGTGTAAGTCAAAGCACAGCTGTACTGTACATTTACTTACTTTAAAGCACACTGGATTTAACACACACTTCCACCTCCACCACTTTTGGGAATTTGTGCGATTTGTGTTTCTAAGGTTAATAAGTAGTGAATACAATACATCAGGACAAGCAGTTATAGGAAAATTATGAATTAATGAGGTTGTATGATGTGTTCTCCAAATAACATAAAATACAGAAATATTCAACTTCTCTCATTCCTATTTACTTTGTTCCCCTTCTTGAAGTTAATAAGATAAAATAAATGTCATATTACTCAGAAAAAACAAATTCTTCATTCTTAAAAGCCTTTCATATTGGAAACATATTACAAAGTTACAAAGAGAGACCAGAGACACCAGAGACACATACATAATGGAAACCTATAACATGTAAATGATAAAAATAATTTTAAATCCATTTAGAGTATTCGTCATACCAGCCCCTATATAAGTCGTTACTATGGAAACAATATCTTATCAGAATAAGCGCATTGTAATAAGGCGGTGATTCCACTTACAGCCAGCATTTGTGAGAGCTGATGTTATAGAAGAATTAATCATCAGGATTAATCCTTTGAACACATTTTTGACACAAATTTAACAGTTTCTGGACAGTGTGTCCGAGTGTGTGTCTTTTTGCATAACTGCAATGATACTTCTTCTACTAGCTTTACAGCTGTCCTGACCATTGCAGGAAAAGGAATTTTATGTTTTTTGGCAAACAAACCTAAGTCAAGTCAAGTCATATCAAGTGAGTTTCCGTTGTTGCTTTATATATAGCTTTTATACATTGGAACAAAATGTTTTTCCTTAGGACCATGGAGGAACACATAATAGTACAGAAGACTGCAAAAACTACAAATACACAACAGTAAGATGGTTCCAGAACAATAAATACACAGAATAGAATAATAACACACAGGAACACATGGGCTATAAACTGTAAACTGTTGGTAAGGTAGCAGCAGTGGGCTAAATGTTCAATGAAGTGTCTGATACAGTTTTATAAAATGTAATAGGTAATAGTCTTACGTCACACTCAGTTAGGTGTTTGACTAGCCCAGGTGATCATTGGAAGTCAGCGTGGTGTTGAGTAGACTAACTGCCTCAAAAAGGAATGGAGTCTTATGCAGATGTGTGGGTGCTCTGTACCTTTTGCCTAATGGAGAGTAAAAAGTCTGTGCAGGGGGTTAGAGGGTGATCCACAATGTTGGTGGCCCTGTAGATGCGTCATTGTTGGTGAAAAAAATGATCGAAAAGTTTGATTACATGTTAGAAATGTTTTTTTTTTTTTTCAAGATTTCAGCTCTTTGTTATATAATATGATGTTGAGTCACCATAGGATATGGTTCCAAAGACCTTGATTGTAAAATTGGTCTTACATCATCTTTCACCTGCCGATAGAGCTAAATCATTAAAGAAAGCAAATTGCCCTGATTGTAGCTGTCTTGAGTTTCAGATGTCTTATATCTGTTTTCTGACTTTTGTTTCACTGATGCACTGAGTAAAGGGAATCTGATATGCAGTACTCACTCAATTTTTTTTTTATCGTGCCAAAAAATATCAGGGATTTTATTGGCCTGATCAGTTCAAGTCTGCTTCACGTCCAGGTGTTTGTGCCATCTGGATATAAAATTGAGCCCAAGCTGGTGACACAAATGCTATTATATATTTTTATCCTTATGTAACTGTGAAATCAGACTATTACCCTTCTACCTATAGTTCCGTATGATTAATCTGCTATCAATTCAGTAATGTTTTGATACATAAATGTAATAACCTTTGCTGTTCCACCACAGTTGTACAAACCAGTGTAGATTTCCAGCATTCAAAATTATTCAGACTGATTACATGGTCTATTAAAGCAATTAATGAAAATCTGTGAGACTGTGTGGAGTGTGACGCTGCTGTTATAATGGTAACATGGGGAAGATGGAGAGCAGGGTGACGCAAAGCAGACCAGGGCATTAGAACATGCAGTGATCAGATTAACAAGGATTTTCTTATTATTTGACATGTCTTTATAATCACAAAGATGTTTTTTTTCCCCTTGCTAAAGTTTCTTCTTGTATTTCATTTTTATAAATGCATTAAGAGGGTGGTAGGAACATGAACTACCAGCTGGTAAGACTTCACTGGCTCTCTTTGTAGTCATTTCTCTTTCTGTCAGTATTGTACTCCTTTAGTGTTCTCACAAAGTGAGTTAGCACATGTCCCTTTGTACTGAACTAACAGATAACATTGGCACTTCCTGGAGTTTGGAACGAGGTTGCTTTACTGGGCCAGGTTTTTGGAAGAGAAGGAATTTCATTTGCCATAGAGGTCTTAACAGTACAGAATTGCAGTGCCATAAAATGTGTAATAAAAACTTAACAAACTTTAACCTCATATTCTAGGAAGAGAGAAAGACAGTCTGCTTCCTTCGGGAGGCACCTTAGAATTTATTGCATGCTGCCTGTGTATGTATGAGTATCTGTGGGTATATGTGTATAGACCCACAGATATGTGTATGTGTATTAGTGAGCACAGACATGTCCATATTAACCCTTTGTTACTGACAGCTTGCCAGTGCTGTCATAGTTGAAGCTTTAAGTTATCTAAGGATTGAGATACTAAAGTGCCATTCGTAGAGTTAATTATATACTTCATTTTAGGAGCTACACACAAATATCTGTAATTTTGCGATCATCTATGGCTATATTTTTGTGCCGTTTTTAGATAGATGAAGGATTTTAGTTAGAATTCTAAATTCGGTTTTTAAAACCCCACACTTTATTGAAGTTAATAAGATAAAATACAATTATGTTCAAAAGTTAGTAGCCCCATTTTATGTTTTATATAAAATAAATACAAATTCATCTAATCATAGTTGGTCTTTGCTTTAAGCAAATACAAAAACGGGAACTTTTTTACAATCCAATAAAACTAGAAGTGATAAAAGAAATACATTTTATTAATAGTAATTGAAACCTAAAACTTGAAGAAATACTAAAGTATATTTAACTAAATGTCACTAACCTGCAGTGCTACCACCTGCTAATGGCTACTGTACACACAATTATTCACCAGCACCACTTGCACATTACAGAAACTCGGCTGGGAGTTATTGCCACATCCCCCATACAGTCCTGACTTCACTTCAAGCCATTTCCACATGTTTGGTCCCTTAAAGGAGTTCCTATGAGATCAGCAGGCAGTCTGATCATGGTGCCAGTCTAGTGAGAAATCTTTCTACCTTGATGGAATCCAAGCACTAGTGAAACACTGGGATAAGTACATTAGTGTAGCAGCGGATTGTATAGAGAAACAAAGCTAGTTTGTACTCTTATAACTGTTTTGTTATTCCGTACAATCAAAAGTCCTGGTTTGACTTGAGCACCCCTGGTGGAAATAGGAATAGTGTAAATATGGGCCAATTGCTGAGTGCTTTCCTGAAGCAGCACCAGTGCTGGCTCCAGTATCGGCACTTTGTCCATAGGTATTGAGCAAGGTATGATTTTTCTTGCTGGCTGGGTTTTGTTCTCAGATTGTTAAACCACTGTGTTCCCTATCTTTTATAGAATCTATCAACTGTTCGCTTCTTTATAATGATGTATAGAGTGAGCAAGAGAGTCAGAGAGAGAGAGAGAGAGAGAGAGCGAGAGAGAGAGAATAAATGGGGGACATATGAAGCACTAGAAAAATGGTTTGTCTGTTTTGACTTTCTTTTGTCTTTACTAAAAAAAAACAACGATGCCATTTGGGTGGCCAGCACCTGGTCTCCACACTTTGATATCCAGCAGCTCTCTGTGCAGGTGCCTTTCTATATCTGTGTGTGTCCGAGTGTGTATCTGTGTGTCTGTGTGTGTGTGTGTCCGTGTGTGTGTGTGTGTGTGTGTGTTCATTGCCTACTGTATATGACGCGCACACACACACACACACATACACATACACACACAAGGGTATATGTCGGTGTATACCCTTAAACTACTGCTCAGGTGCTCCAAACAATCCGTCATCCCCAGCAAAGCTCCTGCTGTATAAAGAGCGAGAGCTCAGAGGAGGGTGAAGACGCCCCATCAGAGCTGTGAGAGAAGGTTGTCAGAGACAAAGAAGGTTATGCTTGTTCAGCGCACAGGTCATGTAGTCAGGTCTTGCTTGATGCCCTTGATAGCATAACTTTTACCCATGCACAATGGATATTATTTCATTATTACTCTGTCTATGGAAACGTTCCGGTATGCAGTCAAAGTATTAAAAAAAGGTTTCCTTTTTTTCATAAACCAAAGAACACATTTAAAATTGAAATGTGCTTTTGGGTTCTTTTTTTCTGTACTGCAGACATTACTTTATTGTATGGTATTGCTGCTGCTTCCTTATCCTCCTTCAATTTGTCCTCATCAGTCATACCAATTAACTTGGTATGGAAGGATTATACTGCTCTCTGTAAATGTGTGTGTGGATGTCTGTTTCTGCACCAGTGTGTCCACCCATCCTTTGTTTCCCCCTCTGAGCAACAGAAAGATAATTTGACAGGTAGAGCTGTATCTTTTGGCTTTCATTATGAGTTGTTCCCACAGGCACAGAAATTACCGGGTGGATTCAGAGCGAGGCTCTATGACGTGTGTGTGTGTGTGTGTGTGTGTGTGTGCATGTATGTTTATGAGTGCTTGTACTGTACGTTAATCCACGCATATGTGCATAAATATGTATAACTGATTGTGTGCATGTTTGTGCACACAATCAGTTATACATGCACACATGTGTTTGTGGATGTTTACCGTGAAGCACATGTATCATGCCTGTTAATCAGTGCAGCTGACTTCAGCATATGCTAGTGCGCCATAATGCCTTTGGTTCATGCTACAAACTTCATGCGCCATAATGCCTTTGGTTCATGCTACAAAAAAAAATAAAAACATTCCCTCAGCCCGGTACAGGAGTGTGGAAAATACGCTTGTTCATTCTCCACATGTCACAGTCTTATAGAAGGGCAATTGGGGGTGAAGAATTGCTCTTTAAAATAGGAATCCATTCGAACGCCGATCTCCTAAGCCCGTGGATAAAGCGGCCTTGCAATTTGAAGCTCTGGTTGCATCGGTTTTATAGGTAGTCTTTCATGTGGAAGTTTCACTGGCTGTTGAGTCACATGCCTCATCACCGTCGGTGCAGGAGATGCCCTCCAGTGTTACATTGATCCCACTCAATTATCTATTACCATCAATGTCCCACAACTATTACTATAAAATACCATTCATTTAGATACCCAATGTGCCATGCTTTATTTATTTATTTTTTTATTTTTTTATTTTTAATGGAAAGCGTTGTTAAGTGCATGTTTTAGTGCACTCATCTTATCTACCCTCAGCAGGTCCTGTCAGGTGTTCAAGTCTGTTACGATGTCAAATTGTGTATCGTGCTCAGCTGTTTGCTGTGAGGATGTGGTGTACTGAAATATAATGGAGTACTAAAATCACGTTCTGTCTTTTTTATGATTCTGAAATGCTACAATTTTGTGCTATTATGCATTTATTTGAAATAGTCTGCAAGCCTAAAGAATGCTGAGTAAAGTATGGTAAACCCATTTAGGCCTATTGAAACACACTTATAAATAAGGGCAGTTCAGTGAGTAGACATGTATGCAAAAGAAATATTTTGTAGAATTTTTTTTTTTTTCAGTGAGGAAGGTTGTAACTCCAAATCTGCATAATTTGTCCTTTGAGAGATGCACCTACCATTTTAGAGTGCAGAATTTGCCATTATGTTGATGTGGTTGTTTTTTGTGGTTTTTCATTAGACTTTTGCTTTGTGTAACAAATCAGGGGCAAAACTTTTAAGTAAACTGCAAGGAACTTTTACTGCTGTTAACTGTGTTGGAAACTTTTTTTAAACAGCCTTAACACTTGTTAACACTTGTTATACTATAAAGTCTGATATTTCAAGCGTTTATGTGCAGCCTTCCAAAAATGTAATCGTGACAAAAAATCTTACAATTACAATGGATTGAGATTAGGTTTTAAAAATGCCCTATTGTTATACATAAGCTCTGTAGGTGCCTTAATATGTAATGTATTGTAAGTAAATCTTAGCAAGCGATAGTTTTCTTTTGTGTATTTGTGTGCATGTATGTATGTATGTGTGTGTGTGTGTGTGTGTGTGTGTGTGTGTGTGGGTGTGTGTGTGTGCAATCGTTCAATGCTGAGGGTTTAGATGACCTAATGGAAAATTAAGGGAAAGCAGGTCGCTGCAGTTAAAGGCATTTATAATAACAAAGCCAAGGTCAGTGCCAGTAAGAAGCGAGAGACCAAAATCTGTCTATGTGTGTGTATGTGTGTGTGTGTCCATGTGTGTGTGCTAATACCACAAGCCCAGAAGTGAAATACACTGTGGGAGTCAGAGCTGCACCTGTCGCAGAGACTTCTGCTGCTGGGTGATTGGCAAGGCTGCTAAAACATGCATACATACACATAAAAACCCACACACACCGCAAACATAACATAGGAATGGTGAAATAAATAGAGGCACATACCCACATACAACCTTAGAACATTGTTCTTGGAGATGTCTGTGACCAGAGAGTATATTTTCAGAGAACAGTGAATTTGGGAGAAATTCAAGGAATCCAGTATCTTGCAGACGTTGCAAGCATGACTGTTCCAAATTGCACAATTTTTGGCAATCATCATCAGAAATGGCTCCCTTTAGACCACAGTTTACCTTCGTTCACACTAACAACTGGCAAAATAACTGACAACAATTTATTTTCAACAACAGCGATTCATGACACAGACATGAATATTTTATGCACATTAATTATAATATTATAAAAGCGACCAATTCTGGTTAGACATCAAACATCCTCATAAACTAGATTAAAGAAAAGGAAAAAACAAGTAAACATACTATGCTTAAAGTAAGAAAAATCTTCTTGTAGAATATATATATTTTTTAAAGTAATAAATGTTTTACTGTGACAGGCTGTAAAGGTCTTAAAGATACAATAAAAAAATTGTCTTCTGTAACTACCTTAGCAGCAACCTCATTTCCCCTCTCCTCTGTTCCAGCAGAAAATGTTTAATGTTTATTGCTTAAATGAATCATAGGTCACTGTGTGGCTTGACATGCAAAAATAAAACATTCCTCGTCAGGTACAGGGACTGGAAATGAGAGAAAAACTTGCCAAAAATTGAAAAAGCGAAAAAGACTTGACTACCTTAAAGAAATACAAGAAAGTCTGTCACATTGAAAGCAAAATATGTACACAGTACTGTATATTCTTTAAAGCTGTATATACTGTAACATGCTGGTGGAGGTTATATAGTATAGTTTGAACATTGATTATGTTAGTTTATTTTGAATTATAATTCATTATAATTGCTAGTAGCTGCTTGATTACAACTGTGCCTTTTCACGGTCCAGTGATCTGTCAAAGTTCATAGTGCATTCATCAGGAACAGATGAGTTCATGCATAACTGTCACAGAGAGTGCAGCGGACCAGTCATCTGCTATGAAAGCGATGTATTTAACTACAAATTATGTGTAACACAACACACATGCCAGAGAACGGAACAAATTAATTGCTGCCTTTTGCAATTCTCCAAACACAACGTCTAATAATCAGTCAGCCCTGTAACAGGGACAGGAAGGAGCTAAACCAAGATCAGTACTCTCTCTTGCTCGGAGAGTCTCGATACGTTTGGGAAAAGCAAGCTTTTCCAGAAGGCCTGGAGCATTCAGTCAAAGGCAAACAGATGAGTCTAAATGCTTACTGGAGTCAGAATTACCTTTGATCTTTGGTTAAAAGAATACACAATAACACACTCAGGACCAGGGATTTCTCTCATTACCACTTATCAAGCCATGTTCACAAGATTCACAAGCCAACAAACTAGTGTTGGTGTGTCTCCCCAACCTGGGTGTGCTACACGTACAGTATAAGAGCTGAAAAGCAGTGAAATCTAAACCCATGCAGTGTTTTGCAATCTAACCACTACTGCAGCTAAATCATTCTTCCCACAAAGAGGGTGGAAGGAGGGAGGGAATGAAAAAAGAAAAAAGAACAAATGGGAAGAGCGTGATAACCTTCTCCACACATTGACATCAAATTCCTGTTCCCTAAATATCCAGTGAAGGGTATTTCCCCCTTCCCGCGTTTGCTCTTCGTTTTCGTGTGGGTGTATGTTGTTGCTTTTTGGTTTGGTGGAGGCTCTTGGTGATTGAAAACAGATGCCTTGTCTTTTGTACTTGTCGAGCAGCAAGAAGTAATGGAGAAAACAGAAAACAGGACAAGGAAAACATAAAGGAGATCTATTGCGACACAATGAAATGAGTCCGGGAAGCAATAAGCACCAGACGCATTTTGGTTGTGTAAAATGGTGGCCTCTCTCTCTCCTCTCCTCTCTCTGATGGTTTGTATAACATAATGCGGCTTCCTTGGTCCATGATGCCTCAACCAAACCCCAATCATGCCACGACAGAATTTAATATGAAATGGAACCCTGCAAACCTATTGCCGTCATGTTTCTCTTGCGGTTTTGTAATTCAAATCTGCCGTTGTTTATTTCTGTTTGCGAGGGAACTTTAGACTTTAGGTTTTTTTCTGTTGAGCGGCATTTTTCTTCATTTACTTTGGCTCATTGTTATGCACTGACAAACTAAACTCACCCAGGCAGGCATGTAACAATGAAATATAATCTTTGCACAATCATGGGCTGATCAAGGGTGTTTTCTTTTTATCATTAGACTGACAGTCAGACCTTGAAAATCTCCGAAGATATGTGAGGTTAAGAGGAAGGGTGTCGTATCTTGGATGGTCTGCTCTTACCAATGGTTCCCAAACAATAGGAAGAACTTCAATTGAATTATGGGCGATATAGTCTGAACGGTAGTATCTCCAAGCCCCTGTCAGCCTCTCACCAATCTCATTAGCTGTCCATTAGCAGCTGTGTGGGGAAGGAAGGGCTTTTAGTGGACGCACTCAGGAAGTGTGGGGGAGCTGGACGCCTAAGAGCCGACGGGTAAAGGAGAATGTTGTGGATGTTGATGAGTGTGCCTGTGTGTGTGTGCGTGTGTGTGTGTATGGATACAGTATATGTTGGGGTGGAGGTTGCCTACAGAGATAGGCTGAACAGACAGGGGAGGCAATGCAGGAAAAGGTGTGGGAGTCATCATCTGAGCCTTTTCCTAGAACTTAATCAAGAGCGCTGCACCACTGAGCAGATTGCCATATATTTCCATCCAACTGTTAGCAGGAGAATCCAATATCACGAATATCACATTTCAAATATGAAAGGGAGAGATAGTGAGAGAGTTGCTGTGACTCATCTCGTCATCTTCACTGTGTCATTTCACCCTCACTCTCATATTTAAGTCTCAGCTCATAGCGGTCCTGTCATCCGTGATCTCTCATACGGCTCTGACATTTCAGGGTGTCTATACTATCCCTACACTAAAATTTCACCCACACCCCAATATACCCAGTAGGTCTTAGCACTCTTTCTCAGCATCATAGTACACACAGACAGCTAGTGTGGGTAGTTGAGAATCATAAGAAAGCTGTACACGTCTGGGAGCCAGAGAATCTCTTCATGTAAAATAATTTTTAAAAAAAGTAGGCAATTAAGGAAAAACCTCACCCTGAAAGACTTGCAGTGAGTGTTTATGGAAATGTTTGTGAAATGCTTAGAGATGCTGGTGCTAATTTGTTGGCTGATTATTTATATTCGACATTAGCAAATGTTGGACTCAAAAGAACGGAATGCATTTCTTGGATAGTCAGAAATCTATGAAGTGACAAACATGATGTTGTCAACAGCAGTATTAGCATCAACGTTTGGACCTTCTGTTTGAGCACAGTTGACAGATGAGGGCTCAGGAGACCTGGACAGACTAAAGCACTAAAGCACTGATGCAAATTCCCACTGCCACCACTGTGAGCAGGTATAAAAATGGCCATGTGGGAAATCATTAAGCAAAATGAAAACAGACTAACATATTGATGCAATAACCTTAAAAAAATCATCTGAGAAATTTATTATACAATAAATTCTGTATGCCAGTAAAGATTACATGTTACTTAAAAAAAAAAACTTTATTATATAAGGTATTCAGAGTGGATTTTTCCTTTATGTCATTAGTTGTGTATTAAGCATTAACCGAAAAGCCTAAAAGTACTAAAGAAATCTGCCAGAAAGTCTGTATGGCATGAAAAAGCATTTATAGGCATTGCTTATGTAGTTGGCAGCACAACCTGCATTTCCAACCCCTTTAGTCTTGCCAGTTTCTATCATGCAACTATGAGGTGGTCAACTCCACTTCATTACCCTGCAGAGATTTATGTTTTCAAACTGCCAACACACCTGATCCAACTCATGAGGTAATTATAAAGGCATCCATATGCTGGTGTAGTAAGAGTAGGGAAAACAGTTACTGTGTTTGAAAGCGCTCCATCACACATCAATTCACTATATTTTTTTTGTATGCTTTATTCTATATTTTATATATGAACTGTATAGACTCTATATTGAATATAGAGCACTATACATTAAATGGGGCAGGAAAACAGATAATAGAGTGAATTCAGACAACACTTGTGCTCAAGAAACAAAAAAATAGTTGCTGCCCGTTCCATAACAATTAATGGTTCATAAAATAGAGAATGGGAAAGGAACTCTGACATGCTAACATTGCAAAGATATAAGATGCAAAGAGAATGAGCCAATTTTACATACATTGGAATTAAAGGCATTGGACTCACCTGAACATTGCCATTTCGGGCTGCTTGTGATTCCAGCAATGTATTCTTTCTTCTCTACATCAAGACAGAAATCCTTCCAAAGAGACTTAAACCCTCTTCTTTGATGAGCTCTGTGCTGCACATACTGTACTCCTCAAGCATGACCATTTAATGGTCAAACAAGCCCATGAGTTTCTGTTTCACCAGCAAATCATCAAGTAAAACATTACAAATTTGTTAACATAGCAAGTGGTTGGCAAGGTGGCTGAGTGGTTACAGTAGTACCATCACCTTACACCTCAAAGGTCGGGGTTCGAATCCTGCCAGGGGTCTTTGTGCGTGAAGTTTGCATGTTCTCCCTGTGCTTGGTGGGTTTGCTCCAGTTTCCTCCCACCGTCCAAAGATATGCAGATTAGGCAAATTGGTGTTCCCTAATTGCCCGTAGTGTGTGAGCGAGCATGTACAGTCAGTCTCCTGGGATAAACTACATTCCCCCACCACCACCACCCCCATGAACCTGTACAGTATATGGATAAAGTGGTATGGTTGATGAGTGAGTGATGCAGAAAGTAAAATAGTCATGAAACTGCAAAATATTTTGTTTGATTTGGGACAAAGATTAATTTTTTTTTCCACAGTTGTTTTCTGTTTAAAACACCCATGCCCACAGGCGGTGTTAAAGGGGTAGGCAATTTGCTGTGATTGTGTTCACATTTCCTAATAAGTGATAGGGTGGGCTGTATTTATTTCAATCTGTTGCTGGTATGAGCATACAATCTTTTCATCTGTAACCACTCAGAAATGTTAAAAAGGAAAAGTATAGCAAAAATGGATTTGATGATGCACTTTATTGGTAGCTCACTGTTTATCCTTTTCACAACCATTTTCAGTGTGATGACTCACATGTTTATTTTGCTCCTATGGTCTGATTTGTGCAATTCAGAATCACTATTGCAGGGCACATGTGTTCAAATGACAATGAATATGAAGCAGTGCACTTCAACAAGCAACTGTGTAGTCACTAAGTAGTCACTGAGTAGTCAGTAGTGACCTTGTATTTCATATAATATTAGCTTCGCATAGGGTAGCTTAACATTACCTAACAGAATGTCATGCACACTCGGAACGCGACCGGCACTAGGACCCGGAAGTAATGCGGTCGCGAACCAGGAAGCATAAAA
>JAQMYJ010000033.1:22209346-22222070 GCA_030014305.1 Clarias laeviceps
ATATATATATACAGTATCGATATATATTTTTTTTATTTCTGTAGCAACTAAATTTTAACTTTTTGACTAGCACTGTATATGAGGGGTGTTAAAGGCGAATCGGGACTTGAATGAGCATAAAACCGATTGACATTTAGAGAAGACTTAAAGTACACTAGGTGATGAGTCTTTTTCAGAAGTTCGTGTGATGCCCACTGCAATCATTCCCATGAACATTCAGCGAGTGAAATGTCTGATTCTTAAAAATCAATGGATAAATTGTCCTCACCATGCTGAAGAGATGCATTTGACTGTGGGAACTATACACACAATCATTCATGAACACTACTTGCACATTACAGGAACTCGGCTGGGAGTTATTGCCGCATCCCCCATTCAGTCCAAGCCAATTTTCACATGTTTGGGCCATTAAAGGAGTTCATGGGAAGTCAGCATTCCAGATGTGAAGGAGGTAGTCTGATTATGGCTCCAGCATACTGGGAAAACGTTCTACCTTGATGGTATCGAAGCACTAGTGAAACACTGGAATAAGTGCATTCGTGTATCAGGGGATTATTTAGAGGAATAAAGGTAGTTTTTTTTCTCTCATAACTGTGTTCTGTTACTCTGCACAGTCAAAAAAATCATCGTTTGACTTTAACAAGCCTTGTATGTAATTTTTTTAAAAACAGTATATTAAAATACTTACTAATGTGTGTGTGTGTGTGTGTGTGTGTGTGTGTGCGTGTGTGTTTGTGCGGAAACAGTGTTATGCAAAGTGTATCACTACATTTCTGGTTTTCACATTATGAGTGGAGCACTTCTTAAATGTCGCAATACAAGTATTATATTGGTAGGGTTCTTTGCAAAACATTTAATATCCTTTAAAGTTAAAGTTTGTTTGATATAATAGAGGGACAAATGAGAGTGAGCTCATGACAGACACCCAGGGAGAGAGAGAGAGAGAGAGAGAGAGATGGTGAGTGGTTATCACTCCACATGGGATTGCATTGTGGAAACAGCTGCTGCTGGCGGAACAGCATGTTCTCTCAGGCTGAACAAAAGAGAGCGAAAGCAGAGAGTTATGGAACAGTCTGGAAGAGTCCAGCCCATCGCACAGTTAAACTCACCCCACTTCCTGTCTCCTGAATGAGAGCTGGGTCAAGCTGCTGGGAGAAATGCAAAGGGCAGCTTTGATGAGCTAACTCTGTGAGGCGTGTGTGTGAAAGCTAGTAAGGCATTTCTCACGCTCCTCTCTTACTCTCCGGTCTTTACTGCGCATGCTGCTGCTCTACAACTGATTCCTGGGTACAAGGCTCATCGATTGGCTGCAAAGACTGTCTGGCACTAAACAAAGACAAATGAAGGATGTTAGTTCTCTCTCACATCACCTCCCAAAACCCTTTTCTTTCTCCAAATGTACCCACAGAATTCACCGCACATACTGCACTGAAGACATTGAGTTTTCCCTCCAAAAATATTTTTTTTTACGCAGTGCAAAATGTCAACAACAGGAAAGCCAGCAGCTTGTAATTAATGCCTCAGCTAGCATTTGATCTCAAGGTTTCATCCTCCTCTGCACACCCAGAAACAACAGAAGGGCGGCAGTCCTGTTTGATCCAAACACAGGCAGCTCGCTGATGCCTGGAGATACAAGGTCATGACTGATGGACAAGCTGATGGATGGTGTTTGGGGAGAAGTGTGGAGGAAACAGTTCCCTACCCATCCTCAGCAGGTTACAGCTCCACTGTCTGACCCTCACTTCAGTATGGGGGGAGCAGACTATACAGCCAATGGCAATCATATCACTATCTTACATGACAATCTCTGTTCAGTGTGTGCCAAAATATAGGTGTTTGACGAATGGGAGGAGCATATATTAACAAAAGTGCTGGCTTGACTTTATCACAGGAAAGGGAGGCAGATGTCGCATTATGAAAAATGCACACAGAGTAAAATTGTTCATATGTGATGAATGGTATTGTGCTGTACTTACAGTAAATAACCAACAAGGACAATACTTTAGTAAATATGTAATATGTGTTCGCTACTACTTTATTATTTAACTTTATAGGCATGTACAGTAAAAATAGCAATTAATGTCATTTTAAAGATTTCGCATTGGCAATTTTGACTGTCTGCATGTAATCAACTGTGTTGTAAGATGAACATAGATTAAAAAAATATTTTAAAATACAGTGGTTTCATGCACATAAACTAGAACACATTGTCAAACCTATAGGTTTATACTTCTTCCTACTCGTTTTTGAACTTATTCATATGCTTGTTTATTTATTTTATTTATTTTATTTGTTATATTGTTTCATGTTCGAAATAAAGTATTCAAATAAAAAAATCTAATCAAACTCAGGAAGTCAACTACAATATGCCCCGGACATATTTTTTTTGTCTTTCAGATTACAGTAACGTTTAGGTACTTCCTACAATTTTTTATTTATCAACAGTGGATAACAAATAGCAAGTAACAACAAAATAAGGCTAATATATATGGATTTTATGGTTATCATCTTTTCAATTTTTATTCATTATATAATTGAGTTTTTCCTTCTATATATACTTACTGTGTGTGTGTGTGTGTGCGTTCGTGCGTGCGCGTGCATGTTTGCGTGCGTGTGTGTGTGTGTGCGTGTGTGATTATTGCCGTTTACAGATGAAGTGAAAAACAGTGATTATCTTGTAACAATGGCACATATCGAAGTTTGGGATATTTATTAGGTTGCACATGAGTAGTCATTTTTCAGAGTTGAGATATTGGAGTTAAGAAAAAATGGTCAGGTGTGAAGTCCTGAGTTACTTTGACAAGAGCTAAATCATTATAGCCAGTGCCTGAGTTGAATCATCTTATAAACAACAGGGCTTGTGAAGTGCTCCAGGTCAGCAGTGGTGAGTGAGTAACTACCGTACGGAGGTACGAGCCACAAACCAGTGACAGGATATTGGAGGCTCATGGATGCATGAGGGCAGCAATGCTTATCCCATCTGGTCCAAATAGACAGAAGAGCTACTGTACATTTCACAGAAAATCTTTACTCACCCACTGGTTAGAGTGCACATGCTAACCCTTTTTCACTATTGCAAGAGCCTGCAGTGGGCCTTGGAGCAATGTAAGAAGGCCACCTAGTCCAATGGGTCCAGTTTCTTTTATGCCACATGAAAATCTTTACAGTATATGTTTTCAGTAGTCAAGGTCACTGTTTCCTGGGGCAATGAGGGCAAACACACTCACACATAACCACCTGGGAAACCTTGAGTCCAGGCATTCATATCCAACAGGGGCCCATTTAAGCAGGATAATGCACCTTTACACACTGCACCTTACTATCAAAAAATTGGTCACTATTAGCTGTCATTATAGTGCAAGTAGTAATAGTAATACAATAGTAGTCATGGTGATAGTAATAATAATTAAAAAAGTAAAAATAATAATCATCGTCATAAAAAATCTGACTAATAACAGGAAGGATGCACAGTGGGTTAGTGGTTAGCAAGGTTATTTTGCATTTCCAGGGTTTGGGGTTTGGGTCACACCTCTGGTCTATGTGCTTGGAGTTTAAATGTTCTTATAATGCTTAATGTGTTTCTAAAGTTCAAAGGCATGCAGTGAAATCGCCCAACATGTATGATTGGTTGTATGATTGTGTGCGCTTGATGAATTGACACAAGGGTCTACCCTCCCTTGTACCTTGGATTTCTGTGACCCTATATAGTATAGTGATATAAATATTGGATTGATGAATGGATGAATTGTAGTACTAGTAATAGCAGTAGTAGTCATGGTGATAGTAATGATATAAATAGTAGTAATTGTATTAATAGTAGAATTCATAGCAATAGGATCAATGGTGTTAGTGAGTAGTAGTAGTGGTAGTAGTAGTAGTAGTGGTAGTAGTAGTAGTAGTAGTAGTAGTAGTAGTAGTGGTAGTAGTAGTAGTAGTAGTAGTAGTAGTAGTAGTGGTAGTAGTAGTAGTCATGATAGTGGCAAGTGTTAGTAGTAGTCATACTAATAGTAATAATATGATGTACTATTGGTAACTCAGTATTCAAACAGGCAAAACTAATACTGCACATTCCCATCCAGCCCCTAACTGGGACTGTAGCCCTTTCTGCATTGTTTTGTTCCTGTTCCAGCAGTTGTAGACATTTGTAGACATTACTAAAGACGGCAGTGGTGGTCCTCTGGCAGCAGAACATACATGAGCTCACTGGCGTGCTGTCTTAGCATTAACTTTCTCCAGGCGAACGGTGATCCCAGGCTTTTCAGCAGGGTCTTGGGTAATGCTGCAGGTCTTACAATCCACATGAGCTCACCACTGAACTCCTAGAGCGCAATCACAAAGGAATTGATAGTGTGTGTTTATTGTGGAAGAGAAGAACACTATGTCATTTTGGCTTTTTGATGAACATTACGTCAGAGCTCTAATGTATCCACACAATGGAGTAGGCAAGAGTTATTAATAGCGATAGTGTTTATAAGTTATAGAATATTTCAGCCTTTGGCTCTATTAGAATGGGGTTGGTGTCCTGTGTAGGCATTAATTTAGAAAAGTGAATTGTTATTTTTTTGTAATTCTGATTAGCTATGAGGGAGCAAATTAAATACAAGGACCTGCCACACTTTGGTATATGTCATCTACATTTCATATATTACTTGGTTATGATACTAAACAGGTGGTTGAGGCTCTAGTTTGTTGATTTGAGGGTCAGGGGTTCACAACCCTCCACTGCCAGTCTGTCACTGTTGGCCCTTAACCCTAGTCCATACAAAATCACTTTGCTGTTGTTGGTTCCAAAGCCTGGATGTGGAAAGAGGAGGGTTGGGCTTTAGGCCAGCAACCCAGCCCTATAAAAACCACCATTGCTATAGAAACAGAAACCATCACCTGATGTGCTCAACGGCATGGGAATAATAACAAAAAAAAAAGAAAAATTATCTGTATTGAAGGCAGAGGAAATAATGTTTTCAATATTTCCTCATAATTAATGGCTTACTTGTAATGAAAGCATTTGGATGTTCTTGCTGTTCTTTTATTTTCTCTGTGACTTAATTAATATGAAATTGAATGCAGTCCAACCACATTACCATCAGTTTTACAAATACAGATGAATTTCTCATGAGACCAAGTTTATAATTTAGGACTTTTTTTTTTGATTGATGGTTGTGCATGTGCATGTGAGTGTGCCTAAGGAGCTTGGATACATGGTTCAGTAGCGGCAGTGTGATCCTTCACTGCCTCTCAGCCTGTCCTTCATATCCTTTATCATTTTCTATTGGCTGTAAATCCGAGGTTATGACAGATAAGCCTCAAAGTAGGGTGTGTGCGTGTGTGTGTATGAAAAAGACTCAGGGTCAGAAATATCAGCTCATGTTGTGAGCTTGTGGAAGCACAAGAGGAAATAAGTGTGTGTGTGTGTGAGATGATGGGTAAGGAATAAGTGTGCTAGAGCCTAAGAGAGAAAATTAGTTCAATCTTGTGTCTAAGTGTCTAATTAAGCCTGAGAGCAAAATCCTATGTACAATAAGCAACGAAAACAAAGCTTCACTTTGAGCAGATCTGTGATGGTGGTGTCTTTTCATCCTAATAGAACTGTCAAAAATTCAACAATTCTTGTATTTACCTATCAGAAGGTTCCCTAGGGAAAACAGATAACCAGGTTAATGTCAATGAAGATGCAGGTAGGTTGCTGTTTTTCCATGTGGGGGACTGGTACAACATGTGACAGTGTGCGAAGGAGGTTGAATTTTCCAGGGTGTCGTGATTGTGCCCAGTCTGCTTCCCTGATTGCATGGTGTAGAGGAGATTTACAGGCAGAGGCAGAAGCCATTGATCAAAGTTTGAGGACAGCAGCGGCCCAAGCGTCTCAGCAGAGAGCACAAATCAACAGCTGTAACCTTTCATTCTTCTCTGTCTCTCTCTCTCTCTCTCTCCTCTCTCTCTCCTCTGTCTTCCCTGTTCTTGCTCACTGTTTTCCTCAGCTCTTTCCTTCTTTATCCTCCCATCTTCTCATCCTCACTTACTGACCATCTTCCTCATATCTAACAGAACTTGATTACTATGTGTGTTTGTGTGGGAGGGCAGTGGGGGTGGGGGGAGGTTTAGTTGCACACACACACACACTTGCGCAAGAGCACTCATGTGTGTCAATCTGCAGAAGAATGCATTAACATTTATGACTTGTGATGGTGGCCTTGATAGTGAGACAGAGTTGACACACACGAATCCCTGCTGGCCCATCGGCGTGCCACGCTGTCACACACACCCCCCATTAGGATGCCGACTAACTGCTCCTCTGAATCCATTAGAATAAAAGTGTGTTAATGGCTCTGCTTCAGCTGTCTGTCACTGATTAGAATAAATAAGGCACGGATAAGGCTAGAGCAGATGAGCGCTCACACTTCTGCTCTGACCTGACAGCCTCACACACACCACCCGTGGAACACCAGCTGAGAGAGCTCTGACCTCTACCATCACATCAATGCGTATTTGTGTGTGCAGGCATGTATGTGAGTGGAAGAAATATGAGCAGTATGAGATGAAACTGAGGATACATGCCATATACGTGTCATCTGAAAAGTGTGCTATGTATCTGTGTGTGTATAAAATTTGTATGAGTGAATGCATATCTATGCTGAAGCATGGAGGTGTTTTTCTCTCGTGTGTGTGGATTGGATTTGCATGTGTTGTCCTTGCTTAGGTGGCTGGTTCCGAGGGAGGCCTGGATGCTAATGAGGCTGAATTCATTGGTGAGCCGAGCCCATTTAGTGCCGGTGCTGCATGCTTTTCGCTGACTCGCCCAACTCAGCCTCTCCAAAGAACTTCTAAATAACCTTGTGCTGCTGGGCTCATACCTCTCCTGCTGAGAGAGGGGGGCAGGGGGGGTGGGGGGTTGGTGAGTGTGTGGAGGGAGATACAGAGAGAGAGCAGGTAGCCAATAGATCTATCTCACCATCTACACGTATAGATTATTATGTTGAAGCTTTGTTGATACTAGACAAGGACTATGCTTATGAACCTGCAGAGGAGTGAATGCTAAATTTAGCATAGTTCATTTAAGATTCCACTTCGGACCACATAATTGCCCCTGTAGTGGGAACGGTATGAAAATAGCAAGCAAGATTATTTACTCTGATGTAATCGTCCAAACTGCATGGTGGTTTGAATCTTCCCATGCCGATTTTGATAGGCGTGCTGCAAATAGAATATAAATGACAGAGGGGAATTAATACACATCTTCATTTTTAGTTTTTTTTAGCACATACATGAAATATTATTCTTTCATGACATTATTAATATACATACATATACTGTTAAATTGCTTTTAAATTTAATCTCTGCTTTGAGATTTCTGCCCTTGTGCCGCACCTTCTGCTGGTGTGGATCGTCCCACATGAGCGCCCTAAAATGTGCACTTCCAAAAGCCAGTTTATGATGTAGTCTCACTATAAAAAGTTGATTATGTCATTTTGATACCTGCACCAGACATGTACTGCTTATCCTTATCATCCGTTCAGTACACATAGGACTGTTTGCCTAAACAGTATTTGTAGTGGAGTAATGATTTATAATCACACAACCTGGTTCCATCCCAGATAGTCAAAGGATAGGTTCCCTTTTGGGTCTGGTTCCTTTCAAGGGTACTTCCTTATGTCTCATGGAGGTTTTGTTTTATAAGTGCTACTTTCACTTTTACTGACTATTGATAATTAAATATAAATCTACATGCAGATTTCTTTAAAGATGCTTTGTGTCAATGTTTATTGTTAACATTGTTAGACAAATAAAATACTGCTGAACTGAAATGAATATACAGTATCAATCAAATGTGCACATGCCTGTACAGTATACCTTCATTTAATACATTAGACTGTATTTGCGGTTGTCTGTATAGGTAATAATTGTTTATATAAGTAGTGAATACAGGGGTTATTTTGGACATATACAGTATAGGACAGGTGTTTTTCTATGCTTATTAGTATGCTTATTAGTACCATATATATATATAAGTGAAGTGAATATATATAAATGAATATATAACAACCTATATTCATGTTGTTTTTTTATGTACCTTTCTTTATTTGTATATTAATAATTATTATGTGACTCCATAGTGTAAATGGTGCCAATATTTTTTAAACTGATATACACAGTATATTACACATAAAAATAATTTAACTTAAGGCATGAACCAGTATGAAACAGGTGCAGATGATGACAGATGATCAGGCCAGTGATTAGTATACTGGTGATAATGAATGCTTAGTGGTTGGAACAGACGAGAGGGGAAATGAGGTTGCTGCTGAGGTTGTTACATAAAACATACAACTTTTATATTGTAGCTTTAGGCACTTTACAGCCTGTCACAGTAAAACACTTGATCCAATTTCTTTAATTTAATTTTCATCATTTAATAATAATAAAATATACTAATATATTGCTATAAATCTTACACATGCAATAAAGAGCAAGCATTATTAGCTCTTTATACATCAGTGGACAAAGAGACAATGGATGAGTACAGCACATAATCGTTAACAATTATTTATTGATATGCATTCCTTGTTATGAAGTTATGAATGAATGGTTATGTAACACACTGCACTGAATTGTAACTACATACGCTTTAATTAAGAGTACACCAGTACACAGAAGTTTCAAAAACATTTTGGAAATATATGTATGCATCATCTACAGCAGTGATTCTCAACTCGGGCCCTGGAGGACCACTTCCCTGCATGTTTTATTGCTTCCTCAACACCTGATTCAACTAATTAGTTGATTATTTAACTAATCAACTAATTAACAGCCTTTTCTTAATCTTAATCTTAAGTAGTGTGGTAGAGCATGGAAAACACTAAAATATACAAATCAGTTGACCTCCGGGAATAAGGTTGAGAACCACTGATCTAAACAATTTTCCATCATAGGTTTTTAGATAAAACTGCTTTTAGGCTCATGAAAAAAAAGCGTCCTACCTCATGCAATTTAAAAAAAATACTATTATGCTAGCGTTATAAACTGTTCGTCTTACACACAGCAACAGGAGCTCATTTTAACAAGCCAAGCGAGGACCACTGGGAGGTGTATTTGAGGGCAGGGCTGTACAATAAATGACAGAATATCAAGACTCTCTCCCTCTCTCTCCTTTCTTTTTTTCTTTGATTGACCTGCTACTGAGCGGGTAAGAGTCATCTCTTTCCCAAGAGGTCAATCCTTTTGCTTCCCACTCAGAAATAACCATGGCAACAGTTTATCCTTGTGCCAAGCATCACCTATTGGTTAAAGTCATCAATCTGACTGAAGAACTGGCGTGGAGTGACCCTTTAATAAACAAACACTTAGAAATATACATGAACTTCTCTATAGCAAATCCAATTACAAGGCTTTTTAACTTTTCAAGCAGAAAAGTGGAGATCCGTGTGCACAGAGGAATGTCTGTCCTGTGCTGTATTTGGAACGTAACATTTTCTAATTATTACACTGGATCATGTGCACTTCAAGTTATATAAATGTTTACCTATAAGTAAACAGCACCATCTTTTGCTTTTCCATCAGTGCAATATCAGTAACCATATGTGCTTTGATTGCATTTAATCATCTATTACAGATTATACGTTACAAGTTTTCCTTAACCCACAGCAACTGAGGTAAAGCTAACAGGATGTTTGAGATTCTTCAACCAGCTGTGTAGTCCCCACACGCACACACAAACACACACACACACACACACACACACACACACACACACACATGGCCCAAGGGTATTTGAATCATCCTCTCTGGTTACCATGGGATGCATTGCTCTCTTTGCTACCACTAGACTGCTCCAGTCCAGAATACAATGTTTATGTAAGTGTCCCTCTGCTCTATGGCAAGTTTTTTTTTTTTCTCATGAACTCTTCTCAGCTCACTGCACCACCGCTCCATTGCTTTTATTAAGTTTCTCTTATTAACTTCAACCCCAACAGGACAGTCTAACCAGACACCAGATGCCATTTGCTTGAAATACATTCACAGCATTACTGGTGTCTTTTTGTCGTGTTCCCCCCCCACCCCAAAAAAAAGTTCATTTTTCATTTTTACTCTCATATCGCAAAAAAAAAAAAAAAAAGGTTTTTCAGTGATAATCCACTAGGATCGTTGGTTATTGCATTTATTTAATGAAAAATCCAGGCCCTCTGGAAGACAAGGAGGCAGAGATGGTGTGGAACTGAGGCTGCGTTCGTTTTGGCCTGGGTTTGTTATTAAAGTAGCGCAGACAGAACTAAATTCACCCAGATATCTCCTCTCTCTCTGTCTCTACTTATTCTGTCTCTCACTTTCCTGCACATTGCTGATATAGAGGTATTTCTTTATTTGCCTCAAATTTTTTTGTCATTATTTTCTGTACTGTTTACCAATATCTGGGATTCCTGCTAACCTTTATTTAAAAGGAAAAAGCGCTTTAATGCACCAGCGTACTTGGTTTCGGCATACATTTTAAGTTACCTCGGGTGACCTTGTCAAATATAAATAAATGCAACTCTGTGGAGCATTGGCAGCATTCACTGGGCTTGGTCTTGTGAGTATTCTGTAACATTGCTGTTTTTGGGAGCACATGTAAAGCATCACGTTTCATTCCAGCATTGGAACTGGCGTCAGTGGATCATCTCACTGTGTGTAGAGAAATAGACATCTTTGACTTGGCCTGTATGTCTGCCAATATCCTGTATGATAATAATCTGTCCACATATATACAGTACAGAGGGAGGAGAGGAAGCTCGGCGAGTTTGCCTTGCTAAGCTCCCCGTGTCCTTTTCTCATCTCTTCATTCTCTGTTTTTCACCATACCATCATTCCGTCTCTCCCGGCCTCGCTCCCCCTCCCCCTGTCTGCTAATGAGTCCCTCTGGAACGGAATAAAAAGGGCCTCTCATCAGCCATTCTCAAGATGAGTGTGGCTTCAAAGAGCTTCCCCAGACATTAGCATAACAAGGCTACCTGCAGACACTGGCAGAGACAGAGACCTGAAGACACAGAGACAGCCTCTGCTCTCTTACCTAGACAGCATGAATCATTTAGCAAGCTGGCCAGCCTAAGCCTCCGCCCCTGGTCAGGTGTTTCAAAGACCTACACCCCCCCCACCACCACCACCACCACCCCCCTCCCAACATGTGCCCTGTCCTCTTCTATAACAGCTCACAGTGTTGGCAAGCATACTCACTATTCACTGTCTGTTCCTCTACCTGAAATAAAATTCAATAGAATGACTTTCTTTCTACTGTGTTTTCTAAATGCCTTTTTTTTTAAATATACCGTGTTCTATCATTTTTAATAATATGCCACTCAACATCAACTACCAATCAGGGAGAGTGGAAACTCACATGCATTTTCTTTGAGATATACATGAAGCTAGACGCAACATATTTTCCAACTCCTGCTCCTCCATCCTTGGATGCTAAGATACCTCTTATACATACTTGAGCTCAGAGACAGCCACAGCAGGGAAGAAAGAGTATGCCACCCCTCCTACCCAGACAGTGTGTCAGATTTTGTTCTCCTCGGCTCCCAGCCATTGTTTGACAGTGGCATCATCATCATCATCATTTAATTTTAACTTACAATTTCCTAACAAAAGTATAAACACATTTTTATTTCTGAAATTCACGTCATTTTTAAATCCCATCCACTAATCAAAATAGTTGTAGAAGCACTATATTTACACTATATTTATATTTTTTTCTGCTGTCCATTAGGCTAGCAAAGAAGCAAGACTGCTCATCTGCTCCAGGGCCAGTTTTATTTGGTACATTGCTACATAAACCTGTCAGATGCTCAATATAACATCCTTCATTTAATTGTCTCACAGCAGCTAAAGTACATATAAACCCGCACATGTTGCACAGAGGATGTCACTCTTGTAGGACATGTAGTACTCTAAGCAGCATGCCATGCAGATAGAATTGGTTTCTTATTTAAGCTGCTGCACTGCTGACAGCATCTCATTAAAAGGCATGGACAGGGCTCTGTTTAAATCGTTCATGTAGGAAATGTTAAATAGGTAGAACAGTGTCCATCACGCGCTCATCATTTTAACCATACAGTGTTGGTAGAAATATCGCTTGGATAATTAAAGCTAATATTTAGGAGATTTTAAGACTTTCAGTTTAAGGCGACTTATAAAACAGATCATAGCAAAGTTGTCTCTCATTCAAGTGTAGGAAAACTCTCTAGAACTGCTCTGACGTAAGGATTGTTCTTATCATTGACCAGTTCCTGTTGTGAATGGCTCTTCGGAGGATTGTGATCTCACTGTAACTGTGCGAGAGGCTTTTCAGTCATTGTGATGTTCTCCATCTCTTAGACAAAGGCTGCCAAGGTCTTGCGTTATTTGTGAAGCAGCCTAGGAACTGGATGTCCAGCCAAACACTGTCTCTGTGTTGTTTCAGTTACGGAGGAGATAAGGAAGATCCGTAGAAAGATTGTTGTATTCGTCTTCGCCTGGTTTAGACTCTGCTTCTGCTGCTGCTGCTGCTGCTGCTGCTGCTGCTCTCCAGACAGTTATGTGTCATGGAAAAGCCCTGTCACCCAGTGCCCCAGTCTGCATTCCTACCCAATTACACCAAGCCACAACTGACTCCCATTAGCCCTGATCACAAGCCCAGGACAGCAGTGTGTGTGTGTGTGTGTGTGTGTGTGTGTGTGTGTGTGTGTGTGTGTGTGTGGGTGTGTGTGTGTGTGTGTGTGTG
>JAQMYJ010000033.1:22222170-22238033 GCA_030014305.1 Clarias laeviceps
TGTGTGTGTGTGTGTGTGTGTGTGTGTGTGTGTGTGTGTGCGTGTGTGTGTGTGTGTGTGTGTGAGTTATGAAGGCTGTGATTCAGAATGGAGGTGACAGGTTCACTATCTGTATGGCTTCTGGACAGCCATAACTGAACCCTTAAATGAATCATAGTGGGAGGTCCTTTGTGGGGTGTAGGATGAGCACAGGTGTAAACTTTATTTTTTTTTGTCTTTACAGATGAGTAACCCTTGAAGATGATTTAGAAATCAAAGAAGGTCAATGTTTGCCAGGGCTTCTAGGCTGTGATCTCATTTCTGGTGATATTCTCACCTATTTGACGCTTTGCAGGATCAGATTTGTGGTGGAATTTGTGCTGTTTGTGTCTTTGTTATTTAATCTACTATAAAGAATTAGTTTAAAACACTGTATGATTTTTTCCCCCAAGATTCAAGATATCCTGAATACATTGTATTACACCTCTGCACTTTACATGGCAGTTAAACAGACACAGAAAATAAAACAATCATCCCAAAATACACAACATGTTAGGTTCATTACCTTTAGCAGTCTTCACCTGGAAACAGAACGAAACCACTTCTATCTCCCGGACCAGTGATTTTGGAATGCAAAATGTTTCAGATGAACCACACATTAAACATACTGTGCGATACACTACCAGTCAGAAGTTAGGACATATCTTCTAGTTCCATGGTCTTTCCTGTTTTTAGTTAAAGTAATATTTAAGGCATCCAAAATATGCAATAATCTCCTTTGAACAGCTGATATTGAGATGTGTCTGTTACTTATGCTCTGTAAAGCCTTCATAACAGCTCTAAATAAGTGTTATTTCACAGTTTGGAAATCTCCAATATTATTATAGAATGTAGAAAAATAAATCTAAACCTGTGTCCAAACTTTTGGCTGGTACTGTAAATGCACTAAGCAAACAGCTTTGCTGCAGTGTACTGTAAATGGAAGCATCCAGATTATTGAAGCATTCACATTAGCCACTTTTACACGGAAATCATGCTATACAGCTGTTAATAAAATGCCCTCAACATGCCACCTTCGCTGACATTTGGTGCTTTTCAATGAACCCATGGATTGCTTTTAAGGACTGTTGGCATTCCATTCTCGCAGGAGTTACAGTTGGATGTTTAACACAAGAGAATAAGCATCTGGTGCATCAAAAATACTGCACATACCATTGCTTTTTAAACATCAAGCGTGAGTGACCTTACTGCAAAGATGTTTTTGTTGACACTCTCTCCCAAATTTACTGTCATTTCCCACTGAAATGATTCTTAACTGCGCTAAATTCTTAAATGTGCTGCATTTCTAGGACTGGGTTCCTATGTCACAGCTGAGATGATCACAGCCAAGACCTAATTCTTATAATCAATAACAAACATAAATGACATGTATTGTTGGGAAAAAAGCTTTACTGTTCGTACACATCACTCATTTAAAAATATCACACACCCTTCAGCAATGAGTGACTCTCGCCTTTAACATCTTGTCTCCAACCCTAACTTTAATCCCCTAGCCCTAACTGTAAATCAAAGCAAAATTGACAGGTATGACTGGATTTGGCATTGTTGTTTTTTTGTTTTTTTTGGTACAACAGTAAATCATGATCAGCAAATCACCCACACATGGAGAACACTAAGCTGGAAACCAATAAATAGCTAATTATTTATATAATAACTATTTTAAAAAATTATTTACCACATCAATATGATAGGTTTGGTTCACTTCTTTAAGTTGCCCCGTTATATGTTAAATCTCTTACTAACTGCAATGAAACTGCCTTAGATTTAAATATCTGATTTTAAACAGAAGAGAGACCACACAAACCACACAAACCCTGAACATTTATTGTGGGCAGCACCAGAGTGCAACTACAGTGTTCTGACCTCACTAAATAAACTGCGTCAAAAAGGAAAAAGCACCAGGGTTCGATTGAGACAGACTAAACGCTGCATATATGGAAGAAACTTAAAACTGCGTGACATCAAAGTGAAGCTCCACACAAGTCATGAGATCACTGGAAACTTCCCCAGGCTGCTGTACAGTGCCATAAATATGCCTGCTTGAACATTCTCTTGGATTGTTCATCTTATTGTCGACCGACAACACCTGCAGAGGTATCTCATGAGAATAGATTCATATAAAGTGATTGCTCTAAGAAACCCCTGGCTTTATTACAGTTTTTATTTTTTTATCAAGCAATAATTTTATAACATGACAGGCAGAGATAAGTGGGCTACCAAAGCATTTACAAATAGGGTGCTCATAGTGGGATCACACACAAATACCCACAGGCAAAGTGTAATTTGTGATAATGCATTTAGTTGTCTATTGGTTTGTATGTATTTGTACAGCGGGCTGCATAATTCCGAATGTAATCCTTTTTTATATGTTTTTGCTTTGCCTTAGAAATTTATTTCAGTTTTTGATCTTGGAAACACGCTTTGTTTTTTTTTTCTTGCTGCCTTTCTGCAATGTGTCAAATAAAAGGCCTCCTTGGGTGTCATTTTTAAAATGCTGGCTGCTTCGTTCGCTTAAGTCTCTCCCTGCTGCATTCCCTCACCCAGAACTGTCACAGTGATTTCTTCTCTCTCTCTCTCTCTCTCTCTCTCTCTCTCTCTCTCTTCTTTTACTGAGAACAGTTTAATCCATCCGTGAATATGGTTCAGTACTGGGTCACATACAGCTGTACACACACTTACTGGAAGTACATGTTGGCAGTAATTAAGCATAAAACAACTCTACCTCATTTTATCATGCTGTCATGCTGCCATCATGAAATTACCATTTTATATAAAGCACACTGAGGACTATGCTGGGAATAAGAACATAAGCAGTGAAATAAAGTGACTTTGGGAATGCGGTTCGGGCGTGCTTTTATTTCTCATGCTATCTTTCTCGTGGTCGTTGTTTTGGGCATTCGCGTTTTGTCATTCCGTGATTGATTCTGGCTCTTGCAGCAGCCCCGTGTCTCTTTGTAGCTCTAATTCACTGCCATATTCCTGACAGACAGCACTGCTCAGGATGGGCTGCCACCACCGCTCTGTGATGGATTGCCCTGGACTAACTGCATCATTCTCGCTGTCTCTCTTAAAAAGCCATACACACTCTTAAGCACCAAACCATGCTCTATTTACCCATTATTATGTAAATATGCATACATGTAAAGTGCTTTTACTACACTTTAGATGTAGGGTTTTAGAATTACATAGCTAGAAAAAAGTTTGGTAACAGTATGTGGGTGTATATTAACAGTCTTAATTAAGCAATCACACAAGAGGGAGTGTCGTAGTGCTGAATATAGCACAGCTGTGATGCGGTTGTAGGCACGAGTATGATATCAAATGTGGGTTTTTTTATTGCTGAAAGTGCTTCTGTGACTGATTTTGAACGTGGTTTTCGACAGGCAGTTGCTCTGCCCTCAGTATGGCGGAGCGTACAGACCTACTTTCACCCATGCTGTGACTGACAGTTAGTGTAATTAACGATTGTGGAACAGCTGCGGCATGGAGTGATGCATATAGTTTAACGTCCCAGTGCTGTTACCATCTATTATCACCACTCTGGACCATCTCTCATCCAATCAGATTGCTCAGTTGGAACTAATTGTTATATGAAACAAAATTAATCTCCTTATGAAAATGAGGGGTGAAAATTCATTAACAAGGGGCAATATTATTTATTTATTTATTCATTTATTTTGACAATGATGTGCAGAACACGAATTAAAAAATCAACTATTATATGTTTTGACAGCATCAAGGACAGCACACTTATTTATGCTGGTACTGTATGGTTTTTAATTATTTGTGTTCACCTTCCAGCAGTACCCAAATTCTACACCAACTCTTTTGACTTTTTTAATTCAGCATCAGGGATATACAATATACCCTACTAACATTTGTAAATGGTTTTATTTATTTATTTATTTATTCATTTATTTTAAAAAATAGGGGATTGGCAGTTTTATATTTTATACTTGTTACCTGTTTCTAATGATTCCTATATAGAGTACACAGTTTGTTTGATTAGGATGCTTTGAAATGAGGTGTTCAGTTTACCATGGAACAGGACGGGCACTGGTGTAATCGGAGATTACACTCTAAGCATAGTTCTTGTGAGGTTGCTGCATCAGTCGTTTCTTGTATGAGTTTGTTTTGCAGGAGAACAAGCTGCTACTATGAGTCCCAAAATGTTGCTGCTACAGTAAGTCAGCTGATCAGTGTGTTTCTATTGCTATTGTACAATCAAAACTCAGCTATAATGAGCATTTCTGTTCATAGAGGCTATTGACAGCTGTATTGTCTATCACATTAAAACTTTTCAAGAGTTAAAATTAGGTTGCTCTGAATTCACAGCAAGAGGGAAATGATCTTAAAGTCGCATCCTTATCAAATGTAAAAGAGTGCTGCATACAGTATCTATTGAACTAAAACGATACAATGCTCATTAAGTCAAGTCAAGTTCATTTATCATTTGCACAGTATACTAGAAGAGAGTATGCATTGAAATCCTTGTGGCAAGGAAAGATTAAGCTGTACACGTAAAAAAAAACATACACACACACACAAACACACGCACACACGCACGCACACACACACACACACACACACACACACACACACTCATACACACAAACACACAGATGGCAACCCAGAAGCAACATCCTTATTGATGGCATTTTGGACACAAAAGCAGAAAGCTGGCAGGAAACAAACTAAAGAATCTATTGGCAGAGCATCTTACACTGGACAGTTTCCTCCAAAAATTATTGACCTGAATGGTTTTCTTTACATCAGCAGATTGTGAGAGATTAAGGACTAAGGTTATAAAAATTTTCACACTACCAAGATGAGAACTTTTAAAGAAACTTAATTATTATATTATAAAATTAATAATACTTTTCTGAATTTGTGCACTTTAGAAAATGGGAATTAGTGCGTCAGAAACAGGAGGAGTGCAGTGAACATACCATAGAATACCTGCAACACTATTTATTTCAAAAGAGTCTCTATCTAATAACATCCTAGCATCTAAAGCATATTTTTGGGGAATACTTTTAAGTGGGACTGAAGTTAGAAAACATTTTTCCATTCATTTACTGATTGCAGTTGATCTTGTTATAGTAATTAAATATACAGTACTTACAATGTATAAATTATGCTTAATTGCACTGAGCTATGAAGAGTGAAAAATCACAATTTCCGCATCGAAATTTAATTATCTCCAGTATATATTTTATACATATTCACTCTCTCTCTCTCTCTCTCTCTCTCTCTTTCTCTCTCTCTCACACACACACACCTACTGTATTTTTCTCTTGTGGCTACATTTTCAATATATCCTATGTCGGGATACACTACTCTACATTACTGTTGAAAGGAAAGACCAGACATAGGTTTCCATTCTCAAAGTATGTACACCTTTAGATTGCATTGATGCATTTGCAGGCTTCTAGTGCATGTCCAAGATCATTATCCTTATGTTCAAGATATCTGATATTGGTAAAATATTTCCTGTTTTTTGTTTGTTTGTTTGTTTTTGTTTTTAATCATGTACAACACTTTCATGCACAGGAAACTTAATAAGAGAACAAATACTGTATGGAAACCTCAAACAATTAAGTATTTAAAAAAGAATAAAAAAATAACCTCGATAAAATGTTTCTGCTCCCTTCCTCACCTGCTTTTCATTATTGCAAGACACAAAACATAATAATGCATACAAAACAATAAATACAAGCTTTATTTAGCCATGTTTATAATGTTTAAACAATGATGTAAAAGAATTCCAACAGATTTTTCTTCTCATTTAAGGGATGATACTTTTGTTTTTACACATCATCTGACAATTTTAATTGTTTTTCATTACTTCTTTAGACTTATTTTATCATTCAGACTGTACTATAACTACTTACATTTCTATACATCCTGTAGATTTCTTTCTTTTTAGTTTTTTTCTATCCTAATTTGACCCACACAGTGAACAAGCACTTGTTGGAAATAATCAGGACCTTGAAGCTGTGGATGAAAAGATTCGTTTTTTTTCTCATTCTTACATTGGTTAAGCTATTAATTTTCATCCTTTAAAAATCCTTGAAGTCAGGTGTCATACCAAAGGCTATAATGTGTGAAGGCCAGACCACTGTAAAATAAATTCCAGGAGACACTTGCCTGATTTTCATTTGTTCATGGATCACTCCATAAAAAATAAAAAAAACACTCTTACAAATAAGTTAGAAAATTTGTTGATGAGAATTATTACTTGTGCACTTAATAACGTGTCATTAAACAAACTGCATTTTTATGGCTTCAGATGCTGCCATTACATGTACTATGAGTTATGCCATTATGTGGTATTTTTACCTTGTCATTTTATTATGTGTGGTAAGATTTTATTAGTATTAATTAATTATTTGGTCTTTTCAATTTGTGTCACTATACAGTTTTTTTCTGTTCTGTTAGCAAAGAATGTGAGTCTGAATAAACCGTGTAACAAACCTTTCGGGTAGTTAATCACATCAACCCATATTCTTCAGTCACGAAACTAGCAGTTACATTTACAGGCTTTAAAAGTCCTAAATGCAACATCATACATTTTGCTATAGCAAATTGAAATGTGAATTAGAATGAATAGACTGACTAATAGAATATTAATAGATTAAATATGTATGTTATTAAAAATGTAGTAAATGTAATAATGTTAAATAATCCTTTTCTATGTCAGAATCTTGAGTTATATCTTCATATACAATATTTTGTTTCTTTAAAATTGTTATTTTTCTTGGGCAGAATGAATGTACAATATCTATCATTAATAAAGGAAAACCCTAAATTTTACCCTTAGTAGATACATTTCGTAGACATAAAAAGTGTCTTGCAAAATTCTGGCTAAATTTTTGACCACTCTCCTTGGAAGAATACATTGGGTTCAATTAAATTAGTAGGTTTCCTGGCAGACTTTTTTTCCTACTGATCCACTAATTTTTAATAGGGTTGGTCTGAAAAGCATAGAAAGCTTAAAAGTTAGACTGCTCTATCCATTCCACATGGAACTGTCTGACAAGGTGAGATTATGTCAACGAATGCTGATTTATTCCTCCTTCTTGATTATTCCATCCACTTTGTGCAATACAACAGTTACACAGGGTGATGCCACCACCACCATTGGTACAGTGTCCTTGGGGTTGAATGCCTCCCCTTTATTCCTGTAAAGATATGTCTAGTCAAAACGTTTCTCAAGAAGACCTTTTCTTTGTCAATTTAGTCAGCTGTAAACTGTACATTTGCTTGAATGTAGACAGTGATACTGATGTTCCATCAGCTTCAGTTGTGTGGGCCTGTGTCAGGCCTGTGTCTTGGTGGTTCCTGGGTTGTTCATGACCACCTTAAAGAGTTGCATTCATATACAATTTGTTAACCTAATATTAGAATCTGCATTTGGTTAGAGTGGCTTCATGATACATTCCTGACTGTAAACCTACCATCCTTGTTTTAAGATCTACACTGAACTGTTTAGACATTCCCATTGTATAAAAAAAATAAAAATATATTGTCATAGAGGAGCAACCAGCTGCTATCAATCATTATAACTAACAGGAAGTTAAGAAGCCTTGTGCTTGGCAAATTAAAAGACATTTTAGGAGTTTCAGCACCACTAAATTAATAATCTAAGTGGGTGTATGAATATTTTGACCTTACATGTATAATTCTCAGCCTGATTTCAGAAAAAGAAATGAAAAGCCACAATGAATTAAACGTCCAAATTCTTGGGGTTTTCCAAGAATATTTTGTATAATATGCATAAAATATAACCATTTTGACCCAGAAATGAGCAAATAAAAGAAATAATTAAAAGCCCAAGATGGCAATGACATTGTCATTCATGCTTAGTGTACTGTATGTAAACTAGCTTATTTAGTCAGATTGGGCCTCAAGAGTAAGACTTAAAAGAATATTATATTGTTGAATATAGTAAATATTTTATTTATATTACTAGTACTACATAAGAAATATCTAACAAGTTAGAATGCCCTGAAGTAGTTTTACAGTAAGGGAACAATATTTATTTTATTTTATTTTAGAAGAGAGTGCTCCTCAATAAAAAAATCGTATACGACATATTTTGTTGCAAATATGGCTAACGTCCTCACCAAGACTTAAACACACACGCATATGCATGCATGCCTACACACACATGCACGCACAGTGTTGCACACGCACGCACACACACACACACGCACACACAGTGAGCCCAGTTGTACATCTAGGTGATGCATCATAAATTCATTTGGCTCCCAACAAGCATGGCTGGAAAATGATAGTGATGGATGGCTGCCATATAGAGTAGCGCCACACGGTCAGGGTTTTATATGTCAGAATAGAGAAAGAGAGAGAGAGAGAGAGAAAGAAAGAGAGAGAGAGTGTCTAAGAGAATGTGATTGAGCTTGTAGTCATGCATGTATTTTATGGTTCATGGGCTGCTAATCTTTATGATGAACACTATGGGGAGAGCTCGAGGAGCAAGTAGAAACTGAAGAGAGCTCTGACATATATAGTCTCTAGAACAAGCAAGTTTTTTTTTTAAATGTGCTTTCCATTTTTGGATTCAGCTGAGCTTGCAATGAAGCGACTGAAATGTCAGCAACATTACATCCTCACTTACAGTGACAGCTCACCTGCCACACACACATACTGTGCATTCTCTAGGTCAATAGACAGATGCACTAGATTCCATATCTTCATATTGTATTGTTCATAGCACGCCTGTCAGTTCACGAGCAACATTAATTCTGTTCTTTTTCTGCTTTTAAAACAGACACACGACACTGATTCGGTGATTAAGTCTAAATAAAAGAACAGCTGTTGATGGCAGTTCTAATTAAAGTAGAAGTTGTCACTTTACAAGGAATCAATAGCTTCAGTAAAGCTCTATCTTTTACTTCCCTCTTTAACCAGTGAACAGTGACAGAGACTGTTACCCAGCCACACTGGGACACTTTGACTGGTTAGAGGATGGAAGTCATACTCAGGTTTCAAAACCCCAACAAACATGCATTACTTTAGGAGGTTGGATTGTGCAAAACAACACTGTTGTAACAACATGAGAGTAAAACAAAACTTTATTTCTACATATAATGGTATATAACATGTGGAAATCACTGGGAGGTCGGGATTGTTTAGCAGATGCGACTGTTTAGTCGAGTTCCTGTAATGTGCAAGTGGTGCAGTGGCCAGAATGAGGACCTGCACAAGCCAGGCCGCATTTTTACATTAAAGGAAAGGGTCTATTAAAGAAGTTTCTGGAAGTCCAGCGTTTCAGCAGTGATAATGGCTCTGGAGTACTGAGAAAGCTTTCTACCTTCATTATACCTGGAATAAGTGCATTAGTGTATCAGGGGAGTATAATGAGAAATAAAGGTAGTTTTTACTCTCATAACTGTGTTCTATTATAATGCATAATCAAAAGTCTTGGTTTGACTTGAACGCCTCTCATAGATTAATATTTACACAATTTACTATCCTAGAAAGAAAAGCTTATTTTCTAAGAATTGTTAGAGAGAAGTTACTACAGCAACAAAAACTATGCAAGAAGGGCTATTTGTGTGACCTGTGTCTGTGTTCTGATATTTGTTTTTCCCTCAATCTGTTTCTTGGAAATGTGCAGATGCTCTATCATCCATTGTGGCAATTGATGTGTGCAAGAAACGCATGGGTTCAAAACTAAGAACTGGTCCAAACGGGATCCAAGATAATGTGTAGTTAATTATAATTCATTTTATGACAACTTAGAGGGAGCTGTCATGGAGAGAGACAACAAGAGCAGCTACTGTACAGCAGTGACATTAAAAGACTGCTTCATCATTTCTGCATGCAACATCACTATTGTTATGTTTAACATGAAAGAAGGGCTGTGTAATTATTTTTCAGCAATCATGTTACCGATGGATGAATTTGTTACTGATGGATGAAATTGTTGATGTGTTTTAAATTTCAGCAGCTATATGAAGGATGTACAGATTCTGCTATGACACCATAAATACAGAAGTAATTCTATTGTTTTTTTCTCTGGATATTGATGATGCTGTTACATTTATTTAGGAAATTAAATTAAACATCTGTTCTGTTTGAGAAATTGAGTAGCACAGTGTTACAGATGACAGCAAAAACATGAGCACCAATGAAAAAGAGTCAACCTGTATGTAGGTATACAGTAAGTAAGCAATCAGAAGTGCTACGCCCACCCCATTTCTGTGCCATTTCTGTTACAGTAGTTTCTACTGGTATTTGAGATTGACAACTGGAAACTACTGGATTCTGGATTGCTGGTGCATTGCACTTTCATAGTAGCAGATGTCACGTTGTGCAGTAAAAAGGATCTAAATCAGAAATCCTTCTTATATAGTTTTTACACATTGTGGGTTTCATGCATGTTTTGTAGCAGTCACTGGACAAGACATGTGCATAAGTTTGTTTACTGAAAGAACAATCATCTACACAGAAATACTCACTCGGAATGAATAGTAACACTGGTATAATTAAAAAAATATTAGACATTGTGATAAATCAGGCAGAGCTATATAATTCATCAGGAGAATTTAAACTTGTCTAAATAGTTGGTTTGATATTTCGAACTTATACTTGAAGCAAACCAGGGGCACTCGTGGCTCAATGGTTGGTGTTTCACCTGCCATGTGGAAGGTCTGGGTTCAATTCCCAGCCAGTGCCCAATTCCCAGCCAGTGCACAATTCCCAGCCAGTGCCCAATTCCCAGCCAGTGAATGCAGTGCCAGTACCAAGCCTGGATAAAATGGGAGGGTTCCGTCAGGAAGGGCATCCGGCGTAAAACCTGTGCCAGGCTTGTACTGTATGTGCGGACCGGATGGTCCGCTGTGGCAACCCCTTGCTGGGAGCAGCCGAAAGACCAACAACAACAGACTTGAAGCAAACGGGTGTGTATATTTCAGAAATAGAGATAAAATATATTATAGCAAAATATTACAGATGTATCGAAAATATACAGCATAAATCCATAGGGAATTACAAAGAGAGGAAGATGTTTAAAAATATTTTTTAATGGTTTAAAATGATTGTAAAATGTAACTTGCCAACAAATTCATAACACGTTAGAAAATGTATCATTAAATTGAGTCAACTCGAATACGCTCACGCTGCAGAGTAGAGCTCCATAATGAACAAATGAGAACAAGCAACTGGAGGGCAGAAACCATCAGAAATTTACACCATGCCGATTCAACCCAAACATGATAAACATCATAATGAGCAGAAATGCAGTCGTGTGTCTCATAAGTATGTATTCTAATCCATATCACAGCATAAACATTTATCCACTTTGAAGGATTTAATTATATTTAACAGATGGATGTTTATAGCCTCCATAGCAAAAGGTTTCAGAAAGAAACCCCACCCCTTCCTGCTTCACCATGGTGAAAAGCTTCACTAGAATAAAGGTTAAGTTACAAGTATGTGTACAAATCTGATGAGATCAGTCATCTCTCGCCCATGGGGGCTTGCACTGAAGGTGGGGCGTGATTGCCTGGTACGCCAGTGCCTGTAAAAGCAGGACAGATGATGCGGTAATGTGAGAAAGAGAGCAGCAATACAGAGTCATCATTCGAAAGGAAGCAATCAGGAGACAGATCTATCATTTGCATTCATTGCATATTGAGGATGAGATAAAGATTGGCATGGTTATTAGCCTCAAGCTGTTGTCCAGAGAAACCTGATAGCTGCTCTGTACATTTGACCACTGATTTAACAGGATTAGGTACATGAAGATATTTAAGCCATCTAATCTATAGTGTCAAACGTCAAACATTTTTTATTAAAATTGATGAATGTTTTTTTTTGTTTTGTTTTGTTATTGTATTTGTACAAAATTATGTTCAATTTAATTAATATGCTCTTGTTTTTATTCAGAAAATCTAACCCTGGTATATAAACAGCAACACCCACATAGACTCCTTACAAGAACAGCCTTACATTTTCCATTCCATTACACCTCATTAATTACACAAATATGCAAACAAAAAAAAAAGGGATTGTGCTTTTAAACCTCGAAAATCTGAATCTGAGTGATACAAAGGCCTGCCTCAGCTAATGAGATACCTCCGCACACCACCCAGTCAGGGCAGGAAACGTTCACACTCTTCCATAATGGGAGTTAATAGGTTGTATCAGCTCTTTTTTCCCCCGATTGTGTCTGTAATGTTTGTATGGCTCTCCGGGTTTCGTTCCAAATCCTGTGCATTGGCCTCCCCAGGCAGCGCTCCAACTAGAGCGTGCAGTCCCTCCCAGGCTAATGGGCTCAGCATGGGTTTCTTGTGTGTGTTGTTAGTGATGGTTGTAACCCAGGCGGGATGAATGGAGCAGTGTGGGAGATAGCTGGGCGTGGTGAGATTTTCTCTATCCTCTGGGGAACTAGGCACTGTGAAACATGTACTGTACTTGAACACTGCTGCTATCTCTAGGAACAGCACTGGAGTCGATGCACATGCTTGGACACAGTGGACAAATGTCCACACCTGCTCTAAATTTTTTACTACTCCAAACTGCCAACCCTATCTCATCCAAAATGTATTGGAATTGAGCTACTTGGAGTAATTCATCAGATTTTGTACTCACTGAAGAAAGGCTATAAGTCTTACCTTAGGTCCTACTCTTAAAGGAATAGTTCAGTTTTTTTTTTTTTCCAAGGCTGTCTTAAATCGAAATTGAAGTGCATATAAGTACATTACCATAGGTCTTTGTCGTTATAAATTTTCCTGCTCTGCAAACTAACCATGAAGTTCTGTCACCCAGAACGTGAGTACACTGTAAGTATTCAGGGCCACAACCCGAGTTCCGTGCAAAAACGCATTCCATTGTTCAGCTGAGACTCATACAAAGCTTCTGCAGTCCCACCGAGCGAAATCGAGTTGGAATCTTTCGAATTATGGTGTATTTAGGGCAATTTTAACTTGTTTCTTTCCCTGAAAATCGCCATAGGGATAACCGGAATAAGTTGTATAAGTTGGGTAAAGAAGATGGATATGTTAATTACATTGCAACTTTTCACCCCTGACTAATTACTTAGATTGTTCTTATGTTGTTGGTGACAAACTTTACAGTCGGTGTGCAGAGCAGGAAATTTTTTTATCACCAATGTATTTATACGCTATTTTCATTTAAGACAGACATGACTATTCCTTTAACTATTTATAAAGTGTGACATGGTTTAGTGACAATTTTTGTAATCCTGAGTCCACATTGATACAGCATGTCATCCTGCAAGTAAGCAAGCAATCTGACCTTGATTTCACATCTGCAGCTGATTCTCTGATGAGGCAATGCTTTATGGATTATTAAGTATTTATAACGCTGTCATTACAGATTCATAAATTATATTGTGAGATTACTTGGACAGCGAATCCATTTATTTGTAGCATTAAAGTTTGCTTCAAGGACGTGACTTGTCATTGTAAGTAGACCTGTTTACTAGAGGAAGCAGTGATACCGAGTGTAGTGAGTGATTAATGAAGATTAAAATGAGAGCAGGCAGGCTGGTCAGGGTACAGAGAGGTCCAGCAGACGTGCACGCTCTTATGACATTCGCAGATGCTTGCTGAAATCTCCTCAAACACACACAGACAATGACAAAAGCAAGGAGACCTTACTGTAACTCTTCCAGTCTGTGGAAGAAATATTGTAATATAATCCAACTTTTCTGCGCATTTGTGACTATTTCAGTATATAATGAGCCGTTTAGTTTGTTTTTTGCTTATTTTTATAGATTTCTGCCACACTAACATTATATATGTTGTGATTTTTGTTGCTCTGATTCACACATGATGACACGGTAACAGCATCAGACCTAAGGAACGTGTGTCTGTGTGTGTGTGCGCATGTGTGTGCACTTGTTTTTGATGGATAGTTATGATCAGTCCCATGTGCAGTACATGTCAGATCCACTCGACAGCATGTTTGATCTGTTGCTCTTAGTAGTGTGAGTGTGTATGGGGGAGGTGTCCATGTGTCAACTCACATGTCCATACTCATGGCTTGATATTTGACACACACACACACACACACACACACCAGCATACATACATACTACATATGTTTAAAACATACATGCCATAGGAAATAATCCAGACCTTTTTTCTCAGAACAGGAACAGCTTTCAGACTAACAGTCAAACATATGTACACATATATACTTACACACATGTATGCACATACGCACACACAAAGCATAAACATGATTACTTTCAGGTCCTTGCTACAACAGAAAGAGTTAAGCCTATTGATGCCAGCGGCAGCATTTGAGAATTGGAAGAGTTAAGGATCCTGTTCTCTTTCATCCTGAGATTGCAGTTTATATGTCTTTGTGAAGCACATAAGAGCCAAAGCTCAGAGTTCAGGAGAAGCAGAAACAGTCTGTCTTCAGGCTATGATCTGAACTTACACACATTTACTTCACTTGCACTTTCAGAGTAGAAGCATAAGATATCATAAGCCATAAACCAAAGCATGATCATTCTGGAATACTTTGGATTCATATCAAAAAGTTGGTTATGTTTTTTTTTTTCATTCAGAGTCTGGCATAATTCAAACCATTTTTGAATCTTGTTCACAGGTCCTCCGGGAGAAGGCGGTGTTTTTCATTTAAAATTTATGAATCATTCATACTTTTGGCAATGCCAGTTCCTTAGGAAATTCTTCACTCTTCTTGATATTGACACTCGAGAAAGTGTTTCCACTCCTCGTAACTGCCATGATTCTCCAGCTTGTCACTCTTCAACAAGCAACATTTTTGTATAACCTAAAAATGATATGACCCCCCCACCCCCCCACCCCCCCACTTCCTCTTATTTTAGAAAGCTCTGGCTAATATCATTAATAAGAAGGTACATTATGTCGGTGTATGAGAGATTGTGTGTGTGAGAGTGGGTGGAGGGAGCTGCTGGCCTGAAGAAAACCATGCCATTTTATATGGCATAAAAAGAAGCACTATTGCTCTTTTAATCACAGTCACTTACAAAAAAAAAAAACAGAAGAAGTAGAAGTAATTGTCGCCTGCAGGGCTGGTCTGCATTTGAACCTTTACCAGCTCACACTGCAGACATGAACGTCAAATAGCGCTCTTAACTCGCAGCAGGAAGCTATCATTCTTGCTAACCCCTACCATATCACTCTCTGTTTTGCTCCAGCTCTTCAATTCTCTTGCTTGCTCTCTAACTTAATATTTTTCTCACTCTCCTGCCAGGTTTCTCTCCCTCCCTATATACACTAGCTTATTTTTGCACCTACACACCCCATCTTGCAAGCCCATTTCATGATTTGTCACCTTTCCTTTTGTGTCAAGGCCCACTGTCACACATGTTCAGGTCGGCGCTTCAAAGGTGGACAGAACTGTCTGGTTGTGTCATGCATTTATACATCTCTCTCTCTCTCTCTCTCTCTCTCTCTCTCTCAACCTCTTGCCCTGCTTCTGGCTTGATCGGAAAACTCTTTTTTTCTTTTCTTTATAGCTTGTTGGTTTAACAACTGAACTATGATATAATCAGATGTGTGTGTTTACTAGTGCAGAGCTTAAAAGTAATAATAACTGTGGAGAAGGTTACAAGGTTCGCCTCTGTTTGTGAATATTTGACCTGTTTAATGCTTCAATACAAAACATGCAACTATTAAAGACAATACGCACACACCAGTGGCGATTTCTTTAAGACTGCAAGGGAAGCTCAGCTTCCCCTATAATGTCACAAAATTTATGGTCAAATTATGTACTATTGTATTAACATTTTATTGACTAAAAATGCGTTAGAAAACGTTCATCTCAAAGACGAG
>JAQMYJ010000033.1:22238133-22250782 GCA_030014305.1 Clarias laeviceps
TTCAAGTGAAAATGAGCCGTGAAAGTGAGGCCGAAAATGAGCTTCCCCTATTTGACAGACCAGTAGCCGCCACTGGCACACACATGCCAACATTGTGTAGGTTACTTATGGTTGTGTATTGTATTGTGAGTGTGTAGCTGCCAAAAGCACGATGGTGTAGTGGTTAGTGCTTGGTTGGTTTTCTCCATGTACTCCGGTTTCCTCCCAAAGTCCAAAGTGCAGATTAGGCTAATTGGCGCTCCCAGATTGCCTGTAGTGTGTGAATGAATGTGTGAGTGTGTGTATGTGTGTGTTCCAATGAAAAGATGGATTGGCACCATGTCCAGGGTGTACCCCACCTCGTGCCCCAAGTCTCCTGGGATAGGCTCCAGCGACCCTGAATACAGGGTGAAGCTTTATAGACGATGATGCCGAAGGGTAGCATTGTAGGAATTACATCAACATTGATCCTACAACTGTTCTCTTTTCCTTGGAACATAAATTCACAGTTGCTGTATTCAATTTTGCTAATAAAAAATAGGAAAAATAACGTAACGGTAATGGTAGTTATGTACATAAGACTTTAGGTTTGTGAATGTTATTGTTCTCAGATTTTTCTCTTTAAAGAATTTCAATCTGTCAAGTTCTTTTAGTGTTTGACAAAGATGTTGATGTAACTATGGTAAATATTTCTACAATGTTAATAATGCAACGTTCTACCTGGAGGGACATTATTGCTAACGTTTCCATATTTTCCATAGACTTTGTATGGTGCATGAACATATACTTGTGAATGTACTAATAATGTTCCTTGTTAGCTGAGCTTGAGTTTCTCGAATCCATTGATGTCACATATTCTTAGTTCCACATAAGCAGCATTTTGGTGCAGGAACTGAACCCAGCTTTTCTAAGTGGAAAAGTCGAGAACATTTCCAAATTTGGCAAACGGTCCAGTGCAGGTGAAATAAGGAGCTCTCTCTCTCTCTCTCTCTCCAGCACACTCACTCCTTAAACTCTTGACACTCACACCAAGTCTTTTCTCCTGCTAGTCCTCTATTAACTAAGCCTCATATTCTCATTGGGAGCGGTTCTCACTAGAGCAGTAAAATTCCAGCAGCTCATGCCTGGTGTGTGTAGAACGGCACACAATCCCTCCATCTCCCCCGTTCCTTATTTCCACATAGCTTTCACTTTCAGTGGCTCACTCCAACCCTTTCCCCTGCTGCCCTTTTATCCCTCCGTCCAATAATCACCCGAGAGCTCAGCCAGAGAGCAGTGGGACAATTACGCTGAAACGAGACAGGCTTAAAAACTCTGGAAGTTCGCATATAAAACCAGCTATGAGCATGAGGACAGCTGCCAAGGAATGTGCTTTTAGGAGAAAAGAGCCATGTGTTTATTCTCCACAAATCATTTCTTAAAATTGACTTTAACTGAAAGGATAATGTAATGATGTAAAAATGTAAGGCAACCTTACAGTCAGTTAAGCCGCTCAGTAATAGATGTGTCATGTGGGCATTACGAACGAGCGTGCTTTACAAAGACCTGTTCAATGATTTCACACACATGTATGAAAGTAATCATTTTATTCTTTGTCTGTGTGTGTGTGTGTGTGTGTGTGTGTGTGTGTGTGTGTGTGTATGGTTGTTCACAGCAACAGGAGCAGGATCCCACTAACCTGTACATCTCCAACCTGCCTGTGTCCATGGATGAGCAGGAGCTGGAGAACATGCTCAAGCCCTTCGGTCATGTCATTTCCACACGGATATTACGGGATGCCAGTGGAGTCAGCCGGGGAGTCGGCTTTGCCAGGTATCTATGAACACGGACACACACCAACTCGTGTGTGTGATTAACCTAACTACTGAATGGTACAGAATGTCTTCAAACATTTGAACTGTAAAGGTGTACATGTCTTTCTTTCTTTCTTTTCTTTCATTCTTCCTTTCTTTCCTTCTTTCTTTCTTTCATTCTTTGCTCCCATACTCTCCTCCCTGTGGTGCGTGTGTTGGCTGGTGTTCAGGGTCACCGACTGTGTAAGAGATCCCAACAGAGACTCACGCTCCACCACTCGCGCACTGTGTGTGTGTGTGTGTGTGTGTGTGTGTGTGTGTGTGTGCACCAGCCAACCAATTAGCCATTCAGCCATGATTGGGTGAACATAGCTGAATGGGGCCCCACAGAAGAGTGCAAACACACTAGAGAGCCAGGCTAAATGCTAGAGACAAACATTAAATAACCCTTGTATGCTCTCTCTCTCTCTCTCTCTCTCTCTTCCTATAACATTGAAATATCCCTGAAGAGATCAGAATTATATCAGAACTTTTCCTGTGGCTGTTTTTTTTTTAATTACCCCATATCATAAACTGTGTCTCAAATTGCCTGCATATGTACTCTACAATTCTAGCCCTATGTAACAGGTCTAGTCTAAACCTACAGAGCCTCTGTGAACAAACGTCTGTGTGGGTTTTTTTCTTTCATGTTTTTTTTTTTTTTTTTTGAAGCTCATAATTACCTACTGTGATTAAGTAGTCATTATTATCATTAAGCACTAGCATTATTAAGTTATTATAATTGAACTGAATAGGTTTAATCTGAACCTTAATGACTTCAAATCAAGTTATAGCTATTTTGCTATTCTGTCAGATTAAATCAATATTTTTTTTCTTTTTTAAAAGGTTTTGTGTATTTTAGATAGGACTAGTATATGGGTGTCTGCTTCGTTCACAATCACACATACAAAACATGCATCATATTACCTGCACAATGTATTGCTTTAGTCAAACAAATTAACTGTGAAGTGCTGGGCACTTTTTTTCCCCACAAACCTGTCCCATCATGCACCGGGCAGATGGGGGAATTGTAGAAGATAATCAGACGTTTGCATTTCTGTTTCCATCTCAGAATTGTTGCTGTTAATGAACCGCAAAATGAAACAGGAACATGATTTTGCATTAATTTGAAACAAATAAACAACCAAATCATGCACTGCAGTAATGCTGGTTAAGTTATCAAGCTAGAGTCAGGTATGCACCACTCAATGCAATATAGAAAAATTGTTGAATTTTGTCAGTATTTCTTAGAAGTTAATATGAAGGAATATTTTGTTATAATAATAATAAATAAGTACATTCGGTTGTAAAATTATTTTACTCATTATACTTTTTGTTCTGAGGGCATTCATAAAACACTTAATTTAATTTAACTATAACACATCATCTAATTTGTCTAAATATACATTCATTTAACAGTGTTGAACGTAATATTTTAACTCTCATCATCACTTAGATTATAGTTTCTATAAACAGTCATTTAAACCTAAAGACTGAAACATTCAAAGCTGAGTCATTTCTGAGAGTTAGAATAGTCACGAATCTCCTAAATATGCCTCTCTCTTTCTCCCCTTGGTACCTCTCTGCCTCTCAGGATGGAGTCCACTGAGAAATGTGATGTGGTGATTCAGCATTTCAACGGCAAGTTCCTCAAAACCCCTCCAGGAGTGCCAGGTATGACTGACAGCTGAATGCTGCTCTGCACTACAACTGAACAATGCTGTCTCGGTAAAACATTGCAAAGGTCCAGAGATCAAATCCCAACTGTGCAAAGTGCTACTATCTGTGTTCTAGCGTCTTTAGGCAAAAGGCGTTTGACCTTGTTGCCTCTACAGAGAGGCTGGATGAATGAGCTCACTAACTCCCTCCACCACCACAGTAAAGTGCTGGCAGGTGTTCATGTAGATGCTTTCAAATGTGTTAAAATTTGTTTGCAAGCAGTCATGATAAATTCCATATAGCTTTCACACACATGGGATAGGAATTAGACACGAACTAAGTTGAGACCATAAACATGCCAAACAGTCTAGAAAATGTTCATTGACATGGTCATTGGCCTCACTGTGTTCGTAGTGATTTATTCCAGCTTGAGTCATAGTCTGCTGGTAAACCCAAACTGAATAGTTAAGCATTAATGTCACTGGTTCTGTATGAATATAAGAGTTCTCTGAAAGCGGTGACTTGCCCTTAATTACATAAACATGTAAACAGAGGACCATGTGTCCCATAAGGCCATGATGTGTTTTCCAGTGCTGGTCTGGACTTTTTTTTTCCAATCTGTCATGCAGCTTTGCCTACAGGTAGAGCAGAACGCACGGCAAAGAATGATGTGTGTGTATAGCTTTGATCCCTGAATGTATGTGTGGCTCTGTTTATTTTCACAGAATGGAAAGGAAAGCATATGGCAGTGAGAGAGAGAGAGAGAGAAAGAGAGAGAGAGAGAGAATAAGACAGTGAGACAGAGGGAGAGCAAGCACAGGCTGTGACTCTGGCAGTAGCTGTATAATTTGCAATGTGTAGTGTGACGCCCAGTGTCAGAGGCAGAGGCAGGTAGATGATGGATAGCTTCATCTCTTCTCTCTCTCTCTCTCTCTCTCTAACAGACTGCCTGCAACCTCCTCCCATTTCTGTCAAGCTTCAATTTACTGCTTTTATGTGTGAGCTTGAGTGTGTATATCTGTGAGTGCTTGCATTTGTGTTTTGTGTGTACTTATGCGTTTAGACCTATCAAACCAGCTGTCCCAGAGGCGAGATGAAATCTGTCTTACAGTATGTTTAGAGCATCACTGCTTTTTAAAAAATTTTTTTTACCAATTTTGCAAAATATAAAACTGGAAATATTGGCTTAACTAGATAACAACAATTCCAGGTTGCTTATATGTAAGTTGTTTTTCTTCTTAAAACTGTATGAAATAGAAAACTGATGATTAAATGGACAACAATGTTGCATTGGACATTTACATCAATAACCTGCATGGTAGTAATGATGAGTTATCTGTCTAATGTCCACTGAATGCAATCTGGGATTAGAGTTTTATTAACTTGGATTTTAAAATGACTGTAAGCATGAATAAAATTGGCACCACAAACACAAAGGTGTTTTTCGGATTATTAAGGATAATGGGGAAGGAAAGGGTTAAGAGGAGCGAGGAAAGGGTGCATGTGCAGGTCTGTGGGCAGTGGCAGCAGCTTCTTATAGCTTTCTTGAACAGCACCTCTCGTGGTCAGCCGAACTACCCCTTCCCAGTTATCATTGGTGCGTCGGCAGACACTCCTTGTCTGATCGGCTTTCCTGGCTGGGAACAGAAACTCTCGTGGAACCCACAGTGGCGTTTTCTTCTTCGGCGGCAGAGTCACGAAATCCGTCTCTGTTTGAGAGTTCCAGTGCCAGGGGAGCTCCAGCAGTGTAACTGCGGCTATCAAAGGCGCCATTCCATTCACACCTTTGAGATCCCGGGCGCATAGCAACGCAACTCTCACGTGCCACTCCTCACTCTTTTAGCATCCACCATGCAACTCAGCTCAGTAGTTCCAGGTCCAGATAAACAGACCAACAGACAGACAGCTGATAGAACCCGAGCTACATGTCGTGTTTTAAAGAATGAGGAGCAGCCCGAAATCCATTAATGATGATTAACCACCAGCCGGTGCCCATTCCAGCTGCCCCGCCCCCCCACACACCTGCAGAAGGAGAGACCACCTACCTAGTGAGCTCCGGAGTGAGCAAGGAGCGATAGAAGATTTGGGCGCATGCCACATTATATATATATATATATATATATCATGAAGCACAAGGAGCACAGAAGACAGGTCAGGGATAAAGTTGTGGAGAAGTTTTAAGCAGTGTTAGGTTAAAAGCTTTAAACATCTCATGGAGAACTGTTCAATACATGATCCGAAAATGGAAAGAGTATGACACAATTGTAAACCTACCAAGACATGGCCATCCACCTAAACTGACAGCCCGGGCAAAAAGAGCATTAATCAGAGAAGCAGACAAGAGGCCTTTGGTCACTCTGGAGGAGCTGCACAAATCCACAGCTTACAGTAGGTAGGAGAATCGGAAGTGGAAGAGCAATAAGAAGATAGCCACTGTTGAAAGAAAGCCATAAAAAGTCCTATTTGCAGTTTGCAACAAGCTATATGAGGGACATGGCAAACATGTGGAAGAAGGTGCTCTGGTCAGATGAAACCAAATTTTTTATTTTTTGGCCTAAATGCAAGGAACAATGCACATCATTCTGAACACATTCTGGCAGCATCATGTTGTGGGGCTGCTTTTCCTCACCAGAGACAGGGAAGCTGGTCAGAGTTGATGGGAAGATGGATGGAGCTACATACAGGACAATCTTAGAAGAAAACCTGGAAAAGACTTGATACTGGAATTGAGGCTCAAAATTCAGCAGGACAAGGACCCAAAACATACAGCCAGACCTACAATCTAATGGTTTAGATCAAAGCATATTCTTATGTTAGAATGGCCCAGACGAAGTCCAAACATAAATCCAATTGAGAGTCTGTGGCAAGACTTGAAAGTTGCTGTTCACGGATACTCTTCATGCAATCTAACAGAGCAAGTGCTATTTTGCAGAGAAGAATGGCAAAAAAAACTGTCTAGATGTGCAAAGCTGGTAGGGACGTACCCCAAAAGACTTGCAGCTGTAATTGCAGCAAAAGGTGGTTCTACAAAGTATCGACTCAGGGGGGATGAATACAAATACAGTACATGCCACATTTTTCAGAAAATAATTCTTCCACCACTTTTGAAAAACATTTATCATTTCCTTTTTTCTTCACAATTAGGTGCCACTTTGTGTTGGTCTATCATATAAAATCCCAATAAAATACATTTATGTTTGAGGTTGGAACGTGACAAAATGTGGAAAAGTTCAAGCGGTATGAATACTTTTGTAAGGCGATGTAACTATATAATTCATATCTTTAAACAAAACCACTACTTCTTAGTTGTTTAAAGCTGACCAATTATGTGTTAAAGGGCTTCAAAATGTGTCTGGTTTTTTTTTCCAGCTGGAACACAGCTCAGAACATTCTGGCACCCTGGATTTTTTTTTCCGTTTCGTTCAAACATGCCGTTTCAGTGAACAATAAAATACCCCATTTTAAACCTACTGATGTTTGGGACATTATAAGGCATTTGCCATTTGTTTTGCAGCTTTTTAAAGAACTAGGCAAGCAGAGTTTTAAATGTTACATCGCTTAACAGGTTAAAATTGTGAAATAACACTTTTATCTCCACACACAATGGAGCAGTTTCTACCAAAAGGTTTACAATGATTCCCTGGTATAGTCTGATTACTACTCAAAATACTAGACTTTATACTATCCTATGTGGGGCATTTAAGAAAGACCAGGATGAAACTTTTTTATTAAGGAAGCAGTTAGACTAGACGTCAAGCACAGTATGGTGCTAAGACTGTTAGCTGCAATAAAACATTTAAATGGTAAAAACGTTTTAAAGAAGATCGTGAATGACTGTCCTGGCCGAGGTTGGTCGGAGCCCACTGCAGTCATTCCTGTTAACATTCAGCAATTCAGGACCGTCTGATCATTTAAAAATCAATATCTTGTTGCTGACGCTAAAGATGCATTTGAATGTGGGAACTATACACACAATCATTCACAAACACCACTTGCACATTACAGGAACTCGTCTGCTAGTTATTGCTGCATCCCCTTTACAGTCCTGACCTCCTGCCTAGCCAGTTTGGGCCATTAAAGGAGTTTCTGCAAAACTAGTGATTCAGATATGAAGCAGGTGGTCCAATCATGGCTGCAGAATTCTGAGAAAACTTTCTACCATGATGGTATCCAAGCACTAGTAAAATGCTGGGATGCACAATCAAATTTCCTGGTATACATTATATATTATATGATGTATAGGAATATAAACTCATGCATTGCATACTATGTCCTTTTTTTAAGGATTTCTTTTTCTTCAAATGTGTTTGTAATTGTTAACTCACGCAGATGAAAGATGTAAGGAGTGCTTTTTGGCACCAAGTACACTGGGAACTGTGAAAATCTGTGAAATCTCTGTTCAATTTCATCTGTGCATCACAGGCATTTGGGAATGCTATGAAGTACAGAAGTTGTCAAAAATCTCATTATTACAGACAATGCAGCAAAAAAGATCCCAAGGCCAAATATGAAGGGTTTTCAACAGCTCCTTATGGTTTGGGACGACACATTATTTGTGATTTCGTTTTATTAAATGCACAAAAAAAACTGACTTGGCAGGCAATATGTTCAAAAATTGTTTCTGTCAGTCATTAAGCATACTGTAGATTAATGCATGTTTAGAAAATTTGCTTCTACACCCAGCAATGTCGTAAGTGTGTTTGTGCTGGGTGGGAAAAAAGCCTGGCTTTTCATGGGTGTTAAATAGTGCTTGCAGGCAGCAAGTCAATAATTATAATCTTAATAAACTGGATTAGGTGATTATAACTCCTCTAAACACAAACACAGAAGAGAAGTGACACTTTCGATCATATCATATAAATGCTAAAAGTGACTTACACTAGTTAACAGCAAAATAAGTTGCATATGGATGGATTTATTTGTAAACTGTACATGCAACAATTTATGCAAGAAACTCTGTATTCATGAAAATCTTAAAATTTTAGAATAAATATTCAGATTTCACTTGTGGTTCTGAGAGTGTGGAAATAAATACCTAAGTAGTGCACGTAATGCAAAGTCTAGATTGAACAGCTTTGAATCGTATAAATTTCAGTAGGTTACTGCACTTAAATATACAGAGTGCACTGTTAATTTGAAATCACTTGGGTATTTTGATTACACGCACAAATTAAAAGTATCAAAGCAGGATGTATTAGAATGACCTGGTGTAGGAACTGGTTCTATTTACCACGGCAACTTGACGGCACCATCCTCCCTTTCCAAAAAACACTCGAGGAATGTGTGTGTGTGTGTGTGTATGTGAGAGAGAGAGAGAGAGAAAGATTTTCTTTCTCTTTTTCATATTGTTTTATTTTTCTCAACCTACTTCATTTACATCTAATTCACCTTTTCTGTAATTTGGCTGCAACATTTGCCCTTCAACGTTTTCATGCTCTATTGTCACACTAATAAATAATAGATAGTTTTATTGCTGTAGGTGTGAGTCAAAAAGCTTTTCACTTCTACCTTTAAGTATATTTTTGCATTTTACTCACCTTTTTAGCACAATGAGTTTGGCCTATTACAGTATGTAGTTTTGTGACCATCGCCAAATAAAGTACAAACTAGCTATAATTGGTTCCACTGATGAAGGCTTATGACAGCAGTCGCTCAAATAAACTTTTTGCCATAACCAATTTTGTACCCAAGTCTCCATAAATGAACAGTTAGTCACATCAACAAAATGTTGACTTTACATTAAATCTATACTTTATAGGCTGATAGACTAGACTTTATACTTTAAACTATTACTTTATTTAACGTATTATTAAAAGCACTATACATAACAAACTGAATTCATTTATTCATCTTCTATACCGCTTATCCTGTACAGGATCGCTGGGGGCCTGGAGCTTCTCCCAGGTGACATGGAGCACAAGGCAGGGCACACCCTGAACAGACTGTCTATTTATTGCAGGACACACACACACACACCCACACACACACACACACACACACACACACACACACACACACTACAGGCAATTTGGGAACGACAATTAACCAAATCTGCATGTCTTTGGACTGTGGGAGGAAACCAGAGTACCGGAGGAAACCCACCAAGTATGGAGAGAACATGCAAACTCCATGCACACAGACCCCGAGGTGGGAATCGAACCCTGACCCTGAAGGTGCAAGGTGACAGTGCTACGCCACCATGCGGCTATATCGAATTAAATTTAATTGAATAATTTTCTCTAGGTTTAATTTTGGTTTGCCTTATGCAAATATTTAAGCACAACCTTGCTAAACGATTGATAAATGAGGTCCAATGTTTATGCATTAGGTTCCTTTTCTGGTCCTTGTAGATCACAGCACAGCCAAGGTGCATTGTAATTGTAAATAGATGTCATTGTAAATTGTCCCCTGGTTAAAAGGCAGACTTCTGGTTACTTCAGTGATGATATAGCCCATTTGTAACTTATATGCAAGTTTCAGTAAATTCAGGATTTAAAGGGATAAAAGAGGTGTCATTACACCTAGCGCCTGGCTGTCAGTTGACACAAATGCTTGTTGGCCGCAGGAGGAATTAATACGGGAGAAAAAAAAGTTTCTTTTCAATAAGCTCCTGAGATGAAAAGGAGCAAGTCAAAAGAGGGTCTCGAGATATGATTTATAACCCTGCTGAAAAATGCTGCCTTTCTTAAGTCAGGGATAAAACCCTTCCTCCTCCCGCACTGTAATGGATTCAGCCTCGAAAATGAAACGCGGCATTTATTGATATCCAGGTTTAATGCTCAAAAATAGCGCCTCATTGATTTTCCCCTTGCCTCTGTGTAACAGAAAGACTGCTGCGCATCGGCTGGAACTGATGTGGCTCTGCTTCAGAAAATGATGATAGATCTGTTGCGTTTGTGTTCCGGCTCTCTGTCAAAGCGCAGTGTAGTGTACACAAGTGAAGGTTCCTCTCAAAGAGGCATACTTTATTAAATCACGCCTGATAGAGATGCTCTTCCTGCATGCTCCATTCTCGTTTCTGCTGCTTGATCGAGAGTTCATTGGATTACAATAGACAGTTTTAAGACACACAGTATATATCTATTTATTTTAGTGAGCGTGTTCATGACAATCATTGCTGTGTGTCTGTGTGTAAAAGGACACAGTAAAGGTCATGTTATACCGGGTGTGCTCCTTGTCCTGCATCCCCCCCCCGCCCCCTCTCTCTCTCTTCAGGTGTATGTTACTTTTCCAAGCTTTAGCTTACACTGGCTCCTTTAACAGGCCACAGTGGAGTCATCAGGCCTGCACATATACTTCCCATAATTACTCCCGCACTCAGGCAGCGTGCTGATGCTGTGGGAGATAATGATTACCACAGTGTGATGTTGTTACCCCTCCCCTTCCTTTCTTCATTGTCGAAAAAAAAAAAATACAAACACACACCTCTGGGTATTGTCCAGGGAGGTCCGAGTACCTCTCGATTCTGCTGACGATTCTCATCCAGCGCATGGACTCACATCTCTTCATCTTTACCTACACACACACACACACACACACACACACACACACAGTAATCTCTATATTGTATAATACCCTCCCTTTAAAAAAAAAGTGTTGATAGCTGATTGAAATATTGAATATTATAGCCAAAACGAAAAAATAAATAAATAAATAATGCTATAAATGCAAAATTACTATTTTAAAGGCATCATGGTTGAGTCCTAAAGTAGGTAATGTTATGTCATAATTGAAAAATAATTATACATACACATGGAACACACTCAGTGAAAGACACATTGACAACACCATACGTGATTTCTGATTTTAATTCAGTTGTTTCAAGGGCTTAATCATACTGTGTAGCTTTTACATCGAAAGCATGGTAAACAACAAAGCTTTTTCAAACCACACAATTGTTCTTGTTCTGTTCCCACTACTTCTTCTTTTTCTTCTTTTTTTTTTGTTTGAACAGTGTTTACTTCAAAATTCCCCACCAAAGGTGTTTTATCGAAAAAGTAATCCTCCTGCTAGTTTATCACACCCGCTATTGTATTATATGTGTGTCTTCTTAATTGCTCTTGATAACATGTTGTTGACGTGACTACTAAAACAAAGCAGACTTAAATATATTACCCCACATAGGGAATATATATTTAGGGGCATTTTAGTCTTCGCAAAAACATGACATGATTTTTCTTTGTGAATGCACAGTCCAGGCAAGAAAGAAAGCAGCACCAGTCTGTGTGTTCATGTTCTTTTTAATAAATAAATATATATATAATATAGCTTTTTTTTTACATTTGTAAACATCAAATAAGAGGAGATCAAGCTATCAAGGTACATAGTTTCATTTGCTTGGAGAAAAGGGCATGCTGGGGGGAAAAAGAATCACATGCCCTTGGGCTCCACCTTCCTTTTATAATCTATGAGTGGTTTTATTCAGTCGGAATTACTATTTGAAGTGTGTTTGCTCTGAGATCATACGGCCCGAGACAGAGCATGCTGGTTTCTCGTGTAATCGAAGGCACTAATGAACACTGGACTCTGACCGACATCTGATGTTTAGACAGTGTGTTTAAGGCACACACTTCACAGAGTGAAGGGATAAAGGAGGGGGCTATTACAGAGATGTGCTAATGAAGCAGTTTACTTTCTCTGGCCTTATTGCCTAGTGTAATGGGCCATGGTGCTCTCCCTTCTCACCCTCCCCATCCAAATTTCTCTTTCCCTTTTGAGAAACTGAGAAAACACCTGCACCCAATAAAGCAGTAACTGGCTGCATGTGCATGTTTGCATGCCATTTCCTTCTGCTCTCATTTTAAAGAATTTCTAAAATGTTCGTTCACACTTTAAACTAATCCAAGCTGTGCATGGGAAGGAGGGATCATAACATATAGTGTGAATGGCCTTGTTTAAGCACGATCCCACTGTGTTTTATGGTGGCTGAGTTAGTGTGAGTTCATTTATCACTCCCAGGAAGGTGGAGGAAAATGTTGAATATCACATCTAACTATAAAGGGTTTGAGTAGATGCTCAGGCAGAGAGAGTCTGTGTCCTCCATCTGCTTTAGGATGTCAAGTAAATCTTATTTTCATAGAATTCCCACACATACACCTATAACCTGTCAGGATGAACTAACCTTGGTGACCAGAAGACGTAGCTTTAGCGGTTAGCCCAATGTAGCGTGGATGGTAAAC
>JAQMYJ010000033.1:22256893-22269062 GCA_030014305.1 Clarias laeviceps
TTATTTTTTTTGTGTGTGTGTGTGTGTGTGTGTGTGTGTGTGTGTGTGTGTGTGTGTGTGTGTGTGTGTGTGTGTGTATACATGTGTGTAAAGTTTCCCTGGGTGATATCCAGAGCCTGTTAGTGAGTCCAATATCAAAGATCAAAAGTGCAGATTTAAAACGCATGACTGAGAATCAGCAGTTAAGGTTCAGGGCATCTTGACTAACAAAATAAATGCAGGGAAAGCCAGGCAGAGGGTGCTCATAAAATTGCCTCGGTTATTTCTCTGGGCTCCGAAAACACAGCGAAACCCCCTGAGTTATTTGGCCTCTAGACTTTATGACACTGTTGGTTGTTATTTCAGAGTTAGCCCTTTTCCCACAGTGCTCAGAAAGGACCTTAAAGCAAATCTTTGACTTTTTCACTCCATCAGCAGAATCTCTCTCTCTCTCTCTCTCTCTCTCTCTCTCTCTCTCTGTCTCATTATCCCATTGTTTGCACTTGGCTACAAGAGAGAGGGGGAGAGTTGCTTGTGCTAACATTTTGTGCATGCTGTAAATGCTGTGATCTGCTCTGCCTCTCCGGCTGTCTTGCTTCCAACAACAGAAGTGCTTGTGCGCAGGTCTTATCAGCACAGGGCCGTGCGAGTCCGTATGTAAATGTGTGTCTGGGTAATGTGAATGTGATGACAGGGCTGCAGGTGTAGACCCACACACTCCAGGCAGATGAACGAGAGAGGTTGTCTTGCTCTCATCACACACAGTAGTATGTGATTAGAAGACTCTTATCTGACAGCCCTGACCAAAATCACCCACGTCCTCAAATCTCTTCTTGTCTCTTCTCTTCTCGTCTCTACTCTACATGAATAATCATGTTGCCTTCATTACATCTCATTAATAAACCAATTTTGAAAAATCTCATGAAAAATGCATTAACAGGTCTGAATGATGTGCGTGGAACCTCTAGGTGTTTCTCTGTGCTATGTTCCTGTTGCTGTATACAGTACATGTGTAAGCCTGCTTTTTTTATTGCATACTTGCATATCATCAAAAATAAAACAGGATAAATGTCCCAATGGAGAGATATTAGTTTTGTTGAACAATCCAGCTCTGGATCCTTTCAGTGTCTCTCCAAGACGTTGAATATGGGCGAACATTTTCTCTGCCAGGCTGAGGTGCTTGCAGAGGTGAGTGTAACGTCGTTTAGCCTCAAGGCTGGATTAGTCACTGAAGTTGACTGCACAAAGACCGCATAAAGGCTCTCCTGCATCTATCAGCACTCTTTGCCAGATCATATCTTACTGAAAGTTTTGCTTGCTCAAAATGAGTTTTTCTGGTTGCTGGGGAAACGAAATCAGTTTAACAAAGGCTCATAGGACTTTGTTGAAAAAAAAACAAAGAGCACCGAGGCACTTAAAGTGTTCCAGGAACACATATTAGTGTCTTTTACAGCCTACACTGTTGGTTAAATGTGTGTGAAATGAGGACACAAAAACAGAGAAAAGGAAAACAAATGTGTGCTAGTGTTGACCTTCTCTGGAATACAACTGTTTTGAATGCATGGCAAATTTAGAGATTTAACTGGTCATCCCTGACTTAAAAGGTCTTGCCCCAAGATATGCACCCGCACGAGCACCGAAATCAAACAACGTTTTCATTTTGAAGATATCACTGTTGGCCGTCAGACCATGAGACTATTATAATGTTTAAGTTATTTACAATCACGATTACGGTGCTTATTTTTTCAACACTATCAAGCTCAGGGCTTTGAAGGTGTGCCAGCTAGCTTGTTTTGATGTTGGAGGTTCGGAGGGAACACATGCCAAGAGTGAAGTCTGAGCATCTCAGCAGAGAGAAGGGAGGGGGGCAGCAGGGGCTGGAATGAATACGGGAAAAAGAGAAAAGAAACACGATGGGAATCAAACTTCAAAAGGGGGCTTGCTTTTCCATCCCTGCCTCGGTGGGCTCTTTGGGGTTGTGTAGATACCCGAGGTGTAACATTTCCTTTTTGTTCAAACCCCTAACGGTCATCACTGCTGAGGTCGTCACCTCTCCATGGTACTAACCATGACCTTTATCAACCCTGCTCAGTCTGTCTCACTCTACACACTAGCTGACTGATTTTTTTTTTCTTCCTCTCTCTCACTTTCTCTCACTCTCTCTCACTCTTTTTTTTTCTCCAGCCCCGACAGAGCCGCTGCTGTGTAAATTTGCAGATGGGGGTCAGAAGAAGCGACAGAGCCAGAGCAAGTATCCCCAGAACGGCAGACCATGGCCTCGGGAAGGAGATGTGAGTTTGACTATCTTCATCCTTTTCACTATACTTCCTGTGACCTTTAATCTATATTTTCTGTTCGGGTCAACATGACCACTTTTAGATTTTTATTCAAAGTGAAACAATGTTAGGCAGCATGGTGGCGTAGTGGCTAGCACGTTGGCCTCTTGTCTCCAGGGTTGTGGGTTTGATTCCTTCCTCGAGTCTGTGTGTGTGTGGAGTTTGCATTATCTCCCCGTGCTTGGTGGGTTCATGCATTTCCAAATTGCCCGTAGTGTGTGTGCTTGTGTGCCTTGTGACGATTTGGCACACCGCCTGATGCCCAGAGCCCACTGGCCTAGGCTCCAGGCCTCCAGCGACCCTGTACAGAATAAGTGGTATAGCGACTTGAGTGATAAGTGAGTGAAACAATATTACATTTTTAACATAATGAAATTTAGCTGGCTCAAATTACCATTAAAATGTTAACATTTCAGATCATCTTTCAGCTCAGTTTGAACCGTGATTTAAAATAAAGGAAACTTGGTCATGTAAACATGAGTGCACATTTCAACAATCGATCGTATCTTACAGGGTGAAAATTAACTAGGCAATATTTAATGGCTATAGAACTTGTAGTAACACTGAAGCACACTTCAGTCCCCCATTGCACACATCTGCATTTTGCTCCTACTGTGCATTCGTGGTTAGACCAGCATTTTCCAGGACGTTGGCTGAGACAACATGGACCTCATGAATAGCTATGTGATTTTTTTCCTGTCGGGATACACAAAGGAGGAGGTGTACAGGACAAAGCCTCGCACACTGGAGGACGTGGATTCAGGCGGTTCTGAGCAATATTACAAATGACTTCCTTTAGAAGACAAGTGCGTTCCGTCCCCGGCTGTTTGAGGAAACTGGTTGACGCCACCGGTGTCTATGTTGATATTTAAAGACTTGATTTCATTTTCCTATGAAATAAAGTACATGTGCAATTAGTTTCAATTAATTTGTATTAATTGTGGACTTTTTAACCAATTTTTAATGCCTAGTTACTTTTCACCCAGCCTGTATATGAATTATGTTTTAAGAAAAAGTATGAGTGAAAACATCAGCCCTTACCAAAACCCTAACCCTAATCCTAACCTCCAGATTAAGGTCATGGGAAAAAAGATCAAAGGGTCATAAGTTCATAAGTGTCTAACCATTAACTATGCTGATCCTCTTTCATTTGCAAGGTATTTTGTGTATTTAAAAAAAAGCCATACTGTACCAAATAAGCAAATGTACAGTATTTGAGTCCTGCAAATTGATTTGCGCAAATGAGACGAAAAATATTTTGACAAATATAATATCTCTTATTTGAACTCCTGTGTTGAACCCTGTGCACACACCTGCCATATGAGGATCAGCAAGCATGTGAAAGGATTTTAGTTTTCATATCTGCTGCTAATTACTAATGTAAAGATAAGATACTCTTTGTTTCATATTTTAAAAGAGCCTGTACAGTGCATGACTAGAGTATGAAAGCATGGCTTTTTAGTCAGTGGGATATTCTTGTGAAAAAAAGAGAATGAGGGTTAACCCCTGGACACAAACTGCAAAAGGCATTGGTTTGACAAGGCAAGAAGAGCTGTGAGACAAAAGAGCCTGTGTGGAAAGCAGCAGCCGAATCAGTGAGATGAGAGCCGCCCGCTGCTAAGCATGCCCTCTGATTCTGCTTGGGGGTAGAGAAGAGGATGAGGGAGAGGAGAGAGGGAGAGGAGAGAGGGATGAGAGGAGAGCAGAGGAGGGGGTGCCGCTTTGACTGACAGGCACATCTGGCCCTGTTTAATCTCCCTACCTCCCTCTCAGTCTTTTAATCTTTCCTTCATCTTTTTTTCTGAACTGTGAAGAGAGGCGACGCAGCAGCAGAGCGGGAAGTGCTGGCATTTTCTAGGCAGTCCAGCCATTGGTATGATGGCTTAGGGAAATATGCCAGATGCCAGTCTAGCTCACAACCACTGTGAGCTCGATTACCCGAACCTGGCATTGGGAAGGAGTTTGCCTAGACCGACTCAGACAGGTGTCTGTGTTTGTACAGGAGCTCTATACTCTAACACCCCAGGGGTCCTCGAAGAGCAAAGCGGACTTAGAGTACAGTGCACACATGGGTTGTTCTAGCAAAGCTCCTACTACTCCCTGTATTTTCTCCCCTGCTGAGAACTTGGCACCCTGCACATTGCAGTATATGAGACTTATTTATCTGTGTCCCCTTCAATACAGGGTGAGCAGTGCCACCCTCTGCTCTCATTCACTTAACCGGCATGGCAATGTCAACATGAGCAATGTCTCTTGCAGACTTGTAAATACCAAATAACTTTGTGCCATATCAAAGTGGAGCAGAGCTGGCCGACTCTGGAAGGTAATAGATTCACCGTTACAAGGCCTGGCCCAAGTCATAAAGAGCATCGGGCCAGACAGCTCAGCTCCTCAGCCGACATGACTCAGCACAATTTACAGCTTCTGTCTCATTTCTGTGTTGTTCCCTGTGTTAGTATGAACACGAACTCTCTTTTACTGTTTGTCATGCTTTTTTTTCCTTTCAGAGTGGCATGGCGTTACCCTATGACCCTGCCGCAATGCAGAATGGGTAAGTTTATTTTTAGTTTTTTTGTTTTGTTTTGTTTTGTTTTGTTTTTTTCTTCCAGACACACTTGGTTTATTAGTTTTCTCCTCAGCTGGCATGACAGTGTTATAGAAAGGATGCAAAAGTTTGAGATATGATGACTAATTCTCAAGCGTAACCCATTCCCAAACACGCGCACGCAAGCACACACACAGAGAAGCTGTCCTGCCCCATCTGCGTTTGTGCCGTTGTTGCACTGCAGGGTGTAAGTGTTTCGTCAGGTACGGGCTGCAGGGCTGGATGTGACTGCTTGTGTAAGGGAAATACAAGCTTTGTCTTTCTGCCAGCTCTTCCGGCCCCGATGCCCGTGATCCTGCCCTCAATGGAGCCGATTCAGCCCCTCTTGCTCTGCAGACTGACACAGCACTTACCATCTCTCACAAACACACATATATCCACAGATAAAACACCAGAGATTAGTGTGGAGAAAGAAGAAGAGGATGGTGTATTAATGTGGCTTTAACACCTAGCTCAAATCATAACTGATCTTTTGTTACCTTGTTAGTTCATGGACATATTCTTCATGATTCATTAATATCAATGTTTCGAGTAAACTACATTGACTTTTCTCACCCGTAATTGTCCTCTGATTTTTTGTTCATCATTCGAGGGCACAGAGGGGACAAAAAAAAATCAATCAGTAATATCACTGTGTGCATTTTGTAAGTCCATTTACAACTCAACAGACACTTGCACTCTTTTTTCTGAACATTCTGTTTTGCTCAGAGATACAGTATGATACAGGAAAAAAAAGTACATTATGTTTTTCGCATTATGTTCCAAGTTGTCCTTTACTCACTCAAGGGAGCAAAGAAGAGAACATGCTTTAAGTTTCACTCTGACAGCATTTATCGCAGTTCTGCTTTTCTTGTATGTTTAGATCATATATAGCTAATCTCAGCGACCTCTCATAGCCGGTCATGAACCAATTCTGCAGTATTAGTAATGTTCTGGTCTCAATTAGACCTTTCCTATTGTTTAATGGGCCATATCATCTTACTGACAGGAGGCCATAGCCACTAATGCCTAACATAAATAAGAGCTGAGCTGCTGTGGTCTTAAACTAGAATCACATGAGGAAACCGAAGGCACCTACTGAAACAACTGTAGACAAGTGTATCATACAGTACCTCCTTCTATGTTTTTTTTATTGCTTTGACTGGCCATATGCTCTGATTGGAATAACATGTGACACATTAGATGGTTGTCCTGTCCTGGGTGTAAGGAGATGAAGCTAAAATCAGACAACATTTCACTCCCAACGCTCCATTACTCTTCCACCAGGCGCACCAATCGATATAGCATAGCAACAAGCCTACCAAATGAAACATGTCCGCTCAAGGTACACAATGCTAAATAAAGTCATGGCCCATCGCTCCACAGGCAGATAGCTATAGGGAATCACTGTGTCAGCCACACACATATACATGTCACACTGTAAACCAAGTGCACATGCATACATTAAACCTTTAGCCATGTGAAGTAAAATGACACCTTGTGCTTTCCCTGCAAATGTATAAAAGCGTGCAAGTAATTTTGCGCTGCGTGAGCTACGTACCGTCGTTTTTTTTGACTGATATATGGCTGTGTGCACAGGTTCTACCCTTCTCCATACAGTATCTCCACCAACCGCATGATTGCTCAGACATCAATCACACCGTTCATCGCTGCCTCTCCCGTTTCCACATATCAGGTAAAGTCATATGCTCTAGATTTATTATATACGTGTGTGTGGTTGTGTGTGTGGAGTCATCACTGCTTTGGGGAATTGTCGACAAGGCAGCACGGTGGAAAAAACAGGGAGGCAGAAACTACCGAAAGCAGGTTCAATTTACTTCATTAGTCGGAAAATATTTCACACCGTCTACAGTCAGCTGCGCTTTATATTATATTCTGTTCCTTTAAAGTAACATTATCACTTTTGTATCAGTTTTAAGGTTACGTACAAAGATGTGCACAGGACTGTATTTTAATCTGCCCATTCCCTGAAGGATCCGACTTATCCTGCACACTCTCCCAGTTATTTTAGTGTTCCTTTCATCTTTAATAAAAATTTAATTAAAATCCCCGCACTGTGGTATTCCTTCATCACTCGCTCTGTGTGGAAACACGTCTTCTGTGCCATGGTTGCTACATCACTCTCCAATCCAACTCCACACACTTTGGTGGCTGGCTGGCTGTCACAGCTAGTTTAGAATCTGCAAATTCCAGCTGACAAAGGCCATTCCAGACTCATTACCAGATGCTACTCTGAGGCCAGAGTTGAACATGACGGTTTAAATCCTAGGTCATTATCAGCCTGGAGAAACCTCTGAGGCACTGCAATAGACACGGCATCCTCCACATAAGGAAAACCAGTCACTTAGGAGGGATGGACAACAGTTTCTGTCTCAGTTCCACAATCAATTTCACCTTAGCCGTGTACATCTGCAACACACATCCGTATATTTCCTATTAACATTCAGACTCTTGCCAAAGCCCTGAATCTGAAAATGTTGTTTTTATCCTGTGTATATCTGCTAATTGAAGTGACGCTTTCAATGCATGCTTTTGTGTATATTGTATGGATCCTAAAAACACACACATATTCAAATTTCAAACATGCAAATTATTCGAGCCCCAAATGCAATCCTTCTTTTTATTTTGATGAGTTAAGAACTCTGATTCAGCTTTGGCCATCAAGGACAGAGGGACAGGGAAAGGGACGGGGAGAGTAAAACAGCAGAGAAAGGAAGAGAGCAAACATTGACTGTGAGTGATGAACATTCCTAATTGATTTGGCTTAAGCTAAACTAAACAGCACAGAGAGGTGAAAAAAAAAAGGAGCAAAGCCTTTTAGATCCTGGACCTCTTCCTGTCCTCACGAAAAACATGCCTCCTGGTCATGTACACACACACACACACACACACAAACACACATTTACATTTGGGCATTTGGCAGATGCTCTTATCCAGAGCGACTTACATTTTTTTTCCTCATTACACATCTGAGCAGTTGAGGGTTAAGGGCCTTGCTCAAGGGCCCAACAGTGGCAAACTTGGTGGTTGTGGGTTTGTACCTGGGATCTTCCGAACCGTAGTCCAATGCCTTAACCACTGAGCTACCACTGGCCACACACACACACACACACTGTGTCCTCCACAGACCCAGCTACTTTAACAGAAAGAACACATTTGATGTTACACTCAAGGGAAGAATAGCTCCTAATTGAGTACAGTGTTATTACATGCAAACGCCCCACCTGGCCTACATTAATGAATATTTAATCACACTGCAGCCAATACAGAGACGACTCCAACTCACAGTGAGAGATAATCAATGCAAAAGCACCTCTAACTTTGAAAGTACAGAAAACGAGGCAACTGTATATCTTGCAGATTTAAATAGAAAAAATAAAGAGTAATAGGAGAGAGAGAGAGAGAGAGAGAGAGAGAGAGAAGGGCAGAAGACATGAATCTTTCAGCAGCAAGCTGAGAGACGAGGTGTGTGCTTACACACCTTAGAGAAGCTTGTGCTAGATGATCACACTAGTGCTTCAAGCTGCAGAGCATCCTTACCGAATCTGTCTCAAAGGGTGAACAATGAGCGATGCACATTTAAACACATCGCAGCACGGGCTTAAAACAAATTCAACACCGTAATCCTTGTGTAGATTCAAAGATTTCTCCTGTTCACTTACTCTCCCATTCTGAAAAAAACAGTAGATGCGTTCGTTGAGGCACAAATGCAATAATAAGGAATATTTAGGCAGGGCTTTATGAGCAGAACAGCGAGGCAGGGGAGATGAAAGTTGAGATTTTGGGCCAGACGGAGCTATGATGATGAAACTGCTGCTGCGCTGCTGTAATTAGGAGACAATATTGCTCCTTGTGGCATTCCGATCCCACTGTAATTATCACGCTGTATTTCTGGCTTCTGCCGTCGCTGAGCTGGGGCTTTCTGAAGTGGGGGAGGAAAAAGAAGGGAAAATGAGGAACTGCTCTTCTCCCAACAGGTGCAGAGTACGTCCTGGATGCCTCACCAACAGTATGTTATGCAACCTACTGTAAGTCCAAACTATTTGTTTCTGTATGTGTGTGTGAAAGCAAGTGATTTAAGTGTGTCATTGTGTATGCATGTTTCTGCAGGTGTGTGTTTAAGTGCATATGGTTTGTAATGTTGTACAGGGTCAAAGAAATAGCACAGGTTAAAGTGATTTACCGGTTATGAGTACTGGTGGGATTTTAAAGCTCAGACCTAATCCTGCCCCCTGGTGGAGAGAGAGAGAGAGAGAGAGAGAGAGAGAGAGAGCGCGCAGGTCCAATTTTATCCACTGCCATCTTTTTGTCCAATCAACATTTTGTCCTCTGTTGTTTTCTGAGGTCCAGTGTTTGAAGTTTTGCACCATGTCCTTTCCCAGCACATGATTCCCCTCACTCAGTCTCTTTTTTACCCCTTTTTCACTGTCTCGAGCTTTGTCTTGATGTTGCATAGACAATAAGGACGCAGGAAGGGCACCTGCCACTCCAGGCTTGGAAAATTCGTCACACATGCACACACGCAAAAGAAACTCTCTGAAGGAGGTAACTCCAAGCACATGTTTGGAGCCTTGCCCACTGTCTGACTTGTACCTGCACTCTACTGCACACTAATCTAAGGCCTCAATCCTTCTATCTAACCGGTCTGAGTTAGGATTTTGTTTGTCTTAACCTCTTATGCTCCTGGGTATTTTTTTTTATGAGAGTCCGGAACCACTAGTGATCCCTTGGAGTTTTAGAGGATATTAGCGATGCCTTAAAAGTGTTCGCTCAGCTGCCTCGGGCATTCAGGTTCCATAACCTGCAAAACGAATCAAACACAAAGCATTAGGAAAGGAAGTGAGGGAGGGAGAGAGGAATCAAGAAAGAACAAAATAGAGAGCAGAGGTAGTGCAGCAGAGGACACTGTCAGATATATAGAAATGTATTTAGTATGTTGAACGTGAACCCTGACACAGGTTCCATCACGGTGTAATGTTGTAATGTTTTTGTCAGGTGTGAACACAGCAATCACGCACAGGTGTGGAACAAAATACAACCTAGCACCTGAAAGATCTGAGAAAACCAGCAGCACCTGAGAAAGATTTGAGGCTTTCCATATGCAGACATGTAGACTCTACTGAAAGCACAATGCAATCCTAATTCATTCATATGATGGAAAGAAAACAAACACATTGCACTAATAAATGCAATAATAAGTTATATTGAGACAGGGCTTTATTATTGGAGTATTATGGTTTGCATGTTTTTACATGCAAGTTGGCAACATGAATGAGTGCCAGAGAACAGGCCAGGAGTTTTGGCAAAAGAACACAGAAATTATGGATACATTTCTTTAATATTTTAAAAGCATATAAGCACACTGCCTGAAAAGCTAAAAAAGTTAAGAGTTAAGAGACTTCCCTGGATGATTGGGATGTTTCAGCTGACAAGTTATTGAACCCTAACTGATGCAGTGAAAAGCTTCTCGTTTCTTAAACAACCATGTCAGAAGAATATATCCTGTGGTCATGGCAATGATGTTACTCTGTTTCAGCAGGGTCAAATTACTAAACTACTAAAATTGGGTTAAGAACTGTAAAATGCATTATTTAAACCTGGAAGGATAGCAGAACCATCATCTTCAAGAAAGAAATGTAGTTGGAAAACCTTTCTGAATGAGCGTCATGGAAGATGGCTTAAACATTTAGTAAATTCAAATCATTAAAAAAACAACAGTAGAACTGACAGCTACGTATGTTTAATAGTAAAAATCAAAGCATTTCCACACACAGTGCAAAGAGAACTCAGGAGATTGGGACTAAACAGCTGTGTAGCCTTAATAAAATCACTTATCAGAATGAGGCTAATCAGAAGAAAAGGTTTCAATTTGCTAGAGAGCATAAAGAATGGACTGTGGAGCATAGAAAAAAGGTTATACAGTATGAGTCAAGATTTACTCTGTTCCATCAGGGTAAGAAGAGAGGTGGATGTAGTGACGTACCCATCATGTCTAGTGCCTAGTGTACAATTCTGTGGGTGCAGTGTTAGATCTCTGGTTGCTTCTGTTGGTCAGGTCTAGGTTTGGCAATGTTACAGTATGTGCCCCAAAAATTAGATCAGCTGATGACCTGAATATACTGAATGACCAGGCTTTCTATCAATGGATATTTTATTCCTTCCCTGATGGCACAGACATATTTCAAGATGACAATGCCAGGATTCATCTGGCTCAAATTATGTATCATGGTATTATGTATTATGTGGTTCAAGGAGCATACAGTAATTTTCACACAGAGTCCAGACCTTATCCCCATTGAGAATATTCAGGATGTGCTGGGGAAGGCTTTATGTAGTGGTCGGACTCTCCCATCATCAATTCCAAGATCTTGGAGAGAAATTGATGCAACTCTGGAAGGAAATATATGTTGTAACCTTGCATAAGCCTATCCAAATGATGTAATCAAAGCAAAAGGCAGTCCAATGAAATATAAAAGTCTGTACCATTTTTTTGGCAGTGTATATTATTGCAAACCCGATTCCAAAAAAGTTGGGACACTGTACAAATTGTGAATAAAAACAGAATGCAATGAAGTGGAAGTTTCAAATTTTAATATTTTATTCAGAATAGAATATAGATAACATATCAAATGTTGAAAGTGAGACATTTTGAAATGTCATGCCAAATATTGGCTCATTTTGGATTTCATGAGGGCTACACATTCCAAAAAAGTTGGGACAGGTAGCAATAAGAGGCCGGAAAAGTTAAGTGTGCATATAAGAATCAGTTGGAGAACCAATTTGCAATTTATTAGATCAATTGGCAACATGATTGGATATAAAAAGAGCCTCTCAGAGTGGCAGTATCTTTCAGAAGTCCAGATGGGCAGAGGATCACCAATTACCCCAATGCTGTGGTGAAAAATATTGGCGCAATATCAGAAAATTCCAAAGAGTTTGTGCAAAAGCTTCTCGTCTACGTACAGTGCATACTGTCATCCAAAGATTCAGAGAATCTGGAACAATCTCTTAGACGGAAGACCATACTGGATGCCCGTGATCTTCAGACCCTTAGACGGCATTGCATCACATACAGGAATGCTACTGTAATGGAAATCACAACATAGGCTCAGGAATACTTCCAGAAAACATTGTCGGTGAACACAATCCACCGTGTCATTCGCCGTTGCCAGCTAAAACTCTATAGGTCAAAAAAGAAGCCATATCTAAACATGATCCAGAAGCGCAGGCATTTTCTCTGGGCCAAGGC
>JAQMYJ010000033.1:22273419-22287920 GCA_030014305.1 Clarias laeviceps
TTTTACAACATTACTGTTGAAATACACAGTCCTGAAAAAGGGACGTTTCTTTTTTTGCTGAGTATATATATATATATCTTTGCCATTTGTCCTCTGTACACTACCACATTGAATTTGAAATGAAACACTCAAGATCTGACCAAAGTCTAGACTTTCAGTTTTAATTCAAGGTGTTTGACAAAAGCGTGGCATGAACCATTTAGGAATCACACCCATTTTCATTCACACACGCACACATTTGGAGGCGGTCAAATAATGGAACAAAAGAGGAAAATACCAAACCATGACTGCGTACTATTACATCTCTATTTGAAATGGAAAAGGTTTTTAAAATAGCAATAAGAATTATGAATAATAATAATAATAAGAAGAAGAATTAATAGTGAAAAATGTATAAAATCTTTAAAAATCAAAGGTAGAGAATAATATAATATAAAATAATTTGTACATCCAGACTATTCTGACTTTCTCACTTGAAGAGATGGAAGACACATTTGCAGACAAACTGGATTTTAATATCTTACTTGAGCAAATCAAAACACGTGAAGCAAGAGTTGGCAACAATAAGCAGACAATGGCCAGGCGAGGTGCAAACAAAGTTAACAGAGCTGAACAATAATGAAAGTAATAGAAAACCAGTAATAGGATCATGAATCAAGTAAGCAAACACACTTATTATCAACTGGTGAATGAACAGCACAGAACATATACTTCATTTTGAGTGTGTGCAATGACAATCCTTATATACAAGGCTACAGAGTGATTAAGTAAGTCCTGGTGCTGGAGAGGGAGTGTGTGTATTGGAGGCCATGTTTGTAGGCCACGATGGCCTGAATGTTGAGAATGACTTTGAGTTTGGTGCTGATTCTGGTGTCTCATTACATCCTGCCTCCTTCACTAAGAAAAAGCAGTTATTCAAAATGAATCAGTTAAGTGGTTTTTCATTAACATTTCATGCTAGACTTGGATACCGATTGCAGTTCTGGTGACTCGTAATATGTAATGTAAAAGAGTAGAAGCATTATAGTCTAAAATTTTATGTCAAATTTGTTAAAAATAGTTTTAGGTTTTGACCCAATTCTAATCCATCATGCCATACATTTTTAGCGAGAAAAAAAAACTTTTTAATGCTTCTTTGATGGTTTATGGTTCAAAAAGATTTAAAGGGGTTTTGTGAAAGAGACTACATTATAATGTTCTTCATAGAACATGCCTACATTCTTCCCATGCTATAAGAAGTTAGTCCCAGATTATACAATGTCAGGAAAATCACAGGTAGCAACAACAGTATGTAAGCATTATACAGTAAGTAACAGGCTTGCTGATCAAACATATGCTCTTTAAAATTGATATGTAAAGGCGATGGGTGTTTGTATAAATGTTGCCCAGGGTCTACTGGGGGCCAATTCTGCTTTGGAGTAAATGGTGAGAGCAGATTGTAAGGTAGTATATGACCTCATTTTGCCCTAAGGCAACATATGACAAAAGCTTGAAGAAACAGGAGCCTCTTTTATGTTTCTGCATGAATAAAGATGAAGTCAAATGGCAACCATGCTGCTTATACTCATTTCTTTTCTATGCAATGATGATGTTTTTTTCCTATACTTGTCATCCGATGCAGGTTGCAAGTATGGGAAGTGTTATGTTTTAAAGTAGTGTTATGTTCTAAAAAAAATTTAATTCGTTTCTGGTCTTGCTGACCAAAACCATTCACTTCTGACGCAGTGACTTAAAAGTTAGAATTTACAACAAAAAAAAATCAGAGTTGTGAAAGAGTTGTAGTCAATTCCCAAATAACACATCCCAACTACGCTCAGGCTACTCCTGGAGAAGAACCTGAGTAAAACACATGATGAAACTATTTTGATCAGATATAGAGCAGGCCAACTCAAAAACGTCCAATAACACATGCTTTAGTCAGCACTGTGGTTACACCAGACACGATCTGGAACTGGCCAGACTTCAGGAAAGTACTACTTTTTTTGACAAAGTACCTGACCGAGAATCCCTTTGGACTTATTAATCGTAATCAAGACATGAGTGTGGGTTGCGTTGCTACACATGATGTTCACTCACGCAACGGAACGCAGTTGAGATCTTAGATGAGCAGTTCAGAATGGCAGGAGCTCGCACCCCCTTTTACCTCACATGTGTTAACACTCATAAAGCAACGTGGTTGGAACGTAAACATAGCTGCAGTTTGTGCGAACCCCAGCACTAAGTGAGTAATGCATCATCTCTGAAGAAGTATGCGTGACACACATTTGGATCACATTATTTCATTTGTTGAAGTGGAACAACACATGTCTGGCCCCCATAATAGGGCCCAGCTGGAGTGATTCGGATCATTCCATTGTATGACAGAGAGAGAGAGAGAGAGAGAGAGAGAGAGAAAGAGAATTTGTGAATGTGAATGAGATTGCGTATGTGTTGCATTATAAGGACATTACCTTTACGAAGGTTATCCAGACATGGAAGTGAATAGGTAGTAATTTCCTTGTCTATGAGTTTTGACCTGTGATTGTTTTTGTTTCTGTGTGTGTGTTTCTGCCCACCCACAGGGTGCTGTGATTACGCCAGCCATGGACCACACCATATCCATGCAGCCAGCCAACATGATGGGGCCCCTCACCCAGCAGATGAACCATCTGTCCCTCGGCACCACTGGCACTGTGAGTAACCCTCTCAATCCAGTAAACTCTCTGATAAACTGTTCTGACTGGAGGCTGACCAGAGTGGCTCTTCTTCCTCTGTTTCCAGTACATGACAGCGGCAGCTGCTGCAGCTCCTATGCAGGGAACCTACATTCCCCAGTACACTGCGGTGCCTGCCTCAGCCATCTCAGTGGAGGTAAGATGGCCCTTCATTTTACATACTGTGTACTCTTTACTCCACTCGACTGCAAAATACATGACATTACCAATTTCCTGCCAGCAATGGCATTTTTGTGTTTGTCACAACTTCCGCTTCAAGATTTGCACCACAGTGACATCTTTGGCATTGGCAGTTAGACACGTCTCAGCTGAGCAAAGTGCTTAGATGGAATATACTCCTTTAATGGATCTACAAACTAAACCATTTTTTGACATTTCCGCCAATTTATTGTCAATAAGACTGATTTGTGCTTTGATCTACATCTCCTGATAGGGATGCATGCTCATACATTCTGAAATAGCTCAATAAAATGGTCAGCACCCAGAGGTTTGGGGAAAAAAAAACTAGATTCTCAGAATCTGTCTGATTGATGATAATATGCCATTTGAGAGCTATTACGTTACAAAAAAAGTTTTTAAATATGTTTGAAATAATATGCCACAAATCAGCAAACAAACAGTGATGAATACTGAATAAAAGACAAGATTATCAAAAAATAAACAATAATGTGGTGTAATGTGGCCCAGATATAAATGCCAACAATTGCACATTTTACTTATTTTAACGAACACTATATCTTTCTTTTATTTGCGCAAATTAATGAGACAAAAATACAGCTGTACACTGTCACTGGAACCTCCTTCCAAAAATGTTAAATAAACTTTGTGGTAGCAATGATTATACATAAACACCACATACCATAGTCATGCTGCGCGATAACAGCAGTTAATAAGAGTATGAGACAAACGTTTTGGAAGTTGAGGCACGAACAATCAGATGAGAAATCACGAGAAAGCCATTTTATATTCTTTGTGCATTCAGAAAATAGAAGGCTGGCTAATAGTGCTCTGCCAAGGACATAAAGACTTTTTTGGTTGTAAGAGCTAAAGTACTAAAAATAATCTTTTGTTATGTGCTTTTGTTTCATGATTGTTCACAATCATGAAACTATAGAAAGGCACTACATAAAGATGCTCATGTTCAGAGATTGCCAAATCATGTCAAAACAGCTCTCTTGCTTATTTCTGGGATCAGGTGCTCTTTAGCAGGGAACGCTCTGGGTGAGAGACTGTGCAATATCTGAGCATCGTGTGCAAACTGTTAAAGAGACAAGACAACAGATCTCAAGAACTCTCGATGTCTCTATGATTTTGAAAATCATGGAGTGTATAGTAGGATGCTCTGATTCACCCACCCACCAGAACCGAGCTTAATAAGGACCAGCTGAATTAGAGCTGATCCAGAACATTACTTAATCAGCAGTAGTCTTGCAAATTATCTGACAGACAGTCCCCTTGAAAACATTAATCATAATCAGGATGAGACATGAATGTGTGTCATTGCAGAATACCACTATGAAAGATTCTGAGATGTCTGTAATTACACGATTTACTAAAGTAAAAATACAGACATCTGTTTAAAGCAAGGCTGTTCAGGGCTATTGTCCAGCATAGTTTAGGGATTTCTTTTGCTTTAACTCAGCTGATTCAATGAATCTGCTAATTGCCAGCTTCAGTGGGTGTGTTTAAGTGTTGGCGAATATCAAACTGGGCTGGAAACTGGGACTGGATTTAAACAGCCCTGGTTTAAATTGTCCTTGCCAAAAAAAAAAAAAAAAAAGCTCATGCTAGACTGGTAATATTACGGTCATCAAGTCTTTAGGAAATCAAGGTTATTGACCGTGTAATCAGACTACATCAACTTCTCTTGGATCTCATTTTAAAATAGGTATAGATTGATCTTTTTCAGGCAGTGAAACAATAAGTGGACATGCCTAAATAAAGTAAGATATCATTGTCATGATTTTGGTAACATGATTCACAGAGATATGCCCATATCCCTACCTCTCAGGGTGTAGTGACAGAAGCTTCTCCGCAGAGCGTTCCTCCCTCTTCCCAGGATGCCAGCGGTCAGCAGCAGACTCTCTGTGTGGATGGAACAGCTGATCATGCACCCACTTACTCCTACCAGCCTGCTAAGTGAGACCCTTTAAACAATATCTACCTCAACATATGTAAAATAGTGCATGACTTTGCTGTCTAGAGCCATGGGCTGGTGATGGTCATACATTTCTATATCAGTCAGGCTCGAAGTGTAGACAGTGCACTGGTGAACATTTGAACGGAGTTGCATGTAACTTAAAAGATGTCCGATGTATTATTAAAATTTCACACAACTCACCAAACAACAGCCAACCACGTGATTAGTAAAGAGTAGTAATTAGAGTCCCACATTGAGGGAATGCAATAGCTATCCATGTGAAATGGCTGCTTGTCTGGGTTTTGATAAAGGTTATAAAAGATCTCATATTATAGGCATTATTTCATTTAGTGATGATAAAGATAATGCACAAGGCATATATGTCTTTGTAGATTAGTTAATTACGTAGCCAAATAAGACTACAAATAAGCTTTCTCTTTTATAACATATAATATAGCATGTTGTTTCTATGTCAGCACAATCATAATATGATGATTAATTCTGGTACTGTATGTTGCTATGTTGCTTGGTCACATTTTTGTGGTCATAAATTGAGGCACTGGGTCAAACATTATAAATTGATTGTGACATCAAAATCCTTATAATGCAGTACTTTGTGAATCCATGTTGGTCCAAAAATGTGTGAGGATTAATACCTCATAATACAAGGATATGACTTGTACCTATGAGAGTATTTTCTCAGTACGCCAAAGCCATGATTGGACTGCCTGCTTCATGCCAGAAAAGCTGGCCTCTTAGGAACTCCTTTAATGACCCAAACATGTGAGCTTGGAACCAAGTAAGAACTATATGGGAATGCGGCATTAACTTCCAGCTAAGTTCCTGTAAATTGCCGCACTGTGGCTTAGTGGTTAGCACTGTTGCACCTCCAAGGTCCAGGTTCCACCTCAGGGTGTGTGTGCATGGAGTTTGCATGTTCTCCCCATGCCCAGTTGCCTCCAGGTACTCCAGTTTTCTCCAATAGTCCAAGAACATACAGATTAAGCTTGTTGGCTTCCACAGTCCTTGTTGGACTACAGAGGTCCCTAGATGGATGGATGAATGGATGGAATTTCCCGTAAAGTGCAAGTTCTGTTCATGAATGATGACAGTTGAATGAGTAAGTGAGTGATGACAATGAATGTGTACAGTTCCCACAGTCCCACTTCTGTTTAGCAAGTTGGCAAAAAGTTATCTGTGGATTGTCAAGCATCAGGCATTCCACTCATTGAATGTTCACAAGAGCTATAGAAATGGGCACCGAGCCCATTTACAGACATACAGTACTGTACAGCCTTCTTTCAAACGTTTGGACTATTCAAATTGTGTAAATGTCAATTCATTTTACATCTTTAATAATGAGAAATTTCATGACAAGTTTCTGTTTGACTTGAAGACATCCCATTGGACCACTTCAGAATAAATCTGCTTCTTCACCCAAACGATAGCAAAATCTAACAATTCCTTTATGAAAACACTTTGTCACACATGGGCTTCTATTTTAGCCAGCATTTCAATCCATACCAGCTGTTAGACACAAGGTAAAACCCATTGCCATCTGTGCTGCTACATTATTTTAAGTGCGTAAATATACATGAAACCTCAGAAGAAATCCATTTAAACAAATTATGAATAAAAATAAATATTACTTTTAAAATAATCAATAATCAATCAGACATGGTAAGATTACCTCTTCAGTATTTTTATTGTATTTTCTCTTTCTCTCTCACATGGCATTATTTGGATGCTTGTGCCGACTTTAATGACTATATACAAGCCATAGATAAACAGAATACATAAAAGCATAAAACAGAAAAACAGAAACAAAAAGGCAAAAAGTCTCAAATTATATATTTTCCTTTAATTTCAAACACACACGCACACACACACACACACACACACACACACACACACACACACAGTTTAAATAGATGTATTTTACACCCTATCAATTATGTGGCACAAAGTAATTAAAATGGACACATGCAAAAAAACTGTATAGTGGGTCATGATAAAAAAAAAATAATAATAACCTGACAGCAATTATCTCTCACAGTGACATATAAATAATGTGTGAAGTGGGATCAAACAGTGAGAAATAAAGAAGATGGTTATGTTAAACTAACACTTATTAAATAAATGCCTAAAGAGAAATTAATATAAATGTATACCAAAATAGAAATTAACATAAAACTGTAATGTGTTTCTCTTTTTAAATATAACCTCAATTTACATTTTAAAAATAACATTTCATTGAATTGTTTAAATATTAATATGCATCACATACATTTTCAAGAAATTCTTTCTTTTGCTAGAATCTGTTACAGATTACAATACTGTATGTTGTTTGAGCATACATGGTTCTGTGTTACATTAATTATATAAAAATATGTAATTGTAGGACAAATATTGATTTTTATATGCAGTTTTTGTGTCAAATGTGTTCTGATTCCTAGTGTAGTGAAGCAGATCCTGTTGATTAGGACATAAAAAAGCTTAAAAAACTATTGTGCTTTAATGATTCCAGAACAGGTGTGCTTTTTAAAAGCTTTTCTGTGACATTTTGCATGTTAATTTTTTTAAACTCATATAAACACTATACTTATAAACAAATAAAACACTATAACACAATACTTCACTTACTTTTTTTAATTAGATAATGTCTTATTTGAGAAAACACATAAAATTATCTTGACAAGACTAACAGCTGCAAGAATGAACAGTATGTAGTTGATTCCATTTCACACTGTTTTAAATGTTTTTGAGATGCAATTGATACCTACAGTATTTCACATGTTCTTTACACCTATCCATTGGAATGTGTCACACACCTTAGTAGTGCATAATTAACACCTCTTAAGGTATGAAAATCAAAGTAAATATATACTGTACATGATGCATTTTTCTTACCTGTGCATTAAAGCATTATGTGTACAATATATTTTGATAGTGATTTGAAAAGAATAAAAGCAGAGATAACATGCATAAAACCTAATGCGGTGGCAAATAAAGTCTGTCTGGAAAAAAAAAAAAAACCTACCTACGCGATTAAAAAGATTTATTTGAATAAAAGAGGACCCAGGATGCATAAATTCGCCTCCTCAACATGCGTGTCTTCACACCTTTTGCTCTACACCAAGTCCATCTAAGATGAGTTTGAACCTTACATATTCACTAATAATGGAAGCACTGAAATAGAAAACTGTAAATCTTTATTTTAAAGATTTGATTTGTGTTAAGTATAAGCGTTTGCAAATCCCCACACTCTATTCTAAATAATACATTTTAATTCCATGCTAACTGCCACCACAAATGCCATAGTCATTGTCATCTTGTAGATCACTAGTCTCTCCTATACGTCAGCACAATTAAAATGTGCTGCTGCATTAGATTCAGGAATTTAGATTAAATATTTGTTACCTCTACTGTATAAAAACAAATTACTGTAAAATAACAAATCCCATTGCTTCCAGTTTACAGTTGCACTGTCAGCTCTATAACAACACAAATAAAAGTTAGACATGTTTTCTTACTGTGCGGACTAATACTTACCTTGTTAATAATAACTGCCTTATTTTAATAAAATGTCAGGAAAGGTGGTGTGCTTTTAATAGGTTATATTTGTAATTTTTTTATAAACTATAAAATAACCTCAAACTAAATTTACAATGCTCTAAAGCAACACCTTAACACTCTGTTTAAGAGGCTAAGCAAGCTCTTGGCTAGCTAACAGTGTGAGCTAGCATTAGCTATTGTGGCTTGAGCTACAGAGCTTGTTCCGCCAATTTTAGCAACCTGACCTACTGAAACATTATCTGAAATGTCAATAGTCCAGTACTCATTCAAACAAAACAATATGGGGCACTGTTAATTCCAAGAGATTAGCGCAACCTTATCTTTTTGGATGAACTTGGTGTGGACTCAAGCAGGAAAGCAGGACCAAAGCTGCTGTCCAAAAATAGCTAGTTACGTCTTGTTTTTCAAAAATGTGCAGTTTCCTTATTAAAAAGGTGTTACAGAACAGAAATCTTACCCTACAATCATCAATAAGATACTGTGCTAATGAATAATGACTGAACCTGTAAATTCATAGAAGTGTTTATTTCCACAGCTTGCAAAAAATACTGTTTAATGCTGATAAATAACAATTATCTACTATTAACTGTACAGTTACTGTTCATTTACATGTAAGGCATGATTGATTAACAATATTCTAGAATTTATATGAAATACAGTAAGATACTGTCGTAAATCTATTTATTACAGTGTTAGTTTATTATAGTGTTCTCCTGTGGTAGATACTTTTTATGAAAATATGACTCTGAGCATCTCTGGAGAATGGAGAGTGAGAAAAGAAGTTCTCGTGTTCTTGTATTTGGAGTTAACTGGGAAACCTAATCTTTGTCTCTACCTTAGGTAATTTAAACGTTTCCTCTTATTAAATGCTATTGTAAACGTGTTGTCGGTGTCAGCTCAGCACACAACTTCTAAGTTCTCAAGGGAATAGTAAAAATTCAAAAACAGGCAACAAATTTTCACCTTACTTGCTTATCACATTCTTAGTTTTAACATTAAAGGGTGTGTGAGTGGTGGTGCAATTAATGTCTCATGTACTAGCTGTTTAACTTGACCATTTCTTTTTCTATCTCTTTTATTCATCGGTGGCTGCTTCATCCATCGCTGCTGCTCTTCCTGTTCCATGTATGATCAGATAACAAGAGGAGGAGGAGGGGGTGTTTGGGTGACTGCGTTGCCTTGAGATTTGGGGACTGTGCTGAGGACAAAAAGAAAGACTGAGCAGAAGATGTTTGGGTCCACCTTTGCACAAGCACCAAACAAAAAGAAAGAATTTATCAGACATCTGCGCAGAGCAAGAGAAGCCAGTGTAAGCCTACATCACGGTCAGAGAGGAGAGAGATATGCAGTCGTCGAGTTAGAGTTTTAACGGATATCTACAACTTTACAAGACATTTTTCTTCATGAAGTGTTGAATTTCAAGTACAAAGTACAAAGTTTTCCAGTTCTTTTCTGAATGTGCAGGTAGGTTTTCAGCTATGGTGAGTTTTCTATTAGAGGAAGCATGAGAGAGAGATGAACGAGAAAAAAGAAGTCTTCCTCAGATTCTAAGCTACTTTTACTTTGAATTTTTTTTATGAGTTATATTTTAGTTTTCTAGAGAATATCAATGTTTATCATCTTTGTTGCCTTAATTTTGAGAAACGTCTAAGACTTTTTCCAAACTGACCGTCTTGTTGCAAAAAAAAATGTCATAAAAAAAACATTAAAAAAAACAAACAAAAACAAAAACTAAAAAAAAAATTTAAAAATGAAAAGCAAAAAAAAAAGCTGTCTGAAAGAACAAATGGAGCAGGGGGCCTATCATATTACCTGTACAGAGGAATGAGAAAGGGTCTTGTGAAGACATTTTAAATTATCAATGGCGACTTTGTGTTTAAAAGAAAGGACAGTTGACATATATTGATGTGTTTAAAGAGCGTTTCTTTTTTTAGCAAAAAAAAAAAAAAAAACAACAACAAAACAAAAGAAAATGTTAAAATACTGCATCCTGGGAAATGCAGTTTATTGTGTAGTGGAGATCATTTTTAATGGCATTATTGTTTTTATCTGCAATATTTTTATGAGCTTTAAGGTGTTTTCAGCCTGCTTTGCTTGTTTCATTGCAAAAAAAAAAAAAATTAAAAATTAAAACCAGGAAAAAAAAAATACTGGCAGTGCAAAAGTACGTAGATAGGAGCTTTTGAATTAAAATAAAGCAAATGTGTGCAAAAAGCAATAGTAATAGGAAATTGTTGACAATTTCTTTAGTCTTTCTTAGCTGTGGATCAAATGCAGCCCATTGATGGCATATTTTATACCAAAGATGAAGAAACCCCGTAGAGACAGTGGAGTAGACTTTTTTTTTTCTTTCTACTTGATTTTTAATATTCTAGTCTTTGTGTCTCATAAGTATTTGTTTGACCTTGATGGCCAGACAAGTACTTGCATTTGGGGTGGGTTCTGGGGTTCAACTTCCTTCCTCTGCTGCAGCTTTCCTACCACTCACTCAGACAGAGAGGGCAATACTCCTAGACTGCATGCGTGTATTAAGTGTGGTGTCTCCCCAGCAGATGGCATCAGAGAAACTGCAAAAAGGAAAGTTCTCTGACTCTCAGCTCTGTACATCTCTGTTACAGCACCTACAGGTCACTGACTCAACGTCTCTTAGTGTTACATATCCAACATGGCTCCTCTGATTCAGCTTTTCTGAAAGGACAAGCTTTCATGAAATGTTTTTAAGTGTTTCACATCCTCAGTGTTACAAACATGTCATAGCCTTTGCCAAAATATAAGTTGTCACATGTGTGTATTTAAACTCTTTTGCAGTTTGCTACCTCAGTCTTAAGCAGTTCTACTCTAAGGAAACAGGAAGCTAAATATGTTATGGAAACGGTTTGGAACACATACTGGGAGTGATCTACCTGACAGGCCGTATGATAAAGCTCAACAAAATTTCCTCTCGTGCCATAGTTTTTCCTGGATGCGCTCACATAAACGTTTCACTGTACAAAATAATCACAATCGTATCTGTTGAAAAATCTAGAGCTGGTGAAAAACAAAGTGATTTTGTCAACATGGGATCAGGTGGTTACTCCAGTGCCTTGTCAAAAAAGCAATGAAGAGCTAAGTCTAAATAAGAATGAGACAGACCAGGCAAGACATGCTATCTGTTTAAGCCACATATGCTAGCTCTCACCTCATTCTTAGCAAGGAAGAATCAGTTTGCAAGGAAATCTAAACCATAGGAGTCATGTTAGAAAAAAAAAAATGTTTAGCTGTTATCCATGAATCACTAATTCACTAATCATCAGTAACCATTACTTTGCTCAACTTGAAGTTTAAATACACATGGTGACATTTCTGCTGTTAGTAATGTGCTTTGTATGCTACACATTGTTCAACCATTGCTTCATGGTCAGTTATTTTGAGTGTTATTCCAATATAGCTTGCTCCAAAATGATGCTGACTATTTTGAATCGACGACTTGAGATATTTGCCACACCAACTCTATGCTAGTTTGTAAATCTGCATGAATAGTTTCTTAATCCTCATTTCTCATCAATGTCTTTTCACATAGGGCATCTCTGGGTGCTAACCAGTTTCCTCCTCAGCACGTACTGGCTAACATCCTGTACAAATGAGCCGCTATAGGTCAGGGTATAAGTAACGCTGGTGACTTGTAGTGACGATTCTTCTGTGTGTTCCCTTTTATATGTTGCTAAAGCAAACTGGTAGCTGCTGATACCATAGAATTAGATTTCTACTGCCATGAATGAAACATTCTTTCACAGTGATGTAATTAAACTATGTGGATGCTAGGGTGGGTGAGGGACTGGACAAGGACTTGTTTTTTTTTTTCTTCTGCTTCTTCTTTTTGTCTTTGGAATAATGAGTATAATGGAACAGGTGTGATGAATATGAAAGCCTCTGTGCCACGTGTCCTGATGAATGGGCTATAGTGTGTAACCAATCAAGGAAAGCTCTGTTACAGTATGGAGGTCGAGCTTGCAACACATTTCCATTTCTATCAATGAAACAAAAATCTGTTTCTTTTTTACTGTGCTTTTGGAACATTCATTTAATCATGTAATTGCTGCTAAAAAAAAGCATTCAGTGTTGGAGAGCTACAGTGGCAGATGGGAGGCGAATAAAAGACTGACTGCTGCTTTGATAAGGACCAGAGCGTTAGCAGAGCAGCTACATTCATACCATGGAAGGGGTCCAAACGCCTCCTGTATAGCAGAGTATATAAACTACAGATACAGTGGGAGCTGCTCTGAATGGTGGAACTAAACTCTCATTTTGTTGCTGCGTTACAGCCTACAGTAATTAAACTGTGCTCTTCCATTTCTAATGGGATTTTCACACTGTAAAATTCAACAGCAAGCCGAATTAAACTGTTCACCTACAGCAAAAAAGTTACATTTACCTTGAGGAGCACATTTTGATGACATAAGCATGAAGAACTTAAAGAGGAATAATACGATATCGATAATTGAATCCGAAAACGTTATATAAACACGGTCGAGTTATTGATCGCAGTGTTTAGTCCTTGGAAAAAAATTATTAAAATGCAATGGACTTGAATCCTTAACACTACAAACCACAACACAACATATTTCATTAGCTATTAAGATTCCCATGTTGTGTTTTCACATTTAATTGGCTGTCAAATATAAATCAAGTAGGAAATCTTACCGACCAATCAAGCGTGTGGCTTTAAAAACAAGGAAGGTCATAATGCTTCAGCACAGAAGCTCTTCACTATGATGTACCAAATTCAGCCAAAACAGCAAAACCTCTGTGGAAAATTAACTTATTGGAGAGGAAATGGAAAACTATTTATGGAATACTTTTTTTAACTGTAGATGTGATGATGAAAAGATTATGAAAGTGAATCGATTCTAGGATGCTATTTTTTTTTTCATGCTGCACATTCATGCCTCCCGTGTGTTCGAGTAGTGATCCTGAGAGTTTCTGTAAATCAATGGATGTTGAGTTTAAACTTCTGTTTATTATTATTATGAGTTATTATTTCAATGAAGCTTTCAATAAAAAAAGGTCAAAATCTCATTTGCGCAATGTGTGTTTGCTTTTTTATTGTTATTTCACAAGTGAAGACATTTAAGAATACACACAAGATCTCAACTCAACAAATAATGAGTACTCAAGGGCCTAGAAACTGCATGTAGTTTCAAAAGGAGGCCAGCGGAGGGGACCATAGGTGCATAAATGATATGCTACATATGTGCAGCTTATGCTCATACATACAGGATTGACTAGTGGAGATATGCCAAGGAGCTGTCTAATATACACAAAATGTGGCTGATATACAGGAAAAATATTTCATACATTCCACTACACTCAATACAGGGTATGGAAATACAGAGATGGAAAGAATTAGAGGTCAGGGTTGTCTGTTGCCATTGACCCTCTATGCCTGGTCTCCTCCCACTTCTCCATCCTGATCGATAGAATGATTGTTCTTCTCCACAAGTGACTGTTTCAGATTCCTCACTGACCTTTCACCTTTTATCCCTCTAGTCATGACCCCCGGTCGTATTCACACAATACTAACGTTCATATCTGACATTTAGCTAGGCATGAAGAGGCAGAGATGCTTCTCTGAACAGTGGCTGATTTGTTCTTCTTTTCCCAAGAAACAAAGCGTTAATGTCTGGGACAGACATACATTACTTCTTTAATAATGCATCATACCTTCTAAATCAATGAATATCAATACAGTAGCAGTATAATTTAGGACCTGTGTAGAGTACAGTGCCATTTAGCCACTCTTTACAAGTAAACTTAAAAAGAAAATTGTGAATATCGAATTAAAACAACATGGATTAAACATAGAAAAATATATTAATAAGTTTCAGTCAACAATCTGAGTTTTCACCAGATTTCTTTTCTAATGACGGGACTCATTCCCCAGATAGCACACACATGTCGCGGAGACGTCTACGCGACGTCGTCTTTTTCACCTGGCAGATGTCTGGCAGAGGGCGTTTGCTCATCTGGCAGACGTTGCCGAGATGTCCGTGCCCGATGTTAGAACGACGCTTAGCCTACGTATTTAAGACGTA
>JAQMYJ010000033.1:22288020-22300249 GCA_030014305.1 Clarias laeviceps
ACCATCAAAATACGACTATAAAAAAACGAACGCGATGTTTACCAGATGATACGCTCTTTAGCAGACGTCTCCGCGACATACCTGTGCTATCTGGGTCATTAAGCTGAATACAAACAGAGTTGTGCTTAAATCAATCATATAAGCAATAAAACAAGAACTTAGGAATCCAACTGGGATGAATTCAGGAAAACATTCATATCTCACTCAAGTCATTTAGTATGTGTTAATTTACATAGGACAAGTGTAACTAATTAAGGTTTACTACTTACTGCATTGTCACCTTGCGGAATATCCTGGTTCCGTGTTAACTTCCCGCCTCAGGTCTGTGTGCGTGGAGTTTGCATGTTCTCCCCCTGCTTAGTGGGTTTCCTTCAGGTACTTTTCTTTCAAAACCCTGTAGATTAGGCTTATTGGCATTTCCAAATTGCACGTAGTGTGTGAATGAGCTGTGTAACTGTGTGCCCCGCGATTGATTGGCACCCCATCCAGGGTGTACCCCACCTATTGCCTTAAGTCTCCTGGGATAGGCTCCAGGCGTGCGACTCTGTATACTGTATAGGATAAGGCGGTATAGACAATGAGTAAGTGAGTGAGTGAGTATTTTATTACATTTACAACAATTAGTGGACATCCTTATCCAGAATGACTTTTAAAATTGCTTCACAGTCTCTATCAAAATTCCATCTTCATGCTAGGTCACTAGGGACAATGAATGAAGATTTATTTTGGTGAAATAAAGAAATTTTATATCATTTTCATTAGTTAAAGAATATGAAAAATAATAATGTGAGTCAACACTAACCCATACGTTATGTCAAATAATGTCTTGTATTGGCATAGAAGTGAGTAAAAATAATTTCTAATTCTATATTTTGGCCATGATCATTCATTTGTGTGCCCAGCTATGTGTGTGCACTTAAACTTTGTTTAAGTTTTGATTGGTGTCACTACATGCAAATGAGCAAGTAATTTATATATGAATATGAATACAAAAAAAAAAAAAGACAAAAAAAATCAGAAGCCTGTCTAGAAATTTTTCTAATATTACAAGATTTTGTGGACATGTGCTCAACATAAACTATACAGCATTTCTATTTGTGTATCAAATAGCTCTAAACGTGCTGTTTGCTCAACTTTAAGTTGCTCAATCATCTTGTCCCCACTTGTTTGAGACTTTTCCCCACTTGTTAAAGACTTGTTTGCTACTTTCGCCCTCATTTAGTGTAATGTGTGACTTAAACAAATCAGTGTGTAAGGACCCCCCCTCCCTTTTGCTGATAACATATTTAATCTACATACTCCTGTGGCAGTTGGTATATTTTAGAATTAGGGGAAGCACTGGTCTCTGTTACTGTAGTATGTACAGTCAAATCAAGCACACAAATCAATCACCAGACCTTAACTCAACCGAGCGTGAATTACGCCTCCTGAAGTTGAGACTGAAGGGAGGAACCCCAAAACATACAACTAAAAGAAGCTACAGTACAAGCCTGGAAATTATCACTAAAAGAGGTTTGTGATGTCAGTTGGTCACTGGCTCAAGGCATTTATTGAAAGCAAAGCATAAGCAACCAAATATTCAGTGTTATTCACTTTTATCTCTCACAATACTTTCACTCACCCAACACTTTTGCCCCCCCCCCCCCCCCCCCCAACCAAAAAAATGGGTGGTCTGCCACCAAAGGTGTCATGCACTAAGTAGTTTAACACATCTAGGTGGGAATATCAGGAATTCAAAGCTGATCTATATTATAGTGTCTATAGCATATACCAAAAACAACATACAGTACTTGGGCTTGTCATTGCAATACTTTCAGAGGGGACTGTATCTGTATGTGGTGTCTGTCTGGTCTCCTGCTTAATTATCAATCTTTCTTTACAGGTAAGAACATTAAAATACTTTTCCAAAGTCGGGTGGACTGCCATGTCTATCTAGGTAACACTGAAGGAGGTAGTGACAGCTAATGAGCTAGAACTATGCATAAACAAAAATATCTAAAACAAACTTATAGTTACAGTAAACATATGGCTATATTTTATAGTCACAAATTGTCTATCAGTTATGTCACAGTCATGCTGTGTCAAACTGTGTAAAACTGTTATGGATTAGGATACAGGCCACTAATACAGCTTTGGAGCACAATACGTTTGACATTCCAGTCATCTTCAGTATGGCATTTGGTTACAAGGTCCAGCCCTTTTGAGAGGTCTCCTAATCATCATGTGGTGAAGTCATGCATCTGGGAAGGACCCAAAATTATATACAGTATTAAAAGCCTGTTGTCCAGTGAGCATTAAACTTTCCTTCCAGTAAAACACAGGGTATTCAAATCTCAGCCAATCATACAATCCAGGAATCATTGAATTACTCTGATAGTATCATGGGATTCAGATGAACTTTTCCCACAAGCTAAAAATAGTTTATCTTAAATTAATGCAGTGAGATACTGAAGCTGTGATTCGCTAAAATATCAAATTTCACATGGTGTAGTAAACATTGGTAAACATTTTTTTCTGCATTTTAATGAAATAGGGGGCAGGATTACAATGTAGTCAAGCAACTGCCTATAACAAACTCATCATTTGATAAGAAGATTCTGCTTAGATTCAGGTCAGCTTATAGGGGACATATTATGCAAAGTTAACCTTTTAGTCACTTTTAGAAATTCAGATGGGTTTCCACTGTGTGTGTCTACAAACCAAAAACAAGTAATAAACTAATATTACGCTACACTAGCCAATTTGATTTTTCCCTATTGTTACCCCACATAATACAATACCCTACCCGGGCTTGTTGCTCAGCTCTGCTGTTCTCTGATGGGCAGGGGTACATGGAGCTCATGTACATGGACATTGCTGATTTGGAGGAGGTGTGAAATAAAGGAAGTTTGAAATATGAAAAAATGCAAAGAAAATCATTATCTGAGGAGACATTTCAGCATTATCAGACACATTTTGGATAACTCATGTTAACTTGTTAAAGTAAAGGTAAAATATGAGACTTTTAATACACATACACATTAATTGTTCTATTAAGAACACCAAAAAAACATTAACAATGATGTACCAAATGCCTTGCACCTCTAGGGCTGGGGGTTCAATTCCCACCATTAGCAGCCTTAACCCTCTAAACTTCCACTACCTTTGCCAGTACTGGCTAGATGTGTGTGAGTGATTGCCTTGCCATCTATTTCATCTTTCTCTGTTTTTCTTTCTAATGGCCTTCTGTTTTGTGTTGACACATTAATACAGTGAAGGAGCTTTAACTGGTGGAGACATTTGAAAAACCCATAAACACTAGGCCAAAGGTACATACTGTAAGCCTATCTGAATGGAACCTCTGCACTTACAGTACACAACACGAGACATACTGTGGGATCATGAAATCACCACATGCAAAGATTGAGAAACACTTAAATGTGACTAAGTTAAAAGTGTTGTGTAATTATTTTCTTACATCTTAACGATCTGGATTTAAGACACATAAACAACAATGCCATTTGTCATGGGGTATATGTGCTATGTAGAACTTACTAGCTTTTTTACAAGCACGCCCACATGCCCAGGATTGTGTTTAAAGACAAATTAGCTGTCAAAGATGATTCCATTTACTTGCTGTATCATGCTTAGCAAAGCTCCTTGCAAAAAAGGGAGTTACGGGTTGCCTGTGGGTTCATCAGTACCATTAATAGGGAGGATGGATATTTTATTGCCATCATTTTTACTGCAGTTTGACCGAGTTGTCAGTGTTATTCATCTTTTCATGTCAGTGCCAGTGTTTCAAACTAAAGAGGGTAAACATTGTGGGCTCTCTGATAAAAACTTTAGTCATATTTCTGATAGGATTTGAATGGCTCTTGTACAATGTGACAATGTCTTGAATTTTGCCATTATATGTATTGACGAGGAGTTAAACTGATCTTGTGCTCAAGACCAATGCTCATATGTACCTAAAATATTTCATTGGTCTATAGTCATAACTTATAAGATGCCAGAATTTAACACATCTGTTCTATGCACTGATCTAACTCTTCAAACCGTGTAGCCTTTATAGTGAAAAAACACAGCAAGCTGAGCGGGTGGTGCTTTAAGAGAGTGTTCAGCCGATGAGAGCTGCAAAGAGCTTTGAGAAGCTGGCTCTGAAACCAAGTGCAGTAATTTCTCAAGGCCTGATCATTGAGGTTAGCGTGCCAGCAAGCAGTTGGGAGATACTGGCAGCGCCACCTAAGCAGCATGCCAGCTGGACAAGGTTCTCCCTACAGTTACCTGAAGACCCAGAAATTTGGGAATTGCATGAAGGTTTCTATGGTAACCGACAGAATTATGGGTTGGGATTAACTCAGGGTAGCTGATAGTTGTGCTGTTTTTACACTTGTACATGCTCTGGCTTGCAGTAAATGATGTGGAAAACAGATTTGAGGCCAAGATGTTTCTGTTCAATTTCCATATGTCCCACATGTGGGCAGAATTCTGTTCCATGTTGCTTTGTATGGGCCGGACTCTCAGCTGTTTCTCAGCACTTTTGCTTATCATACTTACAGAAGATGTGTATCCATTCAATTTTTTTATATTATCTTTCAAATAATTTTAGAAACATTGTCAGTGAGGATTTTTCCACCGCCAACAAGCCTGGCCCTTTCAGATATTTATGATTAAGAGTAAATGATTTGTCACATATGATTTTTTCCCCCCCTCATATCCAGGGTAGGACGATTGGGTCAGAACATTGATACAAAGCCCCTGGAGCAAGATACAGTTAAGGGCCTTGCTCAAGGGCTCAATAGTGGTAGTGTGAACCCCTGACTTTACAATCAGTAGCCCAGCATTGCTGACCACTGAATCATGACCCTGGTGATATTAATACCAAAATCTACATCATACAGTATATACACTATATACGCTCTATATATATATATATATATATATATATATATATATATATATATATATACACATACTGTATGCATGCTTGGGGCAATATTATTATACTGTATGTCCAGGATGAAAAGAATTGAAATGCACCTTATTCTACTCAGTATTGTTTAACCTCTTTTGAGTGCTACAGTAGTAAGTTTCGTGCTTTGCCTTTACCTCAAGTAGCCTTAAATTCTAATTTAAGGGCAATTAGGTTCATTTTTATCTTTCACCAGACACACTAACCTTTGCCAGGCACGGACATCCTTTTCTTTCCCCATGCCTCTCTGGCTCTCTTCCTGCTGTTTCTTTTCTCTTCCCTTATGATATTTCCCTAGAGATGGAATGTGGAACTCACGCTCATAATTTTTTTTTCTCTCATTCGTATTTCCATGTTCTCTCTCTCCAGATATGGAGAGCTTAACAGCAGCTCAGATGGCTCGAGTGGTTACTATGGTTCCAGGGGATAAATAGTGGCTGTGTGTGCGTGTGCGGTTTTGAGTAGGCGTGGGGCTCTATATTGACACAGCAGTAGAAAGGGGCATTCCACTGTCTCCCACTCAGGAAAAGAATGAGAATATCATGCGTTTCCAATAGAGGAGGGGGTCCGGTCTGGCAATAACAGATTGGCTCTTGTGGGCCCTTATGTCTATTCCCCTGACAGACTGAAGGAATGTGGACTTCTCAGTCAAGGAAGAGTAGACAAAGCTGACTGAGTGTTGTGGAGAGCATGAGATTGTAAGAGAATTATAGTTTTTGTCAGATGTCTGTTTGTTGTTTCAGAGCAAATATAGGCCAGGCTGTATTCTGCATTGTGTTTTAACTCCTTGTGGGTCACAGAAGCTATACGTGTGCATGTGGGATTAGGTGTCTGTGTGTGGGTGTACTGAAATATTCCACTGGACCTGGCAGCATATTAAAGATTTTCTCTGTAGTAGTGTTGGGGGAGGGTAGTGTTTGGGCAAGGGAGTAATGAGCTAATTAAATGGAATGTTAACTTAAACCCACTGATGTCACAAACATCAGGAGGAGGTTTTAACACAGAACAGGCCTCGGTCTGACGGTGAGGTGGTGCTTGAGTCCTAGCCCGAGACTTATCTGACTTATGTCACAATTTCATTGAGTTGATTTGGACTTGCCAGAGCTAACCGAGTTAGATTACGTCATGATAAGCGTAACCTACTGTAGCAGATCAAAAGCATGAATGTGCATGTACTCATACTTACACATCCAATTATTATCACAAATCTAATCTTATTAAACTGCAAATGCATTATCAAATATTAAATTTAGGATTTAATATTCCTTAACCCAGTACCAAAATGACAACACATCTGTCTCATTGGATAAGCAGTACCTTGTTTTCTTGTTTGGTTCCGTCATTGAGGATTGCATTCAAATGTTGCAGAATCTGCTTGCATTTATTTATCTAGTCATTTATACATCCATTTATTCATTCATTCATCTTAGACTTTCTAAATAGTATAGCACTTAGCTGGGACCATCTGGAAAGTTGCCCCAATCAAAAGATGACGCTGTTGAGCTTTTCATGGAAGGTGATTTGGCAATTCTAAATTGCCTGTAGATGTGAAAGAGTTTGCAAGTGTATGTGTGATGGCTTGTCTCAGCATATACTGTATATATGTCTTTTGGCCAGTGTTCCTGAAATCCGCTACAATCCCGAACAAGATAAAGCCAGTCCTGATGAATGCCTCTTCTGATTACTAACACCTGCAGCTTGTTTCATGCCTCATTTTAGGGCCTGTATATTTACCCACATCTCAAAGTCTTGGTTTGTGAAGTCTTGCACATTTCCATGTGTTTGTTCTTTGCTACGGCTGTGTTAGTTTTGCATCATGTAGCATGTTCTGTCTCTGTTATGCTCTCAGCTTAGGATTTTGCTTATCCTTTAGCAACTATGACCTAGCTTTTATCCTATTGTTCTATCTCACATGTGTTATTGGTTTTGCTGTCTGTCTAGACAATTGCTTGACTTTACTCTATTACATGTTTTTTCTCTCTTGCCTTCGTATTTTCTTGAACCTGTTTTTAGCTTAGCCCAGCCTAGCTTAGCAGTTTGTTTACTAGGCCACTTCACAAGTTTGTGTTTGTTTATACTTGCATATGTTTTGTGCCACCCATGTGTTCATTAAACCTTCTGCTTTTGTGTTGGTTTTTACAGAAATAATACATCCAATAACTTCAAATAGGCTGTAATTATTCTGCAATCCTCAGAAGGTGAAAAGTTGCAAGTTCTGACTTAAACTGAGTCAATGACTTGTGCTTGCAAAAAAACAGTGTGTCTCTAGTGTAAATATGATAAACATGTAAAGATTTGCATAAATTATTTCTGAGCTGTCTGCATTTTAAACAGTGGTCATAAAAACTGACACATGATCTAATTATGTTCATTAAATTGTGCTGAGTTCACCTGCATTATGTGAGAAGTCTAAACTTAGAAAGCCAAAAAAAGCTTCCATTTTTACATTTTCAAAGCTACTGTAACGTAATATCCAGTGTTAACAAATATAAAATGATGCAAAGTGAAATCTGTTGACTGCTTGTGCCATCATATTGCGAATTCAGATGTGTTTGTCTGAGAATTCAGGCAGGGTAATGTTGCCCAAGTTCCCAACTGCGGAATTCCAAGACAAAAGACTGACCCTCTGTAGAATCCGTGTTGGAGGTCAGGCCTTTCTGAGCTATATGTACAACAGATCGGAGGATACATTTGACATAAACCTAAGCTTCTTGCATCGGATTTAAAATACTGCTTAATAATACAGTAAGTGATAAAAGAAAGTTGCTCTGGGTGAACCCACATGAACAATCACCTCGCCTGGTGTTGGCAATTTCAGGAAAGAAGTGGAGGCCTGCTTTATTAGCACATACTTACTGTCCATGTCTACAGAGCACATCTGTTCTCCATTAGGGTATTAGTGTCACCTGGAGGTGTGTGTGTGTGTGTATATGCACATACTATATGTGTCTTTGCTCTGACAGCCCAAATCAGCCCAATGAAGACTCCTGCACACACCAAGGACACACAGATGACACTCTTGCGTCTAGCATCTAAGGCCCAGCCTATCACACTTATTTTTTAGCCAGTACTAAGGAGCAGTTGTTAGGGAAAAGGAGAAAAGTTGGGCATTCAGTCTCATGAGTCATCTTGCCATTAAAGGGTGTTAGAAGCATATTTGTCTCTTAAATTAAATACAGGGTTTGACCATGGTCTTGTTTCATAAGATGAAATTCACCATTGTGTTGCAATGCACACTCATGTTGAATTTATTTAAACAGTATATAGTTCAGGAGTTCATTTGTCTCCCGTTTCTGCTATGCTTTTAGTTGCCCGTACCAACACTTCCATGTGCTATTTAAATTGATAGAGATCTTTTGGTGTAAGCATACAGTCCTAAGGAGTCTAGACTGTAAATCTGGTTAAAGTGTTAAAAGAACAGTCATTAAAAAACAGTTTTAAATCCATGACTCAATGAATTCGCAGTATATCTACAGCTCATATAGAAGCACTTCTTGTATTTGTGCCTCCTTCCCATTTATGTGCTTTTTATCACCTGCCAATTTGCTGCACATGACTAAAACATGAAACCACTTGACCACAAGTCACCTTCACAAACTGAACACACCACCAGTTTATGTGCAGCAGACACACTCTCTGCAGATTAATGAAATCCGGAAGTGGAATAAACAAATTTAAAAAGGCTGCAGGTCTGGTGGAAAGATGAACGTGTGAAGCGAGGGAGAAAGAAGGAGGTGGTTACGCAGGCTGCATACCAGAGTGCTGAGGTAGAGCCAGTACGGGTGGACTGGGGTCACTGAGAAACACATTGCATAAAACACACTTTAAGATTACACATACAGTTCACCAGACACACACCATGTGTACTTAGATGTAACATGTTTAAAAAAAAAAAGATGGTTTCATTCACAAACAGACTACAAAAAGAAAGAAAAAAAAAACAGTCTGCTTTAAACTAGTCGATGCGGACAAATTGGTCCAGACAGTCCACATCTATCAGTGCTGACTACACACACACTCTCAGGAACCGAGACTGATGTGGTCTTATTTCACAATCAGTCAAGTTTTGGAAAATAGTGTCACATGACTGATTAAACCTGCTTAGATTGCGTCAGGAATGCAGCTCTGTCTTCAATTATGCCAGAACAAATTGTTGAACATCCAGTCATCCATAATGCATGGACAGTCCTGTTGGATTTAAAAACTTTCTTATGAATTATTACACTGTTTTTGAAGTTTGTTGAGGCGAGTTCAGCTCTGTCTGGAGCTCGCAGGCTGTGGCCCAGCTGTTCAAACACTTGGCCTGCAGATGCCAAGCTAACAGTCCTGCAGTATATAACATATAGCTCAGACAGCATTTCAGCCACTTCCTCCATGCTGAAGTCTGAACTCTCTCACTTCTTTTGCTCTCACATGGTTTTAGTGATATGTGGTTTCTCTCAAGGTGTTTTTTAGTTTTTAGTGGCATACAAATTGACCTGTTCAGTATTTTAAAAAATTACACAAAAAAGTTTTTTTCATTTTTACAAGCAATCATCATACTATTTATGTTCATGGCCTGTCCAAAATAGCAAATAAACCTTGTCTTGGGTTTGTTTTATATGTTTAAGATAAAATCAGATACATTAACATCATTCCAGCACATACTGTAACTTCTCACAATACAAGGAAAAAGCTGACTCTTGGTGTCCTTCGAAATATTGCATTCTTCATACTCCTATTGTTCATAATTGATTACTCATTTTATTTTTCATATTACCCATCTTCCACCCTCCACTCCATTCTCTGCAAATTTTTTCTCTGCCCTTGCCCCTGATTCCAGACCTCATATCCGTCCGAAGGCGTGTTTTCCTTTGTTTTCCATCCTTTTTGAGTGCTTCAACATATGTCTTTTATGTGTGTTTTTATTACTTCAACAGCTGCATTTAAAAGCAGATTTCAGATTCATCTTTGTCCCCTTTGCTCAAAGATAGAGCTAGGGTGTTCACAAAGGGGATGAAATGGCTTGAATTTGGTAATCTGATGGTAATAAACATGGTTTTGTAGGCTATAAAGTGTATACATATTTTGCCCAATGATTTGGTTTGTGGATGAGGGTAAGCTAAAACAGTGCAGGGTGATAAGAACACTTTCTAACATGGACCACATTTATAACCCTTATATCATTAGATCTTGCAGAGCTCTAAACTCAATACAAATATATGCTATGTTTCAGATCAACTATAGAAGTGATGCAGTATAAAAGCTTTTGACATCACTGCAAAAGATTGTGAGTTTAAATCCTGATGATGCCACAGTCAACGAGACAAATTTGCTTCTTATTTTGAAATGATAGAGGTCAATCAGAAAAACACTAACCAATTTTGGGCTTCTGTGAACTCATATAGCAGTCACAATGAATATACTGTAGCAGTTATGGCTTACTTTTAAGTGTTTTCAGTGCTTTCATGAAAAGTAGTTCAAACAATGCCTAACTTCATGTGTCTGTGATAGGGGAGTGCTTGCTAGTGAGTGGAAATTGTCCAAATCGTAGGTAAAAAAGACTACAGGGGGATAGGGTTGGTCCATGTTATATCATTTCTCAATGGCATGAACAAGCAACAATTTCAGATATGTTTGTTGATATAATTGTATTGTAATTGCACTGCTTACAGTGTTGGTCAGGAAACACCTTGAAAGGTCATTTGCCACATTTTACATACATGCATTTTGTTCACTTGTCTACAGTATATGCGATTATCTTGTGCAGACACCAAACAGTTCAACTTCTAATGCTGACACCCACCTCTGCTACATCCTGTTCCCATTCTAATCTATGAGTAGAACTCGATGTTCTAAACAAAAATTACAAAACATGTATGATTTATTTCTTGTCTGGCAGGACACAAAAAACATTCAACAAGAAGTGTGTTTGTCATCTATCACTGCAATTGTGAAATGATGGATTTTTTTTTTTTTTGACATTTTTGTGGTTTCAGGCTATACCAATGACAAGAAACTGTACATTCTTTACAGCTTTCTTGACACCTCATTTGCAGATCTACAGCTGTGCTCCACTTAGTTGGCATATACCGAAAAGACATATCATCAAGCTACAAGAAACATTTCAATGAAATGAATCTACAGTTGTTGTTTTTTTTAATGTGTTGGCATAAATTTGTTCAGTTCAATCCAAACACAACTTCACATAGGGACTTCACTAATTATTTTCAATGATATTTCCAGCCTTTAGCTGTCCTTAGTAACCAACACTAACGATTGGTGTGATTGGAAACAGTGATTCAGTGTGAAGAGAATGTTTGCATTGGCTGCGTGCCTTGCCTGGGCATGTCACCCTGGAAAACCGTAATGTCAATATGCTGACAATGTTGAGCTAAACCCTGCTCCCTATGGTCCAGTATAACATAGCAAGTGAAAAGGCTTTGATTCCATTGTTTACAGCTGTTAAAACGTAGTGTTTGACCAGGTTTAGACAGCTGTGTGAACACAAATTTGCTTTTTCGACCCGATCGGCTTCAGACACGCTGCCAGCATGTGATGTGTTTCAGTTTCTGACTATTGAAACCGCTGTAAGGTTGTCTGGATGTTATTGAAAAAAAAAAAAAAAAAAAAAAAAGGAAGTGAAGAGAACATGCCAGACATAATGGTTTAATGTTTAGGCTGCAAAGAGAGAAAAAAAGACACAAGCTATACATACTGTATATGTCAGGATGTATAAGAGGGAACATAAATTTAGATATTTCCAAACGTCCATGTCTTACAGTGTATTTCATGCACCGCAGAGCAGCCACAGATAGATAGAAACCACAATCCATCCAAAGGTGCAAGTTCATAGCATGTACTAGACAAAATAGTGATACGCCAAAACAAATGAACACAAAAACTATGTGGAGGTGAAAAATATTCAGGAGGGCAGGAATTATTCAACTTGTATTTCCGTGAAGGCGGCATGGTGGCTTAGTGCGGGCATGCGGCATGCGGATTAGGCCAGTTAGCCTTCCCAAATTGCACATAGTGTATGAGGGTGTGTACTGTATGTGTGTGTGCCCTGTGATCATTTGGCACTCCGTCCAGGGTACCCTGTCTTGTGCCCTAAGTCTCCTGGGATAGGCTCCAGGCCCTCGCAACCCTGTATACAGGATAAAGTGGTATAGATGATGAGTGAATGATTAAGTGTATTTCTGTGACCAATTGTTAGGATATACAGTTGTGTTCAAAATTATTCAACCCCCACTGAAATTGAGTGTTTTGGCCAGTTTGACATTGATTTTGATC
>JAQMYJ010000033.1:22300349-22311224 GCA_030014305.1 Clarias laeviceps
ATGATCAAAATCAATGTCAAACTGGCCAAAACACTCAATTTCAGTGGGGGTTGAATAATTTTGAACACAACTGTAGACTGCATCATTGATAATAAGATAATAATTAAATTTATTAAATTCTTGGAAGTTCTTTATCCTTGCTTTAAAAACTAGTAGTAATATATCATAGAATCTTTTTTTTCCTAAACATTCCTGAGTCATCCTCCTCTCATTTGTGAAGACCTATTTATTCTTTTCCCCAGAGATAATGACATCAGCAACTGTTTTAATGGCATTGCCTTCAACCGGCAGCCAAAATGGTGAACTTCCTGTTCACCCTGGACCGTGTGTGTATGTTGCTCACTTAGTCACTCCATGACGGAGTGAGAGTATTGTGTTTCACAGCCCCTCTGGGGATTGTATGATCACTTTATGATGACAGGATTAAACCCAGGGCTCCCAGCCTCACAGTTAAATGAGCATCATTATATGGAACTGAACCTGGTTAAATTAAAATTCATTCTGACATGTTATGATGAAATGTGCAGGATGATGTAGTTGGAAAACAAAGCCGCTACCACACACCTAGAAAGAATTCTCTGTTTTAAAAGTTAGTAAAGCCAGAGTTACAACAGTTTGGGGAGTTTACATGTAATGGAAATACTAAATAATAATAATAATAATAATAATAATAATAATAATAATAATAATAATAATAATAAAGATCTCAATTTTGTGTTTTTCCATGCTTGTGTCTGCTCATATGTTTGTTTTCCACCCTGAGTTCTTCATTCTGCGATGAGAAAATACATAGTCTCACATACGACATTGCTATTTCATGAACTATAGTACATAACCTGGTTGAGCTAGTATTTCAGGCATACATGTTACTTGATCTAGTAAATGATAGCTCCCTCAGGCGTTTACTGTACAGATGTCATATGTGTGTATATGTGTGTTCCCAAAACGCACACAAGAATAAAATCTTATCAGCTGTTATTCATCCTGGCAGAGATTAGAGTTCCTCCTCCCTCCTGTACAGAAGATAAGGCTGCTGACCGAGGCCTCAGCAGCAATAAATCATTATGGTGTAATAGCTGACAGCGAAAGGGCTAACACTGTACATTTCAACCAGAGGTTATTAGATCCTGACTTTCCTGGTGGGATTTCCACTCCCACACTACAGTATGTCTTAGTTGCACCCTGATGTTGCTGCATGGTGTACTGTCGAGAGATGGAACTGGTTCGTTCCAGGGGCGGCAGAGAATCTGAAGGCGGTGACGCCAGTTTTACTTGAATGACAGTCTGAATTGCATCGTGGCTCATGTAAGCTCCGTAGTCCCACTGTCTCTGGGTGCTTTGGCACAATTCCTGAAGATTTAGTTTTTTGATCTTGTAGTTAAATGCCTCTTTTGTCTCAGCAGTCGTTTTGTTGCTGTACAGAACATTGAAAGAGACTTTGTAAACTATGTACGTGATTCCAACCACATTTTATAAGCTATTATTTTGAACCATAAACACTGAATCCTGAACTTGCTTGCAGCAAGGGTCTTGTATCGCAAACCATCGAAAGCAGTCCCTGTAATCATCCTCTTTCTGGTTTTAGCCCTATGCTTTCATCCTCTAATGACAGACCTGCTCCTCATTATGGATATTCAACCTATGCCAGATCCCTAACCCAAGCAGCCGCATCCTCCCCGCCTTATCAGCGTTTCCTCTTATGCTATGGGGTTCGCCCTATTCAGACTTGCACAGCTCTATTTCAGTAATCCTACAAACCACCCAAAAATGGGGTTCTTAAAACCCCATGCCCTCCACCTTGTGTAACACTGTTTCTCTTAATCTACTCCCCTCATCCTTTCTAGAAGTGCAGCAACAAAACATACAGTAACTTTCCAAATGTAAGAAACAAATTAGCGGTAAGTCATTTATCACTGAGGAAAACATGGTGAGGGAAATCAAATTATTTTTTACTATTGATGTCTTTTTTGCTCATTTGTTATTTTGTTATATTGCAAGATTAGTGAGTAAATTGGTTGGTGTTATTATTATCCTCTTTATACTAAGAGAGTAAGAATTTCAGTGTATATGAACATTAATGAATCCTTTAACTTTCCATGCTTGGCAAAAGCTCTTATCCAAAGCATTTACATAACTTCTGTTATTTATCTGGAAACATATCCTAATGCTAGTACAGATCAACTATCAAGATAAAAATCTATATCTTATATGTATGGTTTTTCTACTATACCAGTCTCTCCAACAGAGTGTTAGAACCCCTAGTCTGTAACCCCTAGTCCCCTAGACTTTTAAACAATTCTATAAGTCACTCTCGGTAAGGAGGTTTGCCAAATATCATAAATGTAAATGTAAGACACGAGCAAGCGTAATGCACTATTAGACAAAGTTGTCAGTATTGATTCATAAGTAAATGTTCCTAAAACTCCCCTAAAATTACAGAAGTATGGCAACAACCCCATGAGGAATAAAATTAAAAGGAAATAAATTAAATGAAGAACACTGCAAAATTATATTAGCTGGAACTACTTCTCACAGAGGAAACATTTTTGTCGTATTCAATATGCTATAACTTTGTATTGCTTGTCTAGAGATCCTTACTGCCACATCTACCTTCCTGCCAAATGCTGCACGTGTTCTGGGAGTTTCTCTTCTATCAATAGCCTAAACCAATGGTTTAATGTGCAGCTGTGAAGGCATGGCACTTGGCTCATGGTTTCTCACTCTGTTGCCTTTGTGGATGCTTTCTGTTTTTCACCGTGAAACGGTTTATGGTTCAAGCAGCTAAAAAGATTTAGCAGAATTTTTACAGATGAAGTCAGAAATGTAATCTTTTTTTTTTATATTTATGACAGTCGCACAATTACCCCTTTTTTAAAAAAAACTTTTTTTTAACTGGTTGCATATTTCAATATTTCCACAAAATAAGTAAGTATATAAAGTATTATAATGCTTATGCACTTAAGGCATTTAATGTCGAATTTAAATATCCCTCTCTTAAAAAAACTGAAAATTCATATGCATAGTGTTGCCTATTGCGTTTTGCCACATACAGTATGCTATTGTTATGCCACAGTGCTGTTGAATTCTTTCATTGGAGGTATTGATTAATTTTGAGAACAGCAAGGCTCTGACAGTTCTGTCAGAAATTTAAATGAAAAGGGTTACAATCTATCACTGCATTAGTTGTATTGCTTTATCTTTTCTACAGTTACAGCTAATTCAAAGAGATTTGAATGGAAGACATGCCACATGCTCTCAGAATAATAGTAAATAGATTTAAACAAATGCTTTGTTGTTTAACAAAAAAAAATAATAGTTGAATTCTCTGCAAGTAGACATTTAAATATTTAGGAAAGGAGTCTTTCACAGAAAGTACTTCATGCTAATTGGTTTCTCTATACCATCGTAAGTTGTTCTTTTACAATCTTCTGTGAAATAAAAAAGAGGCTGCTGAAAAAACAACAGCTCTAATGCTATTTATAGCTGATGCAATGTAACTGATAACAAGAAATTATTTGTCTCAATAATGTTCTATAGCAATAAGTCTAACTATACATGGTTAAATGTTATTTATTGACATTCATTAAAAAAAAACTCCAAATGGTAGCAAATTGTTTTGGGTTAAGAGGAATAACCACTTCAGGGTCCACTGTTATGGGTCTTGTTTTCCTGTAACAGTGCACCATGAAGTGTTTTATTTACTATGTAATGTCTCACATCAATTTTAAATGAGCCAAGCTGGACTTCCAGAATAAATAAATGCTTAATTAAATTGAATCGAGGCTGCATTTCCGCCTTACAGATCTAGGGTCCTGGATTCAATCCTGACGTCTGGTTACTGTCTGTGTGGAGTTTTACATGTTGTCCCCATATCCTTGCGGGGTTCGTACAGGTTGTCTGGTTCCCCCCACCTCCATCCTAAGTAGTATCAGAAGTTCTTTAGTCAGATTTTTTTTCCCTCTGTATAATATTTTGGGTCAGCATTCCAGCCTCTTCCAAAATCTGTTTACTGTTTAGCAATGTATGTGTTTCCACATTCAGCTTGATTTAGAAAACAGACAGTGTGCGATGGGTGAAGGAGCAGAAAGACAATCTCTCAGAGAATTCAGACATTTCTACATGCTTCTTCATCTGTCAAATAAAACACCTTTTCCCTAGGCTTGTTTCTGTCTTTCTCTGGATCCTGGCTAAACTAGACAGTGAAAGAACTAATGCTTATGAAATGCATGTTTTGAGACATATTCCAGATTTTTGCTTTTCTTCTTGTCTCTTTGTGTTTTTTCTCCCTTTCCACTCAGTCTTCAAGTCAACAGAGATAGAGGTGGCACACTGAATACTGACATTTCCCAGTTAATTACTGACTGAAGCATTTATGCAGTTTCATCACAGTCATTTCATTTGCTGAGTGAAAACTGTGCGATTTAGCCACCCAGCTTCATGAGTAAGAATGATGAGTGAGTAACTCAATAGGCTAACCTCACGCAAGATGATTTATGAGTGGTGTAACCATCAGAAGGAGAGAGAGTTCAAAGAATCTGTTCCCCAAAATGGTAAAGGGGGGGTCTCTCCTGTAGACCAGTGTAGAGCAATGATGATGCTTTTTTGGAAAACTCGACTGCAGAAGAGCTACATACTGACCTTGGGAAGTGTTTCATGTAGCTAAAAGATATGAACTAATTTATTCAGTATAATTCACTGAAATACTTATGCAAGTTTGATTCTGAGTGTATGAATGTGTACATGATTGGCCATGTGTAAGTTTTGGGAAGTAGAGCTCAAGAGAATGTAAATGAGTTATGATGTGCCCTCTCTTTCAGGAAAGAGATTAAAACATTTTGTATGCCAGCTCATACACCCTCTCTAGAAGCGTGGATTGACTCACCGAGTTCTCCATCTTGGTATCATACTCTCCACACAAACCCATAAGGTTACCTAGTGTTCTCAACACTGATAAGAAGCAATGCTTTATTTCATTATTTACAGTATGTTAGTTAAAGTTGTTTTAGTTAGTTACTTTAACTGTGGCCTAACAATGAATACAAATGCAGGACTATCTAAAGCGCAGCCAAATGCCTGTGTCAGTTTCCCATCATATAACACTACAGGTTTATCTGGAGGTTACTAGTGACTGGTGATAGACAGAATAATAAACTAAAGAAAGGCACAGAACTAATTTTGAAACTATTGCTTCTTCTATGTGTAATGTCACTGCCTGAATCACAACCTGTTTTAGTTAAGAAGTGTAAATTCCAGAATTCATGCTCATTGGCATGAAGGAATGGCTGGCCAGGGAACGTTAGTGAAATCTAGGGTTGATACCCTTGTCTTTTCCCTCATCAATGCATTGTTCACACTTTATCACTCACATGACAAAAAGAAGAAACCAGCACTGCCCACAAAAGAGCAACGAATGCAATCAAGACGCCCACTCTGTGAGTTGATGACAAAACAGTCACAAACCACCACTTGTCCTGGATGTGCTGATATGACTCAGTCCATGTCTTCTTGCCTTCAACAATCATTGACTCAGGAGAAAGAGGTAACTTTATTGATCATGAAAGTCCACAGACTCAACAACCCTACTCAACCTCTCCAACACCCCATGCACTTTAAAGCCTATGACAGCGGTCCTAATAGAGGGGCCATCATCACTGAGAGCACACAACCCCTTGTAGCCCATGTCAGTGCCCTTCTCAAAGAAAGTGATTTCCTTCCTGGTTATCAAAACCTCCAAGCACCCTCTAATTCTAATTATCTAAGATTTCCATGGATGGAAACCCATGATGCTTGTATCTCATGGCGTGAAACACCTATCATAATACTGTATGGTCCAATTACTACATACTTTACAACATTGCATTTACCTACCTCCTAAGTCACACTAGCTTTTACAGTATATCTGACATCAGAGTATCATACCGACACCCATACCTAAATACAGCACAGGGGTATATTCCTCCATCCACCTCACCAGCTTCCGGTTTCTTTATTTTTGAAGAAGATAGGGGGCAGACTACACACATGTATTAACTATTGTGGCTGCAAGCGATTAACCAGGCTTACAGGGCACAGACATTGGGACACTGTAGTTTTCAATGGACCTAGCAACTCTTTAACGTCAAGCACTGGTGGCCAAGAATGATGTCACACATTCTGAAATATTAGTATTTTTCTGTTTTACATGCACCTAGAATCATTTCCCCAGAGTGTTCAATCTACACCCACATTCCTATGGTCTCATATAGCCATTGAGATCATCACTAACCTTCCTAACTCCCCTTGTTACCAGTTAATCAATGACATTTTAGAACGTTTTTTTCCAAGTCTGATCCCCTCATTCCTCTGCCAACAGTATTGAAACAGCAGAACATCTGTTGAGCCAAATCTTTTGCTATTATGGTATGGCCAGAGGGTATTGTTAGCAGCAGTGGTCTCCTGTCTGGTACAGTACAACTTGATGGAGAAACTAGGGGTTATGGTCAGGTTGACTTCAGGTTACCACCCACAGTCCAATGGCCAAGTTGAGTGCACCAATCAAAATATCAGCATGTTCCTCAGAGCATACTGTTCTAAAAATCAAGAAGATTGACCCTCATTCCTTTCATATATTAAATATGCACAAAACTGGATCCATTATTCTGCTACCAAACTGATCCACCCCTGATCCCCTGCAATGCCAGTGCCACCACCTCACCTGCTGTAGATAACTGGTTCCAATGCAATTAACATGTAGGAATTAACCCAACAATATCTTGAACAGGTTCCTAGAAACTAAAAAATGGTCTACTGATTGTCATAGGAGAGAAAACAGTACATTTCAGCCAGAAGACCCAGAAGTGGACATTCAAAACTTGCCCAGATGCAGAAAACTCAGTGCCAAGTATGAATGACCTTATACATGTCTGCAACAGATAAAAGGGGTTACCTACAAAACTGACCTGCCAACCGATCAGCTTCCATATGTCATGCTTGAAACCTTTCAAACCTAGACCACTGGCATTAAACTTTCCATTAACTACACCCACAGAATCAATCTCAATTGATCATTACATTGCTGTCTGAATCAAAACCTGTATTTGTTCAGAACTGGAATTCCCAGAATTAGTTGCAAATGACAAACATGGGTACAACTCCCACTACAATTCTCCATCTGCAAGATCTCACACCCCAAAATTCTAATTAGACATACCTGTTTGCGTGTATTTAAGCACGCACTGTACACTGTACAAAGTGTGAAATAAATGCTTAGACTCCAGGACTGACTTTAACAAGCCATTTTCCTGCTAATGTTATTCTGGCGTTTTGACTCTTTTGCCTTTGCTTTTTCTCTGATATTCTGCCTGGTTTAGACCATGTTCTTGTTCCCCGTTTTGGATTGTTCGCCTTCAATTTGCTCAGTAAATGTTTTAACTGCATATGCATCATTCTTTAGCCTTATTTTCTTAGTCTTTGGTGTAGTTTACTGATTCCAGTACACAGCGAGTTTGTTTTAATACCGATGTGCACATAGACACAAGCATTTATGGAAAATGTGAAAAAGTGGAATACAGCTTCTACTTAATGATTGTGTGTTTACCCACATGCACTCAAGTGTGCTGATTTTTCTGACAATTGCATTTGACTCATGTGTGGGCTGTACTATTTCCTGGCTCAGCTCACATGGTACCTGGCCAGGAAGGGTATTATTACCCTTCATGGGTACTTATAGCATGGCTCGCTGGTGGAAATAGCAAGAACATGTGGAATCAGTGTTAATTTGCCAACCTGAGCTGCAGTGTCTGTTGGAAGAGCTTTGTGAGTCTTGCTAACTCAGTAATCATGTAGTAATATGTTATCATTTTTAGCAAATATTATTTTGTAAAATGAATAAAAAATAAACATGCATTATGTCAAACTCCCACAGACACACATAGAAACACACCGATCAGCAGCAGGTCTCTTGGGCATGACTCCACACTCCTCTGGGGCTGTGCTTTCGTGTCTGGCACCAGGACGTTGGTGGCAGATCCTTTGGGTGCTGTGAGTTGTGGGGTGGAGCCTCAGTGCAGCAGGTCAGCAGCCTTGGGATATCTGCCTGCTGGGCTCTGTGCATGGTGAGCTGTGATGGACTGGGTGCCTTTTAACTGTGGCCAGCATTTACTTCTTGGCGGGTTGTGCTGGATTGGCTTTTCTGGGGAATTGGACCAGACAGGCTGGCCTTTCTTCTTCACAGGCATAAATGAGCCTTGGATGCCCATGATTCTGCCACCAGTTTACTGGTATATACATGATAATCAGTGTTAATGTGTTAATGTTGTGGCTGTTATGGGGTATGTACTCTATATATACTCTTAATGTGTATGTATATATTGTATACAGTAGCTGCAAAAGTTTCTCTTCTTAGAATGATGTTATCAAGGTTCTGTGGAAAGGTATGAACTACACTGAATGAAATTGTTAAAAGCAGGGAAAGTACAAACTTAAATGTTTAAAAATGGTATTTAAAAAGTCCAGATAAATCTTTAAGCTAGTGTGTGGACATTTGGCTTTTTCAGCAAAATCTAATTGTTTATTTAAAAAAAGAAAAGGAAAAAAAAAATCATTATCTGGCATTATCTGCAATACTAATGGTCCTCATAAAACAAATATTGTTAACATGCTGTGCTGTCTGTGTAGTTGAAATGATTTGCAGTGAGGTGCTGACATTTTTTTTACTCTTCAGGCCATGGTGGAGCAGCTGTTCTCATTTTTCTTAGCAGTCTAGTAGACATCCATGAGCTCTTTACAGGGTTATGGTCTTTTTTGCTCAGTCTTTAACTCTGTACCCCAGTCGCTTGCCACCCAATAAAACATTCTCCACTTCCCGACATCCATCATCTTTGGTGTAAAATGTCTTTATATGATGTAGCCTTGGTTTTGTAAGGCATTTTATTTGCATTTCTCATACACTCCTATAGTTACTATCATACTGACAAAAGTAGTTTCTTGGTATAGTATGGATATGTATGCATGTATGAGTTCTGAATCTACTGTATAATAATGTTGTGGTAGAGCAAAGTACAATGAGAGTATATTCTCATTGAAAATGCCTGAAACATTTGTAAGCACAAAGCACATTATCGATCGAACATTTAACATATAACAGCATTTAATTTGGCAAAATAATTTTTTCTCATATTCAACTGCACATACAGTACATATTGTGCATATGTGTACTTTAGAGAAGCTGTAGCCTGCAGTAGACTTGCCCATCTCATCAGATGCAGAAAGGCTGCTGCTTGTTTAATGTCTTAGATAAGTAGATTAGCGAAGTTGTTGCTGTGATTTTTAGCCACTGTTTATTATTACTGGACACTTTATTCGACACACCTACCTTGGTGGACCATCATGTGTGTATACATGGGAACTATAGCTCATCTTTTCCATGCAAAGTGTATGTTCATCATCCTCTAGTCTTTCATCAGTGGTCAATGTCCAACCACTTCACCACTGTCAGCACGCTAAACACAGTAGCCACACTGGGATGTTTAAAATTTCCAGGAACACTGCTGTTCCTAATATACTCATACCTGCGTCACAGACATATCACCACTATGATGATAGTGTCACTGCTGTACTGAATAATAGCAGTGGTCCCATGGTAGACCCGTCCTTGTTCTTACTCACTCACTCATCTTCTATACCGCTTTATCCTGTATTCAGGGTCGCGGGGACCTGGAACCTATGCCAGGAGGCTTAGGGCATGAGTCAGGGTACACCCTGGACAGGGTGCCAATCCATCGCAGGGCACACACACACTCTCACACACTCTTTCACACACAACGAGCAATTTGGGAACACCGGAATACCCGGGAGACCATGCAAACTCCTTGAACACAGAGACGGGAATCGAGCCTGGCCGGGAATCGAACCTGGACCCTGGAGGTGCTAACAGTGCTAACCACTACACCACCAGGCCGCCCGTTCATGTTCTATTGATCTATATATCTGTCTATCCATGTTGCTTTAAAACTTTTTAAAACGATGGGAAAGTGTCACTACACCCGTTTTACTTAAAACATTTTACATAAGTTTCTTTTTGGTTTGTTAACTTCAAATGTGTTGGACAAATGCAGAATTTGACATTCCCAATGAGATATTAAAAGCCTAAAACAAATGTTATCAGCAAAGGAAGATCCTCCTGTTTGGTTTATGTCTCAGACCTGCGGCATGTATGAAGCATCTCGTCCGCTGCCGCTTTCCACTTTGGCTCAGATCATATGACGCTGGAGGAGTGAGACACGGCACCTCTGTCAAAGCAAAGCGTGCCAACAGAAACCCAACTCCACTACTCTACCACTAAGTGCCAAGAATAGACATGAACAAACTTTGCATTCCTGAGAATACTTTGATACAAAAGTAACCACTGGAATTGTATATTGGCCACTGCTTTTCAGGTCATATATTATATAGCTGGTAAGATTTGATGTGTTTAGATATGTCAGGATTTGTACTCTTGGGATATACTGTATGTATCAACTATGAAAAAAAATGGTTGTATCATAGTGTGGGAAAGCCTACGGGCAGCTGATGAAAGATGATAAAACCACTTTGTATCATCAATAACTTATCTACAGTACCAGAGTGTCATGTGCATTCTTAGCATTTAGCTTCTGTAAAAAGGAGTGTTCCCTATAAAAAACCTTTAGAGCCTTTTCTCTTGCTGGATGAGAAACAAGGAGGGTTGGGTATCAGGCTATATGTTTTATAACCTGTGCTGCTTGTTATATAAGGGTGAATTAATATAATAAATATGTTGTTGTTGGTCTTTCGGCTGCTACCGACAAGGGGTCGCCACAGCGGAATATCCAGTCCGCACTACAACTTGGCACAGGTTTTACGCCGGATGCCCTTCCT
>JAQMYJ010000033.1:22311324-22347487 GCA_030014305.1 Clarias laeviceps
TGGGCACTGGCTGGGAATCGAACCCGGGCCTTCCGCATGGCAGGCGAAACACCTACCACTGAGCCACCAGTGCCCTGGATAATTAATATAATAAATATAATTAATTTAATTTAATTTAATGAAATGCATGGGCAGGGGTAGCTCATGGTTAAGGTGTTGCACTGCTGACCAGAAGGTCCCCAGTTTGAGCGCTGACACCACCAGGCAGCCACTGTTAGACTGTTAGAAGTGAGAGTTAGTAGAGAAGTTGTCAATCTAGTCCTGGTAATCGAGGAAGTGAAAGTGTGTGTTAGTCTGGGACATTATTTTACATAAACTGAGTAGTTAAAGAGACAGAGGAGGAGACCTACAAGACGTCTAAGTCATGCTGATATGTACGTGCCCTAGTACAGTTATGTAATCCCAGAAAATGTTTCAACATGAACATGCACAAACAACAATCGATCATCACAAGATCTCAGCAGTCTTGGCTTGCGGGCTCGGTACACAGCCATATGCGCCATCTTTTGATGTGTGATTCCTGTCTGTCTCTACATCAGGTGATAATGGTCGTGTGTTTAGTGCTGGAGGCAGACTGTGTGACTCCTCTCTTTTCTCTCCTCTCCATGTTCAGCGATAGGGTGTGTGAAAATGACTGGGTGGCAACTTGCCAGCTGTGCATGTGCATGTTTAGACCTGTCTGTCTGAACTTGTCCTTCACGTTGTGGAACCTCACATTGTGGCTCTTTCACCAAAGAGAGGGGGAAAAGTGGGAAAAAGACACGACTGAGTTAAGACACAATATCTCTCTCATACATACAGTATGCTCTTGTTGTACAAAAAATAATATTTAAAAACAATCGCTGTGCTATTCTGCATCTATGTTAACTGTTGTAAACTGATTAATTTGCAAATTATGTGACTTATTAGTCTTTAACAAGTCACATAATTTGACTGCTGTACAAAACAATCTTGCCCACGCATTCTGTTCCTCGTTCTCTCAATCTCTTCAACCCTCTTTATTTATCTCCTATTTCAGTTGTATATGAATTTTGCCAATTTTACACTGTAATTACAGTGTACCTTTAAAATTATTACATGCCATACTATATGAAATTATCCCATAAAATGAAATAATGTGTTCTCCATGTCAGAGTACACAATGAGGTTCCTCTAATGATAGACCAACAATCAAAGGAAGTTATACCACAGCAAGTCTTCAAAACTGATTGGTGCATTATTTTTGAATAACAACACGACCTGGGCAGTACTTCTGTCTGTAACATAAACTTAGCTTGTATTTAACACACTTATTTCTAATGCATATTTCTATAGTAACAGGTCATACTTAGAGATTTGTACAGTAGATGCTGTCCCTGATCTAAGACTAATAATAAATGGATTTAGGTGTAGAAACCATGTTCTTGTCAGAGAATTAGAAAATATTTTATTGGGAGCATTTGGCACAGTATGAGAAGTAGAAACAGTATGAGGAGCACTGAAATTGCAGAATAATATTTTTTTAAATGACTTTAAATGAAAATGTTCTCATGCTGACAAAAGGAGTTTTGTTGGTGACACAAAAATGGTTGCTGATTGCATATGCATTCCTAGCTCACCAGCCCACCGAGTGTAGTCAATTTTGTGACTGCAAACCTGTACAGTCTAAATCTAACTTTAATTGTCATGATCAAGTAAGCCAGTTAGGATTGCCATCTGCTCTGGAATATACACTGCCCTGCCAAAAAAAGGCACACAGTCTAAACAAATAGGTAAGGGTCTGACAATGTATAATTACTGCAGTGATTAATATTTTTTAGCTGGCAACAAGTTATTTAACCCTAACTGATGCAGTGAGAAGATTCTCATTTCCTAAACAGCCATGACCACAGAATATCCTGTGTGTCATGGCAATGATGTTACTCTATTTTAGAAGGATCAAATTATTGGCCTGCATCAAGCAAAGAAAACAACTAAGAACACTGCTGAAACTACTAAAATTGGGTTAAGAACTGTAAAACACATTATTAAAACATGGAAGGATAGGGGTGAACCATTATCCTTAAGGAAGAATTTTTTTCTTTTGATGATCTGAGATCACTTAAACATTTGAAGAATGAGTGGGTGATTCTATACGCTATATTCTATAATTCTACAGTATTTTGCATAATGTAACTATCACAGCTATCCAGAACTGGTTGCTAATTACTACAATGGCTACATGCAACAAATGTTTAACAAAAATTGTGTTGAAGCAAGAGAGAAAAAAAAAACACGTTCGATGCTCAAGCTGCAAGTAAAAAGCACAAAAATCTATTTCAGTCTAAAGAAAAAATCTATTGTCAGTTGTCACATTTATGGTCAAAAGCGATTCAACTGGCAGATACATTGTAATTGTTGATACATGTAATTGCTTGGATCAAATTGATCCACAGCATCCCAGTGTGCACAGGTACAACTGCTTGAGGCCTTCAGGTCTATAAACCTATTGTGGACAATTTCAGAACTATTAAAGCCCTGAAATCCTCATATTAACGTCAACCTAAATATCTCTTAAGGATTCCTGAGTCTTACACATGACCTGAGGCCTAGTCTGCTTGGCCACTGGAATGGCCCACTACTACTACAGTACACTCTCATTCACTCTATTCACTTATCCTGTACTCGGGCAGGAGGCAGGGTACACCCTGAACAGGATGCCAGCCCATCACATGTGCATGTTTTTGGACTGTGCAAAGAAACTGCATTGAGGTAACCCAACAAGAGAGAGCATGCAAACAAACCCGAGGCCGTAATCGAACCCTTGACCCTGGAGTTGCGAGGCCACAGTGCTAACTACTATGCCACCATGATGCTTTATAAGCCTACATAAGCCCTCCACTCTGCAAGAAATTAATGGGTTTTTTTCTTTTTTGCTATTTTTGATCCGTGCACGTGCCATCTGGCACATGGGGTGACGGATACTCTCCACCATCAAAGTATATCCAGTGATTCTTATGCAGTTCCTTAAGGGGTCGGGTTGGCAGCTCGATGCCCAGTTTGGGAACACCAGTTAGCCTAACCTGTATGTCTTTCGACTGGACTACCCAGAAAAAAAACACCAAGCACAAATAAGTACATATAGTAGTATCGGCAAACGAAAAGAACACACCTTCCTCTTGGAGGAAATTTGCCTCGCATGAGAAGCATTTTTCGGCTATTGACGACTGTTTACTTCATATTTTACTTCATTTACATGTCTTTTCTAAATGTTTTGATTGTTTTTAGATACAAAAAAATATAATTATAGTGATGGAAATTGGTAATATTGGTAATATTTTATTTCATTTCACCTTAATGACTCGCCTCTGGAACAGATTAAATTTGTATGCCGAGGCACCACTGTAATAAAAACTGGGTTTCTAAGAGACAGACAAACTTTTTTTTTTTTGTCAAAGATGGCAACTCTTTGGAGTATTATTATTTTTTTTATTGTTAAATGAAAGTAACCTCAGAAATGTAACTAAATCATCATAATAAATGCAGAAATTAAATTGTTCCCATAATAATTATAACACTTAGACTGTCTGTCACAGTGTGTTTGATCATGCACGTTCAAATAGTTCATACAGAGAGGTTCAAGTGCCTCCTAATCTTCTCTGAGAGAATAATAAAGATTTTAAAAAAAAAAGTTCTGTGTGTAAGATTGTCAACGTGTCATTTTAAGTGGTCTACCCAAAATTAGACTTTAAGGCGTATAATTACAGACCGGGGCAGAAAGTGCGTTGTGCAGCGGGAGGGAGTCGCAGGAGGAAAAGTCCTGCCCTTACTGAAAGATTTCCTGTTTCAGAGCAAAGCGAGCAGAATCCAGTGTGAGTCAACCCGCTTCAGTGTTCACACACACACACACACACTTTTACGCGCACACTGAAGAGGAAAGCTCGAGCCTGTTCGTCTCCGGAGTCACGCAGCTGGAGTGGACGAGCAGAGACCCAGTCTTCTTTCCAACTCGAGGACACTTTTAACTTCATTAATGTGAGACCCGGACGGAGAAGACTCGGCTAATGGAGTATGCAGGCTTTTCCGTGCTGTGGTGGGCGGCTGTCTTCATGTCTCCACTCGCGCTGGAGAGGAACGTAGTCGGTGAGTTTGTGTGTGTGTGTGTGTGTTTGCTTTTGGACACTTCTGAGTTCGGATTTGAGACACCGCCACAGTGGAGCACTGTTGAACACTAGTTCAGTCAGCACACAGACACGCACACACACATGGTTTACTCTTTTTTTTTTTCTTTCCCTTGTATGTTTTTTCCGTTACTGTACAGTTACGCAACACGCATTCACACAGGTGCCGTGTCAGAATGACGTCACTGCTGCCCGCCGCTTCAGTCACCTTTATTGTCGTTAGAATAAACAGATCCTCATAGTGAAGTTCTTAAAGAGTGTTTGGGCTGCTCTACATGTCTCCTGCTGCCTGTGTGACTTTGAGACAGAGATGTGGAGTGGCTGTGACATGTGAGAGGTGTTTTCACCGTTCTTTATTCTGACGTCACAACACTTTCCGATCAACTTCCTTCCTTTCAGGTGCATGCACTACACACTTCTTTCCAACTCAGAACTGTTGTGACTTGAACATGATCAGGTCTGTGCTGGTCTGTGCTATGCACAAACATTAATAAGTAAATATCCGACTAAATGTGCATGTCCCCAGCAAGAAGAAAAAGTGTCTATAGCACTCCCACGTCTGTTTGCATGGAGTTTGCATGTTCTCTCCGTGCTTTGTGGGTTTCCTCCAGGTTCTCTGGTTTCCTCCCACAGTCCAAAGACATGCTCATTAGGCTAATTCGCATTTCCAAATTGCCCACATTGTGGAATGCGTATGAATGTTGACCCTGGAGGACCAACCACAGTCATTCAAATGGGACTAAATGCCCTAGTTGGACTACAGAGGTTTCTAAATGGATGGATGGAATCCTTTTTTTATTGGAGGTTTAAATTATTAACATCCTAAACCCTAAGCAATAGCAGATGGTTCTGCACGTCTTCACTCTTAAGGTCTTAATATTGTAATATATATCATTAGTTTAATTATTGGCCATTGTTTTCCATCTATTTTCTCATTTATTACTCTTAAAGGGTTAAAAAAAAAAGAAGAAAACATGTGTTCCACAATTAAGCCTAATATAGAATTAAAGTGATTAATTTGTACACTACAAATATTTAAAATAATAATAATAATCACATAATCACAATAATAATAATATAATAATAACAGTCGTGCATTTAAAGATAAGCATCTAAAGTCTAGGCCATGTGTTCAGATGACTTTGGGCGGTTAAAAATATTGCAGCCATAAATCTATAAAGTCGCGTCGTGATGAGTTTGCCACAGCAGGTTATGATTCCTTGATTCAGGCGAACAACAACTGCAGACCTTTTCTTTGTCATTCTGCATTGTCAGACTCCTGTGAAAGTGAGACTTTCACAAGAGTTTAACCTTAGGATTTCAATTCTAGCCAAACCTCCTTCCTTTTATCAAATAGGGTAAGCTGCTTACTTATTCTCCCCTGTCTTGGCATTCATTTTAACTCTTCATGCCATAATTATAGGTGAGTTAGGTACTAATTACATCTAATGAGTCCCTCCCTGCCTCACCTGTCTTTTGAAACAGCAACCTGTCTGTGAGAGACAAAGCTAATGGTTCCTCTTTGGCCTGTAGTGAGAAAAAAAAGTAAGAAAAAAAAATATTTACAGGTACTATACTACTTTGTTAGTCTTAGTCGTTAAACATAGTATGTGCACATAATCCTTTTACTTAGCAAGTGGCATTTCCTTTGCCTATCTCTTCCCTGTCTACTTTCTGCACTTGTCATTTGCACACAAACAGTACACACACACTGTCATTGCGTTGAATACCACACAGGCATTTGTGTTCTTAGTTTGGCTCCTCCTCCATGTTTACAAAGGCCCCTAAAATTGTTATTTTTATATCAAAATGTGTGTGCATGTGATTGCTGTGTTATCATGTCTATGCATCTGTCTGTCTGGGTGCTCGTCAGTCTGTCTGCCTATCTGTCTGTCTGAAAGCAATTTTGACTCTACTGCCATGATGTGGATAATCACATGTTACTCTGAGATAAAGCGTGCCACCGAGCTGACTGTTGCCTGAGCTGACTGCACATTAACAACACCACCAGCAATGTCGAGCTTCAGATCTGGAGACAAAATGCATACACCAACCCGTTCTATGCGTTTAGCTACACCACAAAGAAAAATCCTGTTTACTGACTTGCTCTTTACCTGAACACCTATGTTTGCACTTTCCATACACATAAAGGGGACTGGAGGACTTCAGTATCTTCTTTAAGAAGATTAGAGGGATGGACTCTCCACTGAAAGGCTCTTCAGTGCAAGCACCAGAGCAATGCTAGCTGTCTGAAAGAGTCCTTTTGTACAGTAGGCCTTCAGAAAACTAACGCCCAGGCAGTGAAGCAGGAAGGGGTGTTAGTCGGAGCCCATGTTTACTCTTGCCTCTCTGGACCTCTGAGTGAAGAGCTGAGAGAAACAGCTCTTTAGTGAGTAGAAGAGGGGTCACATAACCTCTAATTGACAGGTCTGATTTGACTGTTGTCTTCCTTCCATCAATACCAACGTAATCCACTGGTCTGCTTTGCTAACTCATTTACTAACATTTACCCAGGTGATCAGCAAAGCGTTCCTGTTGTCTTCCCGGCATGTTCTGGCACTGCGATATCAAATTCAAAACAGATGCACTCCACCCATGACGCATGGAGAGAACTTTTTCATGCAGTGCAGTGCATTGATAACTCTCCACAGTGGCAGTTTTTTTTCTTCCCCAAAGTTTGTTTTTTTAGCTGTGCAAAGGAAGACTGATTTCTACCTTGTCTACTCTTCCTTCCTCGTCCAGGTCACCTGGGTCATCCTTTCCTGGTGAGGAGTGGAAAGAGCATAAAGCAGTAAAGGAAACGCATTGAGGACAGTTTAATTTAAAGCCATATCATTTTAAGTTTAACATTTTCAAATATGTAATCATAACCTAGCTTTAGTGTTTAGTTTGGGGGGATTAGTAGAGAAATCCCATCATGGCAATAATCTCTGTCTTATATTTTTGCATTTTATTTGAGAATACTTTACCCAATGACTTGTGCAATGTTGTACTTATGTGGTTTTCAATTTTAAAAGACAAAAAAACAGTGTTTTAAACATACTCTCTATCTTGTGCATCTGTAGTGCATCTGTTTGTGCAATCACCAGAGACGAGACTTTCAAAACATTTTCTACCCAGAAAGGCATGAACAACTTGTTTACTCAAATCTCACTTCTAATTAAAATCTAATGCCAAATAGTGGGCAGCCAGTAAACAATTATTCTTTTAGAGTAAATAGTTAGCATTATATAAGGGCATTATTTTAGCGGGTAGTGGAAGGTTCTTCAAATGCCATGTGGATGGCCTGGCTTTGGTTCCTAGCCAATGTGCCAAACCCAGCCACTGGTTGCAGAGCATTCTTAGTTTTATAATTCCAAGCCTGGATAGAATCTGGAGGGTTGCTTTAGGAAGGGCATCTAGCGTAAAACCTGTGCCAAGTCAAATGTGCGGATCTGATTCCCTGTGCCAACCCCTTAAAGGGAGCAGCCAAACGAAAACAGAAAGTTATTATTATAATCTAAATTTACCTTAGAATGGTTGTATGAGTATGGTAGCCTTATCTAGTTGCATATTTTAAATATGTATTGATGTAGTTTAACAACTGCTCCTAGTCGACCATTACAGAGGAGTGTACAAGTTCTTCAAAGTTTGTGGCATCACATGTATGATACGGATAAAGTTGATATTCCTTGGGGTATTTCTTTAAATACCACTCACTATTGAATTGCTCTAACTCGTAGCATATGTGGTTAACAGCACTTTATATCGGTTTCAAGGATCAAAGTTACAGTTAAGTGGCTTTCTTCACAGCTTTATGTGGTTGGTATTGCATCAGTGCAATTTGTTGCAATTGAATGTTCTTGGGTTTTACAAGCCTTTCACTGGTTACAGTGCTTATATATCCTATTACATATATTGGACCCGATTTCCTATGATGTTTTTGCCCGAATGCTTCTCTTTTCCACCGAACAGAACCTGGGAAGCCTTTTAGCAGAGCAGAGGAGAGGAAGGCTTTTATCAGGGGAGGCATGCTTATTACACAAGTCAACAGCTGGTCTAGAGGGCTACATTACAGTGTTTAATGCCTGCATATGCCCCCCACACACAAATATGAGTGTGTGCGCGCACACATACACACACACACACATACAGTAGAGTGCCTGGTGCCTTCAGCTGCTGGTGTTGCCTTGGTTTAGCCTAACTGCGCATCACATTTATTTCTGACAAAGAAACCATTCACACACAGTTTTATCACACACTAAAACACATTTTTTTGCACTAGTGTATATGTAGCTACAATTATTTTACGAAATCCAGAATGATAATGTCATCTCCAAGGAGAAAAGTGTTTTGAAGTTAGCGTCTGAGGAAACTTTCAGCGTGGAGAACAGGTCTGAACAAGTCATAAGGAGAAGATGGCCCAGGAGATCAGCATGCAAGATCATACCAATCATGCTGACACACCATAATGCACCTTCACACACTCCCCATCCTCCTCTCAGTTGTTAAGCCCCTATTGAAGACAGGAAAGGGGAATTAAAATATGCCATTTAATAATATAGATGGTCCTAATCCAGTGCTCAGAGACCACCAGGCCACAATTTCATCCTGTTCCGGACCAAAACAAATCTAAGGTAGGTAGTTAAGGGCTGTAGAGTGGTAATTATTTGCCACAAAGCTATGGTGGGTCCTGGAACAGAGCAAAAATGTGGATTGTGATGGAGAATAGAAGAACTTTGTAGTAGATGCTGTATTCATTCAGCATTTATTATGTAATCAATAAAACACAACGGAGTATTCTGTTAAAAGAAAATAATCCAAAATGTGTTACTAAGCTAAAGTGAATTCTTTTCCTGTATTGTGATGTCATCAACTGCTTTATTCCTCATGTATCACGGTTACTTCTCAACCATAATTGTTTTTGTCATTTCCTGTTACAACTTACTTTATAGAAAATATAAATTTTCTGCCTTCTTCCCCTTAGTTCAAAGTTTAATACGACCAGATGCAGCTTGTCATGTTACTGAGAAACTGGAAAGTTCAAAGTCCAGAAGATTCTCCCATGGCAGGAAAAATTAGTGCTGACACAAGAGACTTCTTCCATAAATGTTAAATAAACATCTCTTTTAAGAAATCTTCACAAGGTCACAAATATGTTTTTTATTTGTTAAAAAAACGCATCTTTCTTTTTTCTTTTTTATTAATATTTTTAGACTATGCACTATGCACATTATCCATGTTTTACATGGAGCGTGTCAATATAAACCATTTGAATTACAGCAAGAGTATTGTCTCCTGCGGTTATAAAAATTTGCTAACACTTTCTGACCGATTCGATTTGAAAATTGTGGCACAACGAACTCACATTGTGGTGGTTCTATCTCAGTAATATTTTAATCACATTTTAAAGAGTTTAGATTGTACTAACTCCCATGCTTGTCTGTTGTGTTTTAGAAGGAATGATCCCTGGCGAAATTAAGCTAAGCAAACTGTGTAAGTTCTGCGATGTGCAGATCTCCGCCTGTTCTGGGTCTGGTACATGTAAATCCAACTGCAGCATCACCTCTATCTGTGAGCGGAACGATGAAGTCTGTGTGGCAATCTGGTACGTCATCGTTCCTTCATTCATTTTACAAAATGTGAACGACAAAGCAGCCTTCGTTATACATTAATGCCAAGTTAAACATTTCATTAACTGAACAGGTTTTTTATTATTATGCATCTAGAGATGTGTAAACATGACACACTTTGTAAAACAATTAGAATTTAATAATTAATTCTTTTATTTTATGTGTTGGGCTGTCCTTTAGGAGGAAGAATGAGGAAAACAACACCATCGAGACAGTGTGTCACGCTCCAACACAACCTCTATATGGGATGTTTCTGAAGGACTACAACAGCAGCACATGTGAGATGAAGGAACAAAAGACAGACGTTGGTCTGCTCTACATCTGTTCCTGTGATACTGAGGAGTGCAACGAGGACCTGATTTTTTCTCACAGTGAGTTTCATTTCCATTCTTTTATCTCTTATTCTCTCAGTGTCAGGGCCATTTCTTGATATAAGTAGTATCTTTTGCTTATGGCCCCTGACCACCATGGTGTCCCATGGTTTTTATTATAGATACATGGGAAAGCAGACGTTCTTTGATTTGGCAGAAAGGTTTGTCTAAAGTAACTAAGATCAGAAAATCACAAGGCAGCATTACAAAGCGTTTATATGTATCTGGGATGAAAAGATACAAGAAAAAAAAGAACAACTGAAGATTATAAAGCAGACCCACAGTAAGCACACATCAATAAGAAATTAATGCTGATTAATTGGATTTAGTCAGGATGTCCAGTGAATTAAAATCAGTGAAAAAGGCTAACAGGCTAACTTGCTAGTTAGTGCCTACCATAGAGTAAGAAGTACAGTATATGGCTAATTTGCTAGCTAAGTAGGTTACTACTAGCTATGATGCTAGTAGGTTGTTGACATTCCTGATCACCACCACTCAGAACGTCGAAACAGTGACCGTCTACAGTTCTTTTCAGACGTTTAGTATTTTAGACAACCAAAGTTCAAAACTTTCACCATGCTAAGTAGCCTAATAATCTAATGGTCATTTTTCAGGTGCTAAAAGGAAATATTTTGCGGAGTCGTCAGCATTTAATCCAGCTGAAAGTGATCCAGGTACATTTTTAAGACAAATTCGATTTCATACAGTACTATGTATCACTAGATCATTTCCCCCAGTCTTCTCTAAATCAGCGATTTAGCAATCATTTTAAATGTTTAATACACAATTTAGTTCTTTATTTTATTTATATACTCCTTCTTTAGAAATGTAATGCCTTGTGTAGTTTTCTTTTCTTTCATTTTAATTATTATTATTTTATTGTTTCCTTCATCCAGGATACAGGAGTATTAATGCTGCTCATTCTTACATATAAAATAATATGATTGGTCCACCTTGCATGTTGTCATTTAGGGCCTCTGAATATTCAGAAATGTTTAGTTTAATTATCTTGGCTTTGTTGAATGCGTTTTCAAAAAAAATTAAGATACGCTGCCTGGCCAAAAGAAAGTCTCACATTGATTCATTCAGTCAGTCGTTCACCTTTAGCTCTGATTACAGTACAACACACAATGTGGAGGTCATGTGGGTGCTAGAATATGTCTGTGCCGTCAGGGAAGAAAAATGCCATAGATGTGTTAACCTGGTTATTCAGTCCATTCAGGTCATCAGCTGACCTCATTTTATTGCCACATAACGTTGCTGAACTGACCAACTGAAGCAACTCCAGATCATATCATAACACTGCTTCCAAAGGCTTGTACAGTGGTACCGTACATGCTGGGTGCATCGCTTTGTGCGCTTCTCTTCTAACCCTGATCCCCCCCATCACTCTGGAACAGGGTCAGTCTGAAATCATTAGACCACATGACATGCTCCAAAGTCCAATCTTTATACTCTCTAGCAAACTGAAAGCTTTTTTTTGGATTATTCTGACCAAACCATGGTTTGCTTATGGCCACACAGATGTTTAGGCCTAATCTTCTGAGCTCTCATCACTTTTTTTTGTGTATGTGTGTATGTGTATGTGTGTGTGTGTGTGTGGAAATGTTCCTATTTTCACTAGTAAATATAGCTATGGTTTTTAACCATTGATGTTTTTTTTTTTACCCTGCACCTGAAGTGTTTGAGTGGCTTCCCTTTATGATTCTTTTTCCAACCACCTTTTTTCCACAAAGTTGACGGTTCAGCCCTGACAGTTTGATAATGTGTCGAAGGGTTCTAAGCCCAGAGCCAGTAATTTTGAATCTCCTTAGCTGTTTTCTTTGCTTGATGCACCCTGATGATTTGACCTTTCTGAAATGGTGACCTTTCTTTGGCCAGCATGTGTTTTTAAGTGTTTGTGCGTGGGAGAGATATTGTAGAGTTAAACTTTACAAGGTTAAACCCCTGCTGTGGCATGACTTTTGTCAGCTTGTGTTGCAAACGTGTGTTTCAGAATGACAGGGCTGTAGGAGTGCAAGTATGCTTGACTTTATGTTCAGGGTTTCGTAGTTCAGCTTCTGTGGCTGACAAAGCTGATGCTAAAGGCTTACTGGCTTTCTCACGTAAATAATTCTGCCTGTGGCCCTAAATAGCATAAACACTGCATAATTGATGGAGTATTGTATTTAGTTTTAAGCATTCTTCAGATTTTATTGGGAAATTCCAGTGTTTCTCAACGTAATATCTGCATACCACATGTAAAGTGTTGTGTGTGAATAGCACTGACAAGAATTTTTAAGCATTTCCCAGCAGTGAGAAAAAACAAAAAATGAACAAGCTGTTTATGCAAATCTAACATATAACAGAAGTCTATTGACAGCTATTGGGACTTTTTTTTTTTTTTGCAAAACACTTTCTCTTCTAACCATGTATGTAGGCGGATTGGTGGTTAAATATAAATTGCCCCTTGCTGTGAGAGTTCATGAGTGTGTGTTAGGTACCCTGAGATGCCAATCAATGTGGATTTCCCACTTCATGCCCAGTGTTCTCCAAAACCATGGGGCTCTGTATTATTGGTTATCCAAACCAGGATGAAGCATATGAATAAATGAGTTTGGAGTTATGTGTAAACCTAGAAACTTCCTAGAAATGTCAGGAAAAATAAGATAATAAATGTTCACTATATTTCTATGTTACAACTAATTTGGAACCGTTTCGGTAAGACATACTCTCATTATTTTCTTAAGATTAGTATAATGGTTATGTACCAAATAAGTACTGATGGAGTGTAAAAACCGCCCAAGGCATCCATTACAAGCGTGTAATATGTAACAGGTACGCCACTGTGCCGTTAAAAAAAATCAGAAATTTTCGCATTCCAGTATGGAATAAGGGTCGTGCTACAACATATCAGGAGTCATGTGGGAATGTACTGTATAGGGTTAGAGGCGTTTCCAGTTTGCATTTTTATAGAATCTAGTACGGTCAATGTGGAAACATCTTTATGTTGTCATATTTTTCACAGTATGTCTATTCATTATTTCTATTCATTGTACTGTAGAAAAATATCATCCTAGACTGTAGACTGTAAGTTTGTATGTAGATCAGAATATGCGAATATCTCTAGGTGGAATAATATATTAGGATTTACCACTGTAGTGTAGAGTTCAACTCTTCACTGTACTTCAACTGTACATTAGTTAGCAGTGTTTTGCCTGTTCAAGACTGGCTCTGGTTGTGTGGTGAGGCAGACAGCAGAGAATCCCAGACGTGTGGTTTCCTGTCTCTTTAACTCAAAACAGAGACAACACAACCACATAGCAAAACAGCTGGGTGTACTGGGCATGCTCTAACTTAATACGCTCTTGTGTTAGCAGGCCTGTAGTGGTTCATGCACCATGTGTCCTAGTCCTTTCTTAATGGTACACAAACATAAGACATTACAGTAGTAAAATAAAGTTTTTTTACGTCACACAATTCCCAGTCTCATGTGTTTTATGTATAAAATGTGAAAAGGTGCAGACCAAGTTTATGAGGAGGTGTTTTACTCTTGGCGAGCACGTGCTGCAGGAAGTCCATGTTTACTTATAGGAAAAGAGCCAAGGTTCATTTTTCTCAGAAATGTTTGGCAATATTTTCTCTCCACATAACATATTTGTGACTCAAACTGAAACTAAGACAAGCTCTGCGCTTTTGCGTCATCAAAGTTTTGCAGCTGTCAATAACGGCGTACCAAATGTCATTTACAAATAGACGTCCTATAAGAATACCGCTTATAGGACAATAGAAGACTATTAAACACTCATATGGACTGCTTTGTGTTTCCTGAAATATCTAAGCCTTTTTTTCCCGTTTTGTGAGTCATAGTGACAGTCGAAGACAACACAAACAGACCTGGCTCCGAATTCAATACAGATGGTTATCACTAAGCGAATCACACATCTCTGCTACTGTTTTCCTCTTTGCGATGATAGCTAGCTTATTTCCAAAAGTACATGCGTTTCTAATAAGCAAAACTTGTTAGAGAGCTTATGTTGGTGTGTACACCATTAGTTTTCTTTTTTTTTTTTGTCTCCCCTGTTGTTGTAGTTGTAAACGCGATTGGCTCAGTACAGAAGAGTGACAAATGCACTGTAGACGGCAGCAGCTGTTTTGATTTATAGCTGTTGGAAGCATCTCCCTTTTATAGTCGGAGCTTTACACATGATGAGTTTCTCTCTCAGCTTGTTAGTGTATGTGGCCACAGTGACAAGCTGTTGCTGCAAAATACATTCCACACTTCTGTACTTTTTACAGTGTCTATAGTGTCTGTGCATATCTTTTTAAAAAATTTCCTTCCATATTTACAGTAGAAGCATTTTATGCCTCATTTTATAGATTTAATCATTTTGACACATACACACACAAAGTGACAGAGTGTCTCACCTCATGTGCACCTTGAATGTGTCTTTATTTTGTTGTCTCAGAAAGGATTAGTGTGTTTGAACATCTCTGTGGAGAGAAGAAAAGACACAAGGAACTGAGTCTGTGTCATTCTTATGAATGACTAATTTCCAAGCCCGATTCAGAGGTTCAGTTGTTCACCCCCCCAGCTGATCCTTTATCACTGGATATATTTTTTTCGGGAAAAAGGAGAAGAAAAGATGTCTGGCAGACAGGTCTAGTCTGGGATGATTTTTCTTTTTTCCCCCACACTATGGAATCCAGAGCAGATGCTCTAAAGACAGGTATGAGTCACTGTCAGCCTAGGGGAGAGAGAGAGAGAGAGAGTGGAATGGAATGGCTTTTGGCAAAAAGTGTGATAAGCACATTTATGGCTTTAGTCATACTGTAAACTGGAGTCGTAACCATAACAAATAAATAACAGTGACCCTAACACTTTACTATGCACAGTCCCAATCCCAACCTAGTGCAACCACCACATTCTCTGCCCAGTCAGTAGAATGTAAATGTATTTCGTTCAATTTAACATCTGGCAATCAAATCGTGATATTTTCATATGTATATTTTGCACCAGACTCCAGGATTAAGTGTACTTACTTGAATTAAATTCATCCCTACATGGAAAAGAACTTCAGAAACAGTAAGGCATTTGTCTTAAGGGTGTGGAAGGTACATTTTTTCCAAATCCTGCTTCAGATTTCACATCAAATCATGTTGCATTATTTCGATTTTAACAAGAGCTTTTATAATGTCACACCGTGTCCTGTCTGTGTGCTGCTGTGTGTTGTGTGATTCACTGAAATGTTGGAACAATTAAGATCTATTTGACTAACCTGTGAGTCAGGGGCTTTAGAGAACATAAACTTTGTACTGCCTGTTATAAAGCACTCAGTACAGACACACACACACACACACACACACACACAGACCCATATATACACAAGTGATGTGAGAACGGTCTTATGCTCACCACAGTAGGGAGTTATTTTCAACGTTTCTGCCACTGTGTTTTAAACTGCACATCTCATTCCATAAAGTATAAATGATAAATCTGTACATTTCCAGTCTTCATAAGTAGCTCTTCTATTTTAAACTTTCTTTGTTTTGGAATCCTTTCCAGACTGCTTTTTTTTCCCTTTTATTGTCATGTTAAATGTTCCAGAGTTGGGTATCTATTTATGAGTGTTTTATTCCTGTACTGTAGTGATGGTGGTGCTGTGTAATGTGTGTGTGATGGAAAAATGCAGACAGGCTGATTTATTATTTTTTTCACCCACTCTGTGCCCCTTATAGCGAGCACTAGTCTGTCTCAGTCAACCTGTAATGTTTTCGGCAGGCTTTGCCAAACCTCAGGTTGGCAGGAAGTCTGAGTGGCATGGTACATTTCCCTGCAGGTTATAGACAGAGTTTCATTGTGTGACTCTTTTTCTCATGTGTCTCTTGGAATTACAACCTAAATGTGAAATTTAGCATCTTTGTGAACATCTGTCATCTTAAGCAGCATCTATGCAATAGCATTACAACCTTTTGATCTTTTTCATAACTGCAAGTTTTACTGGTTTTGTTCAAGATTTCAGATTAAACTGACTGCTCTTGATTTTTTTTCCCCCAACTTTTCCTCCAGGCGACCCCCCAGAAAATGAAGTGCTGTTAGTAAGCTTTGTCAGCCTGGTGCCTCTGCTTGTTCTGGCTGTAGTGGTTGTGGCATCATTCTACTGGTACCGCATCCACCGGCGACGCAACCTCAGCGAGTGGGAAACCAAGAAACCTTCGAAACGCAAAGGTCCACTAGACTGCAGTGATGCGTGTGCTATAATGATTGACGACGATCGCTCGGACAGCAGCTCCACGCACGCCAACAGCCTTAACCATAACACGGAACCTCTGCCATTAGAACTGGACATGCAGGTGGGCAAAGGTCGTTTCGCAGAGGTCTACCGGGCCAAGCTGAGGCAGAGCTCGTCGCAGCAGTTCGAGACGGTAGCCGTGAAGATCTTCCCGTGTGAAGAGTACGCTTCCTGGAAGAACGAGAAAGATGTCTTCTCGGACACCGACCTGAAGCATGAGAACGTGCTGCACTTCCTTACCGCTGAAGAAAGGAAGGTCGAGAGGCAGTTCTGGTTAATTACAGCCTACCACCCTCGTGGAAACCTGCAGGAGTACCTCACCCGGCACCTGATAAGCTGGGAGGACCTTCGGCGGCTTGGGGGCTCACTGGCATGGGGCATTGCTCATCTACATAGCGAGCGCACTCCCTGCGGAAGCCACAAAGTGCCCATCGCTCACCGAGACATCAAGAGCTCCAACATCCTGGTAAAGAACGACCTCACGTGTTGCCTGTGTGACTTCGGCCTGGCTTTACGACTGGATAATTCACTGTCTGTAGATGACCTGGCCAACAGCGGACAGGTAATACAGCATGATTAACTCAGCATTTGGGCAAATTCAAGAAATCACAAAAATCTAAATTGAAGAGCCCTTTTTGATATCATATACAGTACTTTACAGAACGTACACATTCCAGGAAATGAAAAATATTAAATATGAAACAAATCAATCTTTAAATAACTACTAATGTCACATTAATTTCCCTTACCGAGAGGTATTCTAATGAATTTTTATTTTTTTGTCCTGCTCATTTAAATGAATTTCTGCCTGCAAAGAGAGCTGATCAACTGATCATTACCGCTTACGATGGGTAGATAAACTGCAGATCACTCTCAGGAAAGCTGAAAGGAGCTACTGCAGTCAACCCTTGAGTTACTAGATATAAATCTGTATTAATTTCCTCTCTCATATTTTGCCACCACAGATCGAGCGCTAGTGTGTTTCCTAGCTGATGCAATGAAACAAACTGTGAGTTTGTACTAGTTAAACTAGGGATTTGTTTAAACTTGCAGGGGAAGCCCCATCAGACATCTTCACACTTCGATCTGTGTGTGACCTTTGTTCTTTGTGTTTGCTCTGATTTATGATTCACATGCTGAAAATGTAGCGAACTGAGGTGTTAGGTGAATGCGTAAATAAGTCACTCCCTTTTCTAGTTATAGAACTGCTCTTTTTATAATAGTATTTTTTTTTACATATAAATTGGTAAAATGTCTTTTGCATTGTATTATATTATAGTTTTAATTGTGCATTGTATAAATTCAGTATAATATCATGTTGAAAACTGGATTCACTGTTTTATGTTTAAGATCATTGTGCTGAATTCAAAGTGATCAGATAATGCAGTGTCTCCTTGCAATAACTCCGGAAGTCCAAGATGAAGATCAGAGTTTAGGCTACAGAGAGAAAGCAACGTAATGAGCCGTGACTCTGTATTGTCTCCTCATTGCAGGTTGGAACAGCAAGGTACATGGCGCCAGAGGTGCTCGAGTCAAGAATCAATCTGGAGAACATCGAGTCCTTTAAACAGACTGATGTCTACTCCATGGCTCTAGTGCTGTGGGAGATCACGTCCAGGTGTAACGCCATTGGAGGTGAGATCACTTGTAGAACCACACCCCTACCGGCTAAATAACAGGGTAGCATGACAGTGCCAAACACATACTGTAGGTCTTCTGTGTCTGTTCTATTCATGGTACCTTATGGAGAAAAAAAAAAGAAAACAGAGACCTTGTCCGAGTGTCAGTGCTTCTAACCCCCTTAAAGGAACAGACTTCTATTTCTACGGAGATGGCGGTTGCCGCTTAAGGAGGGATGGGATAAAAATAAGTTAGCTATTTCTCCCATTAGCCTGTGGCATTTTGTTTTGCCACTGCGGCCGAGCTATTGTCCCGGAGCTGTGCACAGAAATCCCTATGTGTCCCATGCGCGGTTTGGGCAGATTTGCTACTTCCTGTTTTTTGGAAGCCTCTTGATATAACTTTAAAGTAGAGCGTAGTAACAATGCTGTTAAGTGAGCTGCTGGTGTATGAGGAATGTGTAGAATGTCAGCAGGTGGAAAGAAATGTTGGGAGGTTTCTGGAGGGTCAGTGTGTAATGTGATCTTTTTTGTTTCTTTTAATTATCTATTGACAAATAGTACCTACTGTCCCAGGACAAAATGCATACAGTCTGTATTCTATATTCTATGTAGAATAGAACCACATTTATCATCCTGCAAACATCATTAAAATTAATATTCTAGCATCTGTTTACCTCCTGGGTAACAGCGGGGTCAGTGAGGTTTGATAAACAAACTGCCGATACATGAGTCTGACAGATGATGTGAAATACTGTGACATAATGTATACCCGTACTATACTGTGATACCCCCCAAGTCATCGATTGCTATTTTAATGAGTCTTGTGCACACTGTTCCGTGTGTGCATGTGTATATGTGTGTATGTGTGGTGTCAAGCATTCCATCAAAGCATGGGATTTGTGTTACCCACATGCCCCAGCATGCCCCCTCTGTGATTGAGAGGCCCCTGCAGGCTTATCTGCAGAACTTGAGACATTTCCCGACAGACCAGAGAGACCGAATGTCACATTCCTGCCAAACACACTTCACCGACGTAGCAGGAATCGTTAATATCTGTCCCGAGTCTGTTTTTCAGTCTCGGACCACGGGAGTCCACTCCAGATGGAGATAGCTCGGGCTATAAGGGAGTCATGAAAAAGTCGTTAAGCTGCCTTGTTGTGCTCTGGCTCGCTGTGTTGTTGTTAGCGTGTCCTAAATTAGCATGGGGTGCGGCCCTGGCTGGGACGCCGTAAAGGAGAGCGGCGAGCTGAGAGGCAGCCAGCCTAAATATCACTTCTACACCAACCCCCTGTGACAGAGCGATGGCGGGCAGAGCAGCATAGCAGCTGTGTGGCAAGTGACAGAACTCCATATGGCCAAACCATTTGTCACCACAGGTGTCATATTCACTGCAGGCCTGTTCTTTTTCTCTGACATGCATGCATATTCACAGCTCTTACCCAAAATCCTTTGTCGTGCAATATGTCCACTAGTCATAGAACATTGTTGCTGTTTCTTTATTGCTCTGTAAATTAACTAGGTCCAGGAATTCTACTTTGGCTTATCCTGTCTGACTTTCCTGCTCTCTAATGAATTTCAACCTTTTTTTAATTCCCAGACGCATAGTCAAGTAGGTCCGTCGAGGTTTCAGACAGATAATCTGAAAAGGAAAAGGTTGTTAAAACGTGTTTTCCTGGAAAGCGCTGCTAAATGACTGCGAATCGACTCGGCCTGGAGAGAGAGAGAGGTCTTGGTGCACGGGACATCTGTTACTAAAACCACGGCATTCCTCACATAGTGAGCGCTCTCGTGTCGTTCAGGCCACAGCCCTCAGAGCAGACAGACAACAGAAGGAGAACTAAGGTTCCATTTCCTCACTTGTGCTTCATGCGCTGCTCTGATGCCTTTCAGGTGTGAGTCTGACAAATCGCTCTAAGACAGTGTACACACAAGGGGAGATTACTGCGCAGGTTGTATGATTTCTGCCATTTTAGCTTTTCGGGTTTATAGCCAAGAGTCTAACGGAGACAGCAGGAATAGTAGTCAGTGCAGTATGACTGCTTTGTTTTAGAATTGAAACAGGGGAAGTCCACTTGTCAAAAACAGGATGTGTGCGCTTGTGGAGTCAGCTACACTGCGGGGGCCCAATCACAGTCCTGTATTTCCTGTCCCAGACTACATGCTGGTCTAGCCTCTTCCTGTGGGCCGGTATAGTGGGGAAGAACCACATAACACATTCACTCTTTACAAAAAAAAAAAAAAAGCACATTCTTCAAAAAAACACATTCTCCAAAGTAAACTCATTCTTCTACTTAAATTTGTTGGAATGGATTTTGGCTCGTATTGTAATAGCAGACATTCCCACTGTTCTTTCATTGTCATACATTTTTCCTGTCTTTCACACTTCCAGTGTGTGTGTGTTTGTGTGTGTGTGTGTGTTGTAAGGCAAAGCTGTTGTGAGTTATAGCACAGCTGCTATGAGCTCTATTTCACAGCGTTTGGAAAATTACTGGAATACTGGTGTTGGTGTTCTCTCTGGCACAGGCCAGTCATTATCCCATATTTCCTCTAATTTGTTCTCATACGGAAAACAAACAACACAGCATCATAACTTCTCATTATTGTTGGCACTCTGCTGGGTAAGCTGATCGCTTCAATGTTGTTTAGCATTTGTTTGCCTTCCCGGTGTAAAGAGAGATTGCCAGGCGAATATTTCCAAAGGTGTGTTCTGACGGTACTGTTTCCCAAACCTCAGCATTCCTCACATCGACTCTCAGAGCCCCAGAGAACACTTACAATCTCTAAAAATGCACTTTTCCTGTAGAAAGTTATACTGTGCATGATTAATTGTGTTCCTGTGTGTGTGTGTGTGTGTGTGGGCTGTTTTTCAGAGGTAAAAGATTATGAACCTCCATTTGGCTCTAAAGTGCGAGAGCACCCCTGTGTGGAGAGCATGAAGGACAACGTGCTCAGAGACCGGGGCCGGCCTGAGATCCCCAGCAGCTGGACGAAGCACCCGGTAAGACAACAGACACTTGTTCCAACACTGATGTTCACTGACGGCGAGAAACTAAAGGAGATATTCTAAAAAGAAGCTGATGACAAACAGTAATTTGTAGGGTATGCTGAGGCTTAGAAACAGACAATTTATTTGTACAGTCCGCATTAGACATTCAGTTATTAATTAATTTAAAGGCTATTCTAAACCATTTTTTTACAATATGAACACTTATGGTTGTTAATATCTAGCAGATATAGTCTAAACACAATAATTTCATTAGATGGTAATTGCATTAATGCTATACATGAAATAACAGGACAGGCTTTACTAAAGATAATAATGGAAGTGCTCCTGAATAATCTATTTTGATTGGACATTAGTTGTTGAATATTTTATTTTTTAAAAAATTATGAAACTACAATAACAACGTGTGGTTTTTGGAATTCTCTTGCTAATATGAGTAAGTGAAGGACATCTGGGTTAACACAAATATGCAATTATATGGCCACTATATAGACCCATATGTGCTTGTTGAACATCCCATTCCACATTCTGCTGCTGTAAAAACCGCCACTTCTCTGTGAAGGCTTTCCACTAGACTTTGTAGCGTGTCTATGGAAACTTGTACTCTTTCAGCTACAAGAGCATTTGTAAAGCCAGGCAGTGAGGGCAGGTGAGGAGGCCTGGGGTACAATCAGTGTTGCAATGCAATCGTCCACCATGCCAAACCATATCTTTATGGAAGTCACTTTGTGCTAGAACAGGGAAATTGTAAGGCTACAGCATACAAATTACGTCCTTTCGGCTTTGTGGCAACAGTGTGAGGAAGCCCCAGTATTCGTGCGATGCTCAGGTGTCCACAAACTTTTGTTCTTTTGCCCAAATTGCAGTTAAATCACTTCTTGCTATTCGGCCAAATGCCTAATTCCTTGTGTCTGTGATGGAGGTAAATGTAATTAGTTTTATTGAATTCTCAGTTCTGGATGGTCAGAAGGTATTATGCTCTGACCCTGCAAACTGTAATTCAAATTATTCATACTAGCGAACTATTTTAGATGAATGCACTTAATCTAATACCATATCATTCCTATCATAACAATTCCTTCCCAGGACTTATAGTATATGGCTCATACTTACATAATCTAATGTAATAATAAAATGATTTTCATTTGAAGCAATCAGTTTTCAGCCCCAGGAAAGTTTCTTGGGAACATGACACGCTCTGTTTTTCATCTTATCAACTGAAAAAAAAGAAAAGCAAAAATACTTAAGCTGGTCAGGAAATGAGTTATAGCCATTATAATTATAAAAGTGATATTTATGATTACATGTTAAAACATTTGATGTGTCATTCAGTAATCAATTACTGTACTAAATCGGTTTGGTATGAAGGAATGAAGCACATCAGGATGTCATGCTAATGAAAAATAATTATCCTTTGGATGGTAAAAGTATCTTTATGTCAACTTTATGGCCACTACATTGATGATTACTTTTCTGTAACAGCATGCCCCCAAGTGTTCTACTTCATAGTTGTTTAATGGTAAATTGATTCCTTTGTTTTGTTTTGTTTTGTTTTTGGTGAAACTATCATTTTCATTCAGTAACCACACAAGTTATTTGTCATCTTTATCCTCCTGTCATGCAGAATAAATCATTCAGATGTAGTAGGGTGAACTAGCCTGTTGAAGTTGAACATCCAAAATATCCGGTTGTAAGAAATATAACAGTATTTTTAAGACTTCACTTATGTCAGGAAAAAAACCGTTTTATGCCTTGCGTCTATATTGAAAAACAATAATGCGACCGTAATGTCCTATACAGGGTGTGGCTTTGGTGTGCGCCACCATCAACGACTGCTGGGACCAGGACCCCGAGGCTCGTCTCACGGCGCAATGTGTTGCCGAACGCTTCAGGGAAATGAAAGACGACCTGGATAAGCTGTCCACGCGCAGCAGCTCTGAGGAGAAGATTCCAGAGGACTGCTCTGTGAGCGTCAGTGACGACAAGTGAAAGAGTGGGAGAAAGAGCTAGAGACAATTTACCGTCACTCTGGACTGGGAGAGTGTTATCTGTACTCACATCATGTGATCAGCAAAGAAGAACAGCTCCCTCCAAACAATGGAAACTGGAAAACATTCAGTATGCTATAAACAATGTGTGCTTGTGTGTGCGGGTGTGTATCAGAGGCCCCGGGGCACGGGCCACAGGGAAATGAAGTAGCTTTAAGCTTTATATGTGTCCCATAACCAAAGAGTTAATGCACTTTATCAGATTGTCTATGCATATGTAACAGTAAAGAAGCACTGGTGGCTTTATGGCAAGAGGATGTGGCTGGTGCTTCCCTCCTCAAAGCTCACCGGAGCTCAAACATTACCTGAGCAGGTGTCCATAAGAGATTCTATGAAATATAGAGTTTGATATATCACTGTCTGTGATGTGTGTGTGAGTGTGTGTGTGTGTGTGTGTGTGTGTAAACAAGTTTGATTCCATGTGCATAAATGAATGTTGTGTGTTTGGCATTGTTTTAACAAAGATTTTTTTTTTTTTTTTACTCATATGCCAAAAAAACAGAGCACAGTGTAAATATAAGTATTGAATGAAAAATCATATTACATTATTGGAAAAGCAAAAAAAAAAAAAAAAAAAAGGAATAGAACACTGCTTTGGCACCAAGAAGTATTTTAATAAAGCTTTTCCAATTGTGTCGCTTTATAAATAATCAGGTAAACAGCAGAATGTGCCTCTTGTTTTTTATAAGCAATACATTGTAAATCTTTTATGATTAAATAAATTTGTTTACAGTGTTTATTGTAATATCTGTGTGGGATTTTTACTTCTGGAGGATTTGCTGTGTTTCATGTCCTATTCTTTTTTTTTTTGATATTCTAAATAGAAGCGAGACCCTAGCATATGAACAAAAATGTAATGCGAAATACAAGGGGTGTTCAAGTCAAACTGGGACTTGCGATGAGATTTTTCCAAATTAGGAAATAGGAGACGCAAAACTAATTGACATTTACAGAAGATTTCAAGCAGAGAAAGGTGATGAGACTGTGAAATGATGCAAACATTTTAAAGAAGGTCGTAAGTCTGTGAATGACGAACATATCCGAGGTGGCTGCAGAACATTTAATGAGTGGAACACCCGATTCTTGAAAATCGATGGATAACTTGTTGCCAACTTGAAGTGATTGATCTGTCTGTGCCATCTGTACAGACAATCATTTACGAAAACCAACTGCCCATTAAATGAACTCGGCAGTGCGTTATTGCCACATCCCCATACAGTCCTGACCTTTATCCAAACCATTTCCACATGTTTAGGTCATTAAAGGAGTTCCTGGGAGAACAGTGCTTCAGACATGAAGCAAGCACCTGTGTAGCAGGTGATTATATAGAGATATAAAGGTCGTTTTTACTCTCATGACCGTGTTCTGTTATTCTGCACAAAAGTCTTGGTTTGACTTGAACGCCTCTCATATTAGAAAAAAATACAGTTAGTGAACTTTATAACTTAATATTTAAATCCAAGAACAAATGATGTACTTTAATTCTGTTTAAAAGTACACTTTACTTATAATTTTATAGTAAAAGTTACATACTTATGGTATAAACGTCATCTCCTTGTGGATACAAACAACCCCAGCTACAAGGACATGGAAGGTGAGTTTTTATTTATTTTCCATATTATCATATTTTAATATACTGAACATATACTGGGTGTCTCACATTAATTTCATTCTTTATTTCATTATTTATTTTTTAAAAAAATGAAGAACATATTTATTACTTCTGACACTGCTGCCTGTTACTAGATGCCCTGATGAGTTTTTCTCACGAGTTTTAGACGACATTCCTTTCTTAGTATTCATTTGTGTACTGACACTGTCTTGTTGCCAGTATATGTTCATATTATCTAAGTTCTGGGAAACAAGTATGGTCACAGAACCTCATTTGATGTTAATTTTTGCGCAATGGTTTCAACAGACACCACCTTGATTTGCTAGTATTTATAAATTGTCATATAAGAAGCACTACAGGCATGTTTTAGGAGTCTGGAGGCATGCCGGATGGTCCCACAAGGGCAGAACTGCAAGTGTGCAGAGCGGAGCAGCAGGCGAATGGCCATGTAATTGAGCTTAATAACCTCTTCTTACACCAAGGCTCTCAAGAGGTGTGAGTGTGTTTAGAGAGAGCTTTCAGCTCAGACACAGCAGCAGCTAGGCTGGGCTTTGTTGAACAGATGTTCCCTCTACCAGAACATCAGTCTGAACACCGTGTCCCTCAGACAAATCCTGTCTGACTTTAGAGGAGACACAAACTGAGTTTCTCCTGTTTTCCTCCTGCCGTCTCTCTCTCTCTCTCTCTCTCTCTCTCTCTCCTTCACTCAGTAACCATTGTAGCTCCACTATTTTAAAGCTAAACCACTGGAGTTTTGTCTGGAGCAATAACCACAGCTAAACCTGCATCTGAAAATAGCTCTTTGTGGATACAATCTCAGAATAGGCTTCATAGAGTAAATCTTGGCATTTTGACTTGTTGCTGGTTTAAAGCAGACTAGGCTGACCAGAGCAAAGCGCTTCATTTCTGCATTTCTGGGTTGGGTGGAGAGCATGAAAACATTGCACATTTTGCTTCACCACAACTGCCAAGGGGACACATAAAAGAATAAATTGAAATATTCATCATGTAAGGAAAAACAATTAAAAAAGAAAACTTTTCAGTCAGTGGTATTTATTTGTAAAGAAACTTCTAACTTCTATTTCTAAGTAAGAAATAAAACACAATAGAAAATACAATAAAATCAACATCAGGCTAGTGATGTTCAAAGCCTTTGAAAAGTCTTTGAAACAATGTTACAGTGTTAAAGGCGCTGTTCAAATAAAATTTAACCAAACTGAAATAATCATTGTATGTTATAAATAAACATGATCAAGTTACATCTTATTATACATTTTTATTTAACAATCATATTTTGTGTTTTATTTTGTGTTAGGCTTAGATTATGTAAGAGTGTCCTCTAGAAGTTAATATGAATTAGTCATTACTTAAGACATAATAATGTCAGACTGATATCAGAGAGTTCAGATTGATCTTATTCCTGCATGATGGGTGCATCAGAGTAAGAAGGGAAGTGCATGAAGTGATGCACCCATCATGCATTGTGCCGACTATACAAGCATCTGGAGGCTGTGTTATTATCTGAGGTTGCTTCAGTTGGTCAGGTCTAGGTTCAGCAATGTTGAAGTCAGCTAATGACATGAATGTATCAAATGACCAGGTTATCACATCTATGGATTTTTTTCCCTGATGGGACTGACCTATGCCAATGCCAATATTTGCCAGGCTCAAATTGCTCAAATTATGGGAACATGAGGAATCATTTTCAAACATCACTTTACAAAGTGGTTTGATTTTACCATTACCAATATAAGATCTTGGCCAAAATGTAATACTTCTGTGGAGAGAAATAAAAATTGTGACGTTGCATGAGGTTGTCAGCAGTGTATAAAATTGTTATTTGAATTACAACCAACACTGTTGTCTGAGCTGTGCTGTTACAGAAAATGTATTAACCTATTCTTGAACAATCAGATTTAAGAATCCGGTCTAATTATGAAAAAAGAAAAGTAACCAGAATTACATTTTACTATTTGTCTTTTGTCTTTCTTAACACCACATCCTTTACTGTTACTTTGCATTCTACTGTAGAAACACAATCCATCCATCCATCCATCCATCCATCTAGAAACCTCTGTAGTCCAACTAGGGTCTGTGGAGGCCAATGGTGACATTGTATTTATTCCCATTTGTAGGACCGTGATAGGACCTCTGGTCAACACTCACATGCTCATTCACACATTACACAGTTACAGGTCTTTCCCCAGCATGTGGATCTCATCCATAACAGGACACTCATACTCCAGGCAGAGTTGCAGGTTGATGATAAAGCAGCGGGTCTTTCTTCGGTTTCACTAACACGCAAACATAATGGAGATGGAATGGATGTTTTATAATACGCATTTTGATCAACAGCTCCACCTGGGGGCAGACAGTGTTTAAACAGTTTAAACAGGACTCGAGGAAGACCTAAGGTACTCAGTGGGGTTGAGGTAAAGGAGCTGTGGGCCACTTGAATTCTTCCACAACAACCCTGTTCATTAATTGTGAACAGGATTGTCATGCAGGAGCAGGTTTGGGCTCTTTAGTTACTGTGGATGGACATTGTAATGTGATGGCATGCAAAGACATTCTGGACAACTGTGTACTTCCAAATTTGTGGCAACTGTTTTGGAAGACCCACATATTCCAATCAACCATACCATTAAAAGCATTAACATTAACTCCACTAAGGTTCCCCTTCCACCACTGGGGCTGCTCTAAAGGGCCTCTGGGGTGTGATGTGGTGTCTGGCATCGGGGAAGATTCTTTGGGTGCTGTGGGTTGTGAGGTAGGGCAGATCCCATGGGTGCTCATTTGGAATGGGATCTGGGGAGTTTGAAGGCCAGGTTGATGGTCTTGGGCTCTTTGCCTTACTGGGCCTTGTGCGTGGCAGGCTGTGGTGCACCGGGTGTTCTGGTGCATTTCTATCATGGCCAACTTTCACTTTTTTTCAGTGGTTTGTGCTGCAATGGCTTTTCTGTGGGATTAGACCTGCCCGGCTGGTCACTGTGGGTATGGGTGAGCCTTGGGTGCCCAAGATCCAGTTTAATGTCAGTCTATCTGCAGATCAATGTGTAGTTCACCTGCCGGTGGAGTTTATGTTATGTTATTCCATCTGCTGTGATGGTCAGGTGTATAAATTTTGATTATATTAAAATTTCTCTGCGGCACGGTGGCTTAGTGGTTAGCATTGTCACCTTGCACTTCCAGGTTCCAGGTTCGATTCCCACCTTGGATCTGTGTGAGTTTCTTCTGGGTACTCTGGTTTTCTCTCACAGTCCGAAGACATGCAGATTAGGCTAATTGGCATTCTCAAATTGTCCATACTGTGTGAACAAGCGAGTGAGTGTGTGTGTGTGTGCCCTGTGATGGATTGGCACCCTGTCCAGGATGTATCCTATCTCATGCCCTCAGTCTCCTGGGATAGGCTCCAGGCCCCCCGCGACCCTGACCACAGGATAAAGTAAGTGATATTTATATATATCCCCATATATCCATATACATACGCGATGAGTGAGTGAGTGAGTATATACCACCTCTCACTCTCTCTCTCTCTCTCTCTCTCTCGTGCTTTCTTAAGTACAAGGTAAATTTAGTAAAGGAATACTTAGGAACAATACACAAAATATTACTAATGTGACTAAATTTGCATAAAACACAAAATACAAACTTTTCAGTCAGATTTTTTTCCAGATGTGTTTCATAACTCATATTTGCTCATATGACTGTAATGGGACTGGTCAGATCTGAATATTTTCTTTTTCCCCATCACACTTTTTCCCCTGATGTCATCATCAAGCTCTGTGCCAGGCGTCAAGCCCTAACATTTCTCTCTTGACGTTAATCCTCATGCCTGCCTTAATATTTGTAGGAATACTCTCATTCATTATATGTGTTTTGTTATGTGCACAACCTGACCTAGAAAGTGAAATTATTTTCTTTGGCCAAATTCCTTCTGCTAAACGAAGCATGTGAATAATTAGCTGCTTCAGCCCACTAGAGGGAGCTGTCACCAAAGCAGAGCAAAGAAAACTTTTCCTGAAAGGGTTGTTCAGTTCATGTTGATATTTAAAACTTTTCAGAAAGGCTTCTCTAATAAAACATAACATAAATATGTTAGTCAGCTATATTTAAGGACGCAACATACATGGAACAGTATGTGTAATTGAAAGCATTGCAGTAGCAGGACATATGGGGGAATAAACAATACGATATAAGATTAAGGAAATATTTTACACAGAGAACGTTAGTGGGTTTGGCTGCATTATTTTGAAATATGTCACGGGTCCAGAGTTGCTCGTTCAATCCTGACCTTTGGTTAATGTCTGCGCAGGGTTTTGCACATCTCAGTGTAGGTTTCCTCCAGGTTATTCGGTTTCCACCTATTTTTTGTGCTCTAATTGTGCTCCATTAAATATATACTGTATTCCTGCCTTGGCATTCCATATTCCCAGAATAGTTTTTGACTTCAGGATTAAACATTCATTAGCATTTTTTTAAGTTAGTGCCGCCTATTTACTTGATTACATATTCTAAGTGAAGTAAAATTCAGCATTCCATTCAATAAATACCAGAGCTTAATTCTCTAGACAATCTTTTCATCTTTACACTATAATTGTAACTCTACTTATTATTATCTATTATCTAGATCTATATTATCTATTTACTATGATAATTTGTTGTAGCATTTTAATAAAAGGCTGATTATTTAGTGTATCAATTAACAAAATATACCAAATAATCATTAGTGTCAGAGCCACTATGCTGTAGAATATTATCCATTTTAGGTGGATTATTCCAAAGCTTAGGAAGCTTCATCTTACTGGCATAAACATGAAAACATGGCTTAGTACATGTAGTGGACGCACAGTGGCAGATAATAAAAAAGTTTATACTGAGCCAAGCTTTGAGATTTGTCTGTTCAGACAATAATGACGCACACATACTTGGCATTGATTAAGTTTTTTTTTTCCCCACTTTCTCTTCCAAGGCCTGCATGCCAACTGCTTTCCAGAGCAGCCAGAGTCTGAGAGAATCAGAGCTGCAGCTGCACAATACAGGCTCACTTTCTGTTTCACTAGTCACATCACAGACCTTGTTGGAAAATGTTGGAGCCCTTGACTGATAGACATCGTTTCATCAAATTCTGTGCGCGAGATAAAGGACAGTGAAATTGCGAGGTGCTGATTTAACATGACTTTACGATGTCTTTGAAAGTTTTCTTCCAGAAAATTATAATGTCTACTAGTAAATCAAGTTCATCTAGAAGATTACAGCCTGTCCTTATAATAAGAATAACATATTGTCTTCATGATTATAGTTCAGTCACAATGACTTACTGCCTGTAGACATGATTAAACAATAACATTACCCACTCTCGATGATTAGACATAGGGATTTTTAGGCACTTCACAATTTGACATGATTTAAAAAAGGACTAGTTTTCTATAGAATTATTTAGGGTTTTCTACAGTATAACATCAAGAATGCATTTTTTTTCACTGTCATTAAAATGCACAGAGTTTGATGTAATCCAATAATGTTTTCCAACAAGAATGTCTGGTACAGCTGACATTTTTCATTTAGAAAAAAATGCATATGTCAGAAAATCGGATTAGGATATGGAGTGATGAGATTCTTTCAGGAGATAATTGCACTGCACCTAAAAACTGACTCTTTTTCTATCATCCTTAATGATAACTGCATGAGACCTCTCAATGTTGAATCACTAATGGAGTTATAGTGGAGAATTTAATGGGATCATAGCTCTTTTGTCCTGGACAAAAAGTACATTGCATGGTGAACCAGCCATTAGCTTTCTGGGAGACTTTCAAGAAACAAAGTTGGCTCTAAAAATAATCACATACATTTGTTATACTCATACATTTTACATAGAAATAATCAACTCGGCTGATCTGGCATATTCATAAAAATGGTAAAATGCCTACTGATACAGTGCCTTGCAAAAGTATTCATAACCCTTGAACTTTTTCACATTTTGTCACGTTATGGCTTGGCTTGTCGCGGATTTGTGGCGTGCATGACTATCCCGTGGACAGATTGTTCCACCTGATCTGTGGATCTCTGCAGCTCCTCCAGAGTTACTATGGGCCTCTTGGCTGCTCCACTGATTAATGCTCTCCATGCCTGGCCTGTCAGTTTGGGTGGATGGCAACGTCTTGGTAGGTTTGCAGTTGTGTCATACTCTTTCCATTTTCAGATGATGGATTGGACAGTGCTCAGTGAGATGTTCCAAGCTTGGAATATCTTTTTTTTAACCTGTCTAGTGTGCTCCTTGGACTTCATGATGCTGTTTGTTCACTAATGTTAGGTATATCAGAATGAAGGGGGTTGATTACAAATGCATGCCACACTTGTAAAATTTTTGAAAATTTTAATTTTCTTTATTATTATCATTTTCCTTCTACTTTATAGTTATGTGCCACTTTATGTTGGTCAATAACATAAAATCCCACTAAAATATATTATTGTTTGTGATTGTAACGTAACAAAATGTAGAAAAGTTCAATGGGTTTGAATACTTTTGCAAGGCACTCTATACTGGAGCAACTGCTTCTTTGATATCAGAATTCTACCACTCCAACAGCATGTGGAAGAGAGTGAAAAACAGAGTCAGAGACAGACAAAAAAAAGTGAAAAATGAGGAAAGACTACCATGAGAGTTCTTGGGTCTACATGGAGCCAAAGATTGTCTCTCACAGGCATCTGCAATTTGCTCCAGAGGAATAAATTCCCCAAGTAGACGAGTTCCTGCTGTATCACGTACAGAAAAAGGAACAACTCCCTGAACAGACACATGGTCTCTCAGGTATTCACATAATATCTAATACGAATATAACTCCAAATCTTAAGAAGCTGCTGAATTACAAGGCCAAAAACTTATGAGAAATGCCAAACATATGTTTTTAACTTTTTCAAAGCATTAGTTCTGCTTCCCTACATTCCAGACAGGGTCAGTGAGGTTTCTATTAGAACTAGTCGAGTCTTACCATGTGCTGGTTACCTTGCTGAATACAAATTATCACACGCACATACATTATCAGTGTCACTTCATGTTGGGAAGCCTACAGTATAAAAGCTCCTTTACATCACATCCATTCACTTTTACATTCTCTTTGAGGTGCTGAAATGGTTTCAAAGATACCTAAAATATAGTGCATCAATCCTTATCTTTTTGAATAAGCCTAATTTTGTGGTTAGTGATTCAAAGACTATGGACTCCTAGGTGACAAGATTTCTAGCGTTTTACTCTGTCCAGCTCTGACTCTGTTTTTAATTCAACACTAATGTGCTAATTAATAAAAAAAAATAAAAATAACTTTTCACTCTCTTGAATTTGAATGAAGGAAGATGAGTGGTTTATTCTGCCTGTATTAGTTGGAGGTGAATGCTTGACATTAATGAATTATTAAAAACCAAATGTTGGCCAGTTTGAGCAGACACCAGAAGTAGGTTGATGGTTTTTATCAGACTCTTACCACAGGCACAAAACCCATCCCATGTCTAGGCTAAGAAATGATTGGGACATGCCTTTGGTGCTCAGCAATTTGTGCAATGCAAAAAAAACAATCTCCTGGGTAGGATCAGGGATTTGTTTGTGTTTTGTCATACTGTAGATTTGAAACATCACAGTGTGGCTTAACCCAGCATTTAGGACAAAAGTGTTGGCACCAGATCATATTAACAAACCTACCAGTTGTGTTGATATTTCAGAATAGAATATGCTGAGACCAACCTTGTCCAGTGCCACAGTTGGTCACCGACCAGATATTTGTGCTCTTTAGGGGAGTGTCAAGAGTCAAGAGTACATTGTCAACATTGTCAAGAGACAGGTACAATGTTCAGTACAGGAATATTCAAACACAGGTCAATAAACCTTTATTGGATGTATGCTATGACCAACTCCTGGGCAGCACTACAAGGAGTGTAATGCAGTAACACTTCCTGGCAAAAAAAACAAACATCACATTACATTCTTTGTGAATACATGGAAACACTTAAATAACAATCATAACATAAGTTACTCTTTCCCCCTTGTATTGAGCACAATAGCAATTAAATTAAAAATATCAAATATCAAATATTATATATATATATATATATACTGTATATCAAGTAACTCAGATTCAAGTGATCAGTCCTTCGTATAAGTACAGTAAAGAGCGGTTTATACCATCAGTGTCCCTGAGATGACCATCAGCCGATGTGCTTCCCTGTCTCATGTGTTACTGACTGCAGTCTCTTACATACAGGTTTTTATACACAGACCCTGTACTGTTACATCATAGTTACATCATAGTAGAGATTGTGAGCTGGTGATTCTCTGTCACAGATTTTAGGTTCAGCAAAGTTATGTCCCCAAAAAATGAGGTCAGCTGACTATATGAATATACTGTAATGAAAGGCCAGATTTTTCCATCAGTGGATTTCTTTTTTCTTTCCAGAAGGCACAGCATATTCCAAGATGACGATGCCAGGATTCATCTGTTTCAAATTGTGAAAGAGTGGTTTGGGAGGCATGAGACATCATTTTCACACATGGATTAGCCACCACGGAGTCCAGACCTTAACCCCATTGAGAATATTTGTGATGTGCTCGAGAAGACTGGAGAAGCAGTGGTCCGACTCATTAATACAATTTTCATAATAATAAATAAATTCGTAATAAATCTTGGAGTACTTTATGTGACTGTGGATGAACATGAGTGACATTGCATAAGCTTATTGAAAAAAATGTCACATCCATAATCAAAACAACATGCGTTCCAAAGAAATAGTACTGTGTTTTTTAGCAATGTATTTGCAAAGCAGCATGGAGCTCAACATCAGCCTTAATGTTGTGTCACTGCACAATAAGTGCACCAATAGAAAGCATAATAAATAATAAAATTTAAAAATTAAATTAAAACCTTCCCAACAGTGTTTGACTGATGGTATTTAGTTAATAACCTAGTAACCAGTGTAAGGATCTATCCAATGCAAGAAAGCACTTTTGTAAGTCACTCTGGATAAGAGTGTCTGCCAAATGCCTAAATGTTAATGTAATCACCATTTTAATTTTCTAAGTTATATAAAGAGTTATATGAAAATAGGAAATAAGTGAGGTTCTACACGTAAGAGGAAGACTCCCAAGACATCTGGATCTGGGTCAATGAAATTGAAGATAATGGCCAAAAGGCAAACATGGCCCAGCATGGACCTTGCTGGATACCCCTCTAAGGTCACAGTCACAATATGATCACTTGCTAGTACTACTCGACGTGAAAATGTGCACCTTATTTTCACATTCTTCACTTAGACATTAACCTATTTCTTTCATCAACAAAAGCAACAAAATGACCAAACTAATGGAGCTCTCAAGAGATAAGATTCCTTAGTTAATCTGATATTCTTCCAGACAGAACATCAAATTGCATAAATTATGACTAAGAGTATTACACTACTCCTAATTGTGTTGTTTCATGATTAATTCATGGCCAGTACCTTTTGTCAGATGGAACTACAGAAATATTTCTCTTGCCAACTCGCTGAGTCACTGCTGCCTGGGATGTTGTGTAATAACTATATATTTGGACGTTTTCACTTACATTTTCTGTATAAAACAATAAGGAACATGATGAGGTCTAATAATTAATTTGATGTGAACATGGCTAGTCTTTTTAACTGGCAAAAGCCCAAATGTTCTGTATCAGGGCACATATGCTTGACAAATATTTGCCTACACAAACGAACAAAAAGCTGAATGTGTGCAAATGACATCTTTAGCCCCAGTCAGTCTATTTTTAACTTACATAACTTTAATTCACTGATTCCCTACTCTATAAAGATGAAGATCAGCTGAATTATTAATTTGCAATATGCATGTATGGTGTTATGGACGAAGGTTCCTCTGTCAACTCAAACACTGGGGCATGTTCGTACTGTAGGTACACCATTCACAGGTGCTACTGATTGTATGAACAATATGAACAATGAACACTGATTGTAGGAAAACACTGATGCACTGTTGTTACCGTTTTTTAGGCAGCAAGCAGTCCTTGTACCTTGTAACACACGCACATACGTACACTCAAACACACACACACACACACACACACACACAAACTACTTCTCGACAAGCGGAAGTTGTTGCTGAAATGGAGGAAACTGAACAGCAAGACCTGAGTGTTTAGGAAATAAATGGCTATAAACCTTCCTACACTAAAATATGTTGTTTTTTTAATTTTTAAATTAAAAAACATATTTTATTTGTATTGCCAACTTCGATTTGGTTAGCTTAGCATATATATTGATTTTTAAAGTTGCAAGTTATGATGAAAGGATTTGATCAGGAACTATTTTGAACTGAGCAGTGCAGTAAAGAGTATTGCGCAGTTCTATCTTATTTGTATTGCAGACATGTTAGTTTTTGTTAGACATTGTTACGAAGCAGTTTTGTGGGAATCTGGATGTAGTTTTAGATCCCTAATGAGCAAGTGAGAGGAAATGACCCAGCAGAGGCTCTGTGGTCCTCCTGGGGTTTAAACTCACAATCGCAGCTTCATAATGTTAACCGTTGAGCCAACAATGCCTACAGCACAACAATAAACATGCTTGTTGAAATGACTTTGGATATAATGCCTACTTTTGTTATCAAAGTGACATAGACAATTTATTGCATTCCTTAATCACATGCCTACAGCCAGGACAGTATCTGACATTATAGATATAAAGCTGCAAATCTTCCACAAGTAGATATATTTAACCTCTTTCTTCCTAAATAGTTATTCTAATTGTTTTTTTTTTCTTTCACTGCAGCATTATTGACTAAAGCCATATTTTCTTTAGAAAATATCCTTGTTTCTAGTATTGGTGCATTGATTCAATTACATTGCTTTTTTTTTTTTGCAATATGATAAAAATTTTGAAAATAAGAAAGTGTTTTAATTTAAGTATGGTATATTTTTGAAGTGTTGTTTTTACTTTATCAAATGACCGGGTTACTACAGAGTGTAGCATTTTCCTACCATTTCCAACTAACTGAATCAGACATCCAGTGGCAAGTCAAGACAAGCCAATAATCTAAAGTCTTATAAACAAAATAAAACCTTGGCTGAATGATCTAGAAAAGCCTCATTTGTAACCTTCTTTAATGTTCTGTTATGAAAGTATGTTAAATGCTTACAGGCTGAGATTGAAGGTCTCTGCTTCAGGGTAAGCTTTCATGTCTGCATGCAACCTTGACTGAAAAAAAGGTTAAGCTTTGAGGGCAATAGTTACAGTAGTTCAAATAAAAGTTGTAGTTATATAACTATATACAGATGCATCTCAATAAATTAAAAAATCATCAAAAAGTTGGTTTATTCCCATAATTCAATTCAAAAAGTGAAACTCATATATTATACAGATTCGTTACACACTGACTGATATAAACTCAGCAAAAAAAGAAACGTCCCTTTTTCAGGACTGTGTATTTCAACAATAATGTTGTAAAAATCCAA
>JAQMYJ010000033.1:22347587-22364335 GCA_030014305.1 Clarias laeviceps
TATTTACACATTAAGTTCACTGAAAGTAAAAACAGTTGAAAGTCAGAGGACGTTTCTTTTTTTGCTGAGTATATTTCAAGTGTTTATTTCCTTTAATTTTGATGATTATGGCTTACTGCTAACGAAAACCCAAAATTCAGTATCTTAGAAAATTAGAATATTCCTGAAGACGAATTAAAAAAAAAAAAAAAAGAGTTTTAACACAGAAATGTTGGACTACTGAAAAGTAGTGAACTGAAATGAACATGTACAGCTCTCAATACTTGGTCGGGGCTCACTTTGCATGAATTACTGCAGCAATGCGGCATGGCATGGAGGCGATCAGTCTGTGGCACTGCTGACATGTTATGGAAGCCCAGGTTGATCTGATAGCGTCCTTCAGCTCTACTGTGTTGTCGGGGCTGGTGTCTTATATCTTCCTTATCACGGTACCCCATAGGTTCTCTACGGGGTTTAGGTCGGGTGAGTTTGCTGGTCCATCAAGCACAGGGATACCATGGTCCTTAAACCAGGTATTAGTACTTTTGGCAGTGTGGGCAGGTGCCAAGTCCTTCTGGAAAATGAAATCAGCATCTCCATAAAGCTGGTCCGCAGAGGGAAGTTTGAAGTGCTCATAAAACTTCCTGGTGACCTTGGACCTGATAAAACACAGTGGACCAACACCAGCAGATGACAGGGCTCTCCAAACCACCACTGACTGCAAACTTTACTCTGGACCTCAAGCAACTTGGATTCTGTGCCTCTCCTCTCTTCCTAAAGACACAGGAACCTTGATTTCCAAATAAAATGTTAAATTTACTGTCATCTGAAAAGAGGACTTTGGCCCACTGAGCAACAGTCCAATCCTTTTTGTCCGTAGCCCAGGTAAGACACCTCTGACACCGCTGACACAAGAAATGCGACAGGTGTAGCCCATGTCCTAGATACTGTACGTCTGTGTGTGGTGGCTCTTGAAACACTGACTCCAGCTGCTGTTGAATCTCCCCCAAATTCTTGAATGGGCTTAGTTTCACAATCCATTTAAGGCTACAGTTATCCCTGTTACTTGTGCACCTTTTTCTACATTCTCCATTCAACTTTCCATTAATGTGCTTGTATACAGCAATCTGTAAACAAACAGCTTCTTTAGCAATGACTTTCTGTGGCCCACTGAACCAGACTGAGAGACCATTTAAAGACTCAGGAAACATTTGCAGTTGTTTTGAGTTATTAAATGATTAGAGTGTGACACCACAGTCTACAATATTTAACTTTTTCACAATATTTTAATTCTCTCAGATACTGAATTTTGGATTTTCATTAGCTATAAGCCATAATCGTCAAAATAAAAAGAATTGTAAATTGTAAAAGAACTTTGTGTAGTGAATCTATATAATATGAGTTTCACTTTTTGAATTGAATTACGGAATTAAATCAACTTTTGATGATATTCTAATTTATTGAAATGCACCTGTATTGTTATTAGTATTAATCTAATAAAATAAAAGTTAGTTGATAACAAGTACAAAATCACAGGTAGATAAGGTAATTTAGTTTACACTAATTAGATCACTTTCTCTCCCACGCTTTCTCACTCACTCATTCTCCACACCAGTTATCCTTTTCAGGGTTACCGGAGGCCTAGAGCTGATGCCAGGGGTCTCAGGCACTAGGTGGGGTACACTCTGGATAAGGTGCCAATTGCACAAGCATGCATATGCACCCACTTACTCACACACTATGGGCAATTTAGAAACATTTAGCCTAATCTAATGCAAGACTTGAATCTTCGACAATCAAGGTGTGAAGGAAACTGCCCTGACTTAACCTATATACATGATATACTATCTATCTATACAGTATATATATATATATATATATATATATACACACGTGTGTGTGTGTGTGTGTGTGTGTGTGTGTGTGTGTGTGTGTGTGTGTGTGTGTGTGTGTGTGTGTGTGTGTGTGAATATGCATTAAGAGCATGGATAATGCATTAGTACCATGGATAATAAAAGATGGATTTAAAGGGTATATTTAAATTTAAAAGAATATTTTTCAAAATGTAATTGTAATCAGAATATTGTTTGTTTGTAATTTATTTAGGTTTGTACTGGGAACTATTTTGGCAAGGAGTATTCAAATTTATATATACAGTATATATGAATGAGAACACCAATTAACCTAACCTACATGTCTTTGTACTGTGGAAGGAAACCCACCAATCACGGGGAGAACATGCAAAATCCATGCACACAGAGTGGGGAATCGAGCCAGACCAGGAACCGAACCTGGATCCTGGAGGTGCAAGGCGACAGTGCTAACCACTAGACCACCCTGCCGCCATTAAAGAAAATCTTTAAGGTATAAATATAAACTATAGCACTATATTTTGCAGAAGGACAAAATAAATGTGAAAACAGCATAATTAAAGTGAGTGCAGAAGAACAGATGTATTGATTTGCTGCCACCCCATATCTAGGTGTGAGAGGGCATGGTAAATATGGATTCTTTATTTTTGCAAAAGTGGTGCAACTTTCAGTCCTGTTTTGATTTGTGATCATGTAAATGACTTCCACTGAAAAGACTCCCAAATAAATGCTTTCAAATAGATGTTTTAAACCAATCATTCACTACCTTCCTTTGAACCTCGTCAGTCTTTAATAGAGCTTCCTTTATAATTATGGACTATATACTGTAGTAAGCTCACTTGTAACTTGATCTAGCTCAATGTTTTTCATGTACAGTAAGCACACATTAACAGCATGTGTCAGTTGAAGACCCGAGAGAGTGTATGAAAAAGGCCCTTTCTGAACTGAACTGATATACAAAAAATAACAAATTGATGCGCTGTGCTGAATTCTTGTCCCTGAAACATGTCTAATCGAGATTGATGAATAAAATTGAGCTTTACTAGAGACTGCATGTTACAATTTTATTTTCATCCTTTAAGGAATAAGGTTCTCGATGAGGATATGATACTATAAAGGCTCTAACACATATTGCTGATCAGGTGATAGTTAACAAAATGACTAGAATTTGACTTTTTGTGAACATACAAACAAACTATAAAGGTCAAAGTTCCATCTGTGGCAGGAAAAGACTGAATTAGATTTTATGCATCCAGTACAGTAGGGGAATCAGATATATTGAGACATCGGGTAAACTGGACTGTGTAACTGAGCAATGTTTGTTATCTGGCCTCATACTGTACATGCAAGTGAAAACTTGCAACCACCTCGACCGTCCCTTGGGACAAAAAACATACAACAAAAGTGCCCTCCAAGGTGCACTCACAGTAGAGGAAATGGGCTAAAATGCCACAGTAGAGGCACAGTATAGGAAACATGATAAAGAAGTGTCTGCTAATGTGTCTGAACCAATGAGAGAAGTTCTGTAAAGGTTGTTTTAGTTATGAGTGAAGTACCACTATACATTCGCAGTCAGAACCTTACTTGCTTTAAAAATGTATATGTTCATTGTGTTTTCAATGATGTCTTTGATCTGGACCAGGTGATCTTTTTCCATTGAAGAATTATTGTATAACATACCTTTAATAAAAGAAAATGCCAAGAGTTTGGAGCACAAGGTATAATTTTTGTGGGGTTTTCTGAAAAGATTAGGACATAATTGCAGTAAAAGGCATTTATTATAAACACTAATCAGGCAATTAAACCAAACACGGGTAATCAGAGTTCAGCATTAGAACAAAGTGGTAAAGGTCAGGAGACCAACAAAAACATAAACTGTGCAAGTATCAGAATCAGAACATATAGGCACTGATCGAGACCATGAAAAGTCAGTCACAAAAAATACTTATTGTAACATATTGCATAAACCACATGAGTGTGTACTTCACAACAAAGGTTTCTATCAGAGTTTTGTTTATACTTCTTGTGAGATTATTTGCAGTTGTTAATGATTAGTACCTTCTACACCTTCAAGCTTAAAGTTTTTCAGCTGATCAAAGGACAAAGGAAAACTCTTATAGATGAAAGTTTTGACTAGAGGTATGGTCAAAGGAGTGAAGGTGAAGTACAGTATTCAACCTCAAGAACACTGTACCAACAAGCATGGTGGTGGTAGTACTGTATTATGCTTTGGATTTTGCTGCCATGAAGAAAGAGCACTACCCCTTATTTCTTCAGCTACAGTAGGTGGTTAAAACTTGGACATTTTTGTGAAATTCAATGTTCCATTGACCCCAAACCCACATCAAAGCTAACTTTAATCATAGAAGAATTCTACAAATTCTGCCAATAAGAGTGTTCAAATATTCAACCTGTATTGCTTCATTGTTTTTCTTCAGAAAAGACCAGTTCTAGGAAATCACTAGAAGCCTAATATTGCAATGACATTCATGTTCATGAGAGGGTATGCAAACTTATGACCACAAGCAAGAAGCAGGAGAAAGAGTGCCCTTTAAATAAAGATATTGTTCTAATATGCTGAGCTGCAAGTTCTATATACCTTCTGGTAAAAAAAAATAAATGAAACAGTGCTATTCACGTTGTCCTTAAGCCCAACATACTGAATTATACATTTTTCTGTTGTCGTTGAGTCAGTGCAGTTTAAGCAGCAACATTGATCCTTATACAGTTTGTGAGGTCATATAGAGATTTTCTGCAGTTCAGAGTGTACTGTATGGATAGAATATTAGTCAAGAATATTCCACCACAGCCCCTAAGACAGCCTGAGGGTACATTTATAATTTAATACATTTTAAGTAACCACAAATTACTAAATATAGAATTTAGAGGGCGAGAGAAAGAGGCCAAAAAAAATATATCACTCATATAACATGAGTGACAAAGTAATTGTTGATGAAAGTAAATGTCTAAATTACTGAAAAAAATATGTATATAAAGCTTGCTGTTTCAAATTACCAAACATGTCAACAAAAATGATAGATGAAAGGGTAAGCCACTCTTCTACCTTCCCATGTATAGAATTGATACATAGAGGGTTTTAGAAATGCATTGAGTGTTTAGATTTATTAACAGCTAAGACAAGGTGGAAACTCAAAATCTTGAGTAACCACTTAGCAACCATTCGATAAAATGTTGACCAAAAGTAGTCATTAATTTTAATTAAAAGTTAATTAACAAACCTTGACTGGGTGTAAATTGCCAACTTAAGCCCAGTGGAGTGGAGAATTGGCTTAGATAAGTTTCAAAAACTTCCCATGCTTGCAAAATTAAACCCTATTTAAAAAAAAATAAATGTTGAGCAAAATTTGCTAATAAATAAGTTCAATTTTTTTCTTCTCATTTGTTAGGTGGATCTTTATAGTGCAATCTACTGTGTGCTGTTTTATTATTATTATTTTGCTTTTGTTCTTGTTGTTGTTTTGTTTTTAAAGATTTAAAAATGAGATCCATAGCTTCATGATAACAAGAGAAGAACAAGACAGATGCTTCTTCTTCTTTTTTCTCTGTAAATAGCCTAAAATGGTTTGCAAAATTGTTTTCAGTATTTGTTAGAAATATGTTTATTTTCTTTGGTCTCTTGCAAAAAGATACATTTTTTTTATGGGTTCAATTACAAAAGCCCAGAAGCTACTGCCTAGTGTAAAGAGTGTTTCTGGCGATGACCATTATCAAAACAAAAGAATAAAAAAATATTATTGTTTTTCTCCTTGTAAGATATTAATTTGAGCAAATTATGTATAATGTTATTATTTAATTAAACAGACCAAATGCATTCACACATTTCTGCATTAATGTCATCTAGTAATGGTCTAAATCCATTTATGGTGTATGATTATTCATTCGTCCATACATTACCACACTGCATTTCAGCACAGCAGGCTAAGAAAGGGTCATAAATATGCATACAATTTACAGTATTATTTTCTTCTGTGCTGTGGTGTTGTAGCCAATTTTCTTCCTATATGTAGTTAATGAAATGCTGTAACTCAATATTATCAGACATGTGGCATTTAGGCTTAGTGTGAATGTTTGTATCTGCTTGCATCTGCTACTGCCTCTAGCAGCAGCTTCCTTCTCTTCAATAATGAGACATGGCAAATAAATAAATAATATTATTATAATAGGAGAAGTGGGCAAAAAAAATTAATCATAATAAATAATAATGTGATGTGGCAAACAGAAAGCTTCAGTTTCACAATTAGATACAAATATGTAAAAAAAACAAAAATAGACTACATTTGGGTGTCAGTACCTCGCTAGAAAGTGATGCTAGTCAACAACCTGCTAGTGCCACTATGATTGACAGCGGAGAGAGAGAGACGATGGCATCACTCCCACCCACACCTGAGTGCATGGCCAATTTTGTTGTCTTTGGCTCTTGTCTGTGGAAGGCTGAGGCATCTTCAGGATTACATTTTTGGCTATAGTTATTAAAGGAATTGAATAACAGTTACTTTTAAATGTCAGATTATTAAACACTTAAAGCATAGATTATTGATGTTATACATATTTCTATTATAGTTCATTTCAGTATTTGTGATGTTGATCTATTTGTTGCTTTTATTTTTAACTAAAATGTTAAATTGTACTAAAGGTCCTTTTCAGATTCCTAGTTAGAAAGGAGTGGTAAGTTAACATGGCTATTCAACATCCAGATGGTGTCCATGTGTAGCCCACAGTGGATCCATGTTGCTGGTCTGAAATTGCCCATATTTACCCCTTGTGACTGCAAACATGGGCCAAGGTTTCAAGTCCATTTTAGACCCACGTACTGTATTATTGTTATTAACCTATTTCATGACCTTAATTAAATGAATGAATTAAACATTCAATTCATTTATTATACTGTATAATGCTTTTCATTAACAGTGGACATTGGCACAAAGTAAAAATGTTCAATTACTGGTCAGTACTCGTCTGCAACAGCAGGCTATAAAGTGAAGCAGTACTGAAGAATGTGTTGAAAAGATCTTCAGTACAACCACTTTTTTTTTTTTCATTAATGATTTAGCATTACATCTATAGCTTGCTATTTCTCTTTCAAGTTTTACCAGTGGACAGACCAAAGAAAAATTTTAAGGAATTAAGGAAAATTACCTCAATGTGTCTTTGAAGGCCAAGTGATCCAGACTACAACTTGGCAGATTACAACTCTCAAAGGACCGAAGTTGTACAAATCTACATCACAGGAGTTATATTATAAGGCATACCATTTAAGACATTTAGTTTACTGGTGTATTAATAAATAAATTGCCAAATGGAAAGATTTCAAAAAAAGACAGTTTGAGGCTCCTCTTTAATTCAGTTTAATTCAGTTTGAAGTTGAGTTTGAAAAGTGTGAGAAAGTATGTATTACTCACTGTCCTTGATGAGCAAGCTAAGTGCATTGGTGGCAAGGAGAAACTCTCTGAGATGGCAATAGGAAGAAAGGAACCAGACTCAACAGGGGACCCATCCTCATTTGGGTGATATCAGACAGCAGGAACTGATCTGCAGTCAGACTGTGTGTTAGGAGGCTGGAAGTTCGTTATAACAGGAGAGGTGTTTAAGTTAATATGGTGTCCACTTTCATTATTTTCTTTCTTTAGTGTTTAATGTTAGACAGAACCCTTCACCACACATAGTTCAGATATAGTTCAACTCCAGTCCTGGAGGGCCAGTGTCCAACACAGTTTGGTGATATTTCTGCTCAAACATGGCGGAATTAACTAATCTGTTAATGACCAGTTTCAGTGGTTGTGTTTAGGTCTTGAAGAATGACAAACTGGAGCCACGACTGGAGCTGAAGAGACCTGATATAGATAAATTGAATCGGTCCCTCTGATTATATGGGCCAAATGATTTAATAATCCTGAAATGGAGTGGCAGGGGAAAGTAGTGATTGATAGATTACACCTGCACTTTGTGATGGGAGACATAAGCAATGGAGCCATCAAGGATTAAAAAAAGAGTAGGATGAGTTATGATCACTGAAAAAGAACTGGACAGTGTTAGACCAATTCAAACTCATTTCTGAGAAATATAACCTCATGTATCCTAATTTTCCTCTCTCTTTTTTCTTCCAACTGAGCTTAGCCTTGAGAGCACTAACACTAGTTTGGTATTGTACAATAAACATAAACAGTTATTTACTCTCTGTTTTCTAATCTTTTTTCCTAATCCAAGCTGAGTTAATCATTATTGCTAATCTGAGCTAAGATATATGTAATTGTTTCCCTTTTGCTCTGGGTCGTGGTCTTAGCTTTGCCATGTCTATGTTGATAGTATTGCAATTGCAGATGAAATAGCCTACTGAGCAACAGCCTCCTGCTATAATCATATCACAAACTCATCACTAATGAATACACACATAACAGATCAACTACAATCATCACTTTCAATTTGGGAAGCATAGGCGAGCACACTATGGAAGCATTTTTAATTAAGAAGAACAGAAATGCTCCAACTGATTCATTTTCAGTTCCCAGAAAGAAGGAAAGAAAAAAAAACAGAAATAGGAGTTAATTGCAGATCGTTTTTTCTATAACCAGCACATCAGAACCACATTCACAGTGTGTAATTTGGCTCTTGCTAATGACAGCATGAATCCCGTCGAAATTAAAGAAACACTTGGACACCAAACAACACAAAATAAAAGACATACCCACTGACTTTCATCAAAGAAAACATAATGTCATTGATCATCATATATCCTCTATGACCAAACACATAGACACTGATTTTGCCTGCAGCACAAGATATGTGCAGAATCATGCCTTGGGGAAACCACTGACACTAAACTCAGTGCCATTCCGCTTTTGAATAAATGCATAATTTATAAATCCGTAAATAAATTTTGGATCTGGCAAATGAGAGAGCAATAGAAACGAAATGTTAGGTAGAGACCATATTATGTAGTACAAATAGTTGAGGCCACTGTTGAAAGGTGAGATGACTGTTAAATGAGACCAACTTGGCTGTTAATGTTAATGCCAAGTTGTGTAGTTGTGCATGATTTCTCAAAAACTGGGAGGCTGAAGAAGATGCTTTGTTTTGTCATCCTCTTCAAACCCATACAACCGGTGAAGCAGTTTTCAATGTTTGATGCATGTGGCAAAGATGATGACTTCTTGTTGTTTTTAGTCTTACGGCTGCTCCCTTCGAGGGGTTGCCACAGCGGACCATTTGGTCCACACACAACTTGGCACAGGTTTTACACCAGATGCCCTTCTTGACGCAACACTCCAATTTTATCCAGGCTTGCGACCAGCACTGCATTCAGGGTTTGGGCCTTCTACATTGCAAGATAAGATATACCTTCATTTGTCCCACAGTGGGAAAATTTTTAAAGTGAGAAGCCTACCACTAAGCCACCAGTGCTCTTGTCGTGGTCACACGTGTCATGCAGGCAGCCCTGTTGGCAAAATAGACTTATTGCATGGGTCACTTGCAGGAAAAAAACTGAAGCCTTACCTTCACCAAGAAGATAATAAATTTCATTAAAGCATGGCTACAGAACAAAAAATGTATTCTAAACACAGGCAGCTCCTTTTTCACATATAGATAGGGTAAAATAGTTTTTTGGTGGAAAACAAATCAAAACTTGCCAAACACTTGGATGATGCCTTGTGGACTTGCTTCCCTGTTCCCTGCCAGCATGCCAGCATGGTGCTCCTAGCTGACAAAGTAGATGCAGTAGTTGTTATTTAAAGGCGAAGGTCAGCTGTTCTGGAATAGTTCTTGCAAGAACAGTATTGTCAAGTACATTTGCAAAACCCATCAAAAACCATGATCAAACTGGCTCTTATGAAGAACATCCCAGGAAAGCAAGACCAAAACTTACCTCTGCTGCAGAGGAGAAGTTCAATTTAGAGTTATTAGCCTCAGAAATCACCAATTAACAGCACTTCAGATTAGAGCCGTTATGAAGGCTTTACAGAGCATAAGTAGCAGACACATCTCAATATCAACCGTTCAAGAGAGATAATTTATTATATTTTTAATGGAATTACAGTAGAAGCTGTGGCCAAACCTTTGACAAGTAGTGTATACTTTAATAAATATAAATAGCGGTCAGCATTGTATAAATAGAGTGACATCTCCCTTTTCATTACAACCTAGGCAATATGATGAACTGAATTTTATTTCATTTTGACCAATATAAACATGATTGACCAAAAAAAGAGGCAAAGAAATACCACAGACGCATACACTTCCTGGCCAAAAAAAAGTTACCAACTAGATGTAACTAACTTAGTTGTCCATTGGATAATTACTCCAGTGGTTAATATGCTTCACCTGGCAACAAGTTATTTAACCCTAACTGATGCAATGAGTAGCTTTTCATTTCTTAAACAACCATGTCAGAAGACATATACTGTGGTCATAGAAAAGATGTTTTATAAGAATAAAATTGATGTCCAGCATCAAGCAAAGGAAACAACTAAGGAGATTACTGAAACTACTAAAATTAAAACTGTAACACTGTAAGCATTATTAAAATGTGGAAGGATTTTTTTATTATAGCAATGGGAGATCATTTAAACATTTCTTGAAATCCAATCGCTAAAAAAATTGTAGAACTCATGGCTATGTTTAATAGTGAAAGTAAGAGCATTTGCACATGGACAATGTGAAGAGAACTCAATGGATTGGGACTAAACAGCTGTGACTAGACTAAGAAAACCACTCATCAGTGAGGCTAACCTGTTGCTTCAAACAAGTTTAGCACCTCATGGACCTCATATTTGGATTGTACAGGGATATGTAAACCATGTAGGAGGAAGAAAATATCATATGAGGACATTCAGGGCAAAAGAGGTTAAACTTGCCAATATAATTTGTTCATATTATGGAACCTTTGTTGTTTTGGCAACAGAATGAGACTCAGTGATTGCTTCAGTGTCCTTAGGGTTTGGTTTTGCAGTAAACACATTGATAATGTATATTTTCTTATTATATTATAATGTAGTATTTTAATGTTAATGTTGATTAGTATATCATCCATATCCATTTCCAGCTAAAAAGCTGGAAGTCATAAGTAAATGTGAAAATCCTTTGAAATAAACCCAAAAACAGCAATAACCAAAACAGCAAACTGATCAGATCTGCACAGATTTGAGACAACTAAATGACAATCCCTCGGGGTATATACAGTATACGCAAAACAAAACAAGCTTCTGGTGAGGACAATTAGAACAGGTGATGGAGGTGCACTCTGGGGAATGCACAACACAAAAGAGAGTCTATGGGTGCAAGGCGCCCTCCAGGGGTTATCCCTGACACCTCTCAATAGTTAAGCAAATGTGTTTTTTTGAAAGAAAATGTATTGATCACTGTAATGTATTCACATTAATTTTAAGTTAGGTAGCATTTTTTTTCTCCTAAACAATTTGTTTTATAAGTGTTCTGAGAACATTTGTTTTTAATGTTCCTACATTAAAAAGAAAAAAGTTTCATTAACATTGCGCTACAGGCTAATTTGCGATTTGAGTTTTTTCAAATCAGTCATTATTGTAAAGCTAATGAATAAATTATTGCATGTTTTGCTAAATTTCTCTGTTGGTTGTGGGGAACATAAAAAATAATTCAGCTTCCCATTGCATGAATCTAAATATCTGAAGGAGGAAATGTAATTTGTATTCCAGGACTGGGGACAGCAGGAAAGAAGAAAAATATTGCATACATAATTCTAATTAACAGAAAGTTTCTATCATAGATTGCACTGTAGGCGTCTGAATAGATCAGAGACAGCTGCAGCAAAGCATAATGTTTGAATTGAATGCTAGGACTCAGAAGTGCCAAACACATAAAGCCAACAGTGCATGCATGGTGAATTTTATGATTGTGTGACTGAGGCTGAGCAGGAGATGCGGTGTCTAATACTGTAAGGCGCACAGAGGCTGTGGCATGAAAGGGTAAAAGTGATAAGCCTCAGATTAATAAATACTTTACAAAATGACTACAACACCACATGAAAAGAAATTGAGAATATGAAATGCCGGCACACTGGATTCAATGCTCACCTTTACTTGGAACTAGAGGAGTGAGAGCAGTGATGGCTGGTTATTATGTCAGATGGGAGGCTAGAATCTAATATCTATCAATAGCTGGGAAATGAAATAGTTAACGATTAGTAATGCATTATACAATGACAGCTCACTGATGGTATAATAAGAATGATGTGGGACAATATTGTGACGTGGGCGGGGTGGCGGCTGACGACCGTCATGCTTTGCGCCGGGGTTGTCAATGTGTTCACCCTGTTGGGGAAGTTTGTTTGGGCTAGTGGCTTCGGTCATGTTTGTGTGTTCGTGTGTGTGACCTGTTGAATGTGCTCCGGTTTATGCTAAGGCTCAATTGGATGTAAGTTCTCGTGTGAATGTGTTGTTCATGCTTTACAGTGCTGTGTGCTAAATAAAGTATTCCCAGCCATTTGCATTGGGGAGCAAGTAAGCAAGCTCACTCGTCTATCCGAAGATTCTTCCAGCAGTAAAACGCTAGGATATATTAAAGACACTCATAAAGACAGATTTCTAGTTGTTCATAAGAGTTTGAAATCCATAATGCCTGACCAGGTACAGGCTGTGCTTACGGAATAGCCCCTTTTTCTGTACTTTGGCACTAGATTTTGGCCTTTGGAGCGGTGTTGCACTGTTAAATAATATATTTTTACTCCCAGAGACAAGAGTCAAAATAATTTAGAAGATTAATGACTGAGGAATTCCTGGAAATATAGGAAATGCTGGCCAAGTTTAAATACACACAAGTGTAATATACATGGAGTATGGAATAAATACATATGTTAAGACAAATAAGACAAGTCATTTAATCAAGAAAACTGCTTTATAAAAGGAGGATGCACTCAGCCAGTGTATTATTTGGTTGTATTTTCTGCAGCATCTACTTTTAATGCTTTGAAACACTTTAGATCAAACGCTAATTGAATTGAATCTTGTTTGAAACTGCATTGTGCTAGTGTGACGTGCTTGGGCTTCATTTAACTGTTTTGTCTCGTGTCTGAGTTTCAGGAGTGAGTGAGAGGCTCATAGGACCTGCTAGTCGAAGCATTAAAACACTATGAGAAGTTAGTAATGATAAGCTATTCTTCTCAGTAAACCACTAGTGCTTTAAATAGATTGTGTCAGTTATGGACCAGGCAAATAAGTACAGTATCTTTAAAATAGTTATTTTTAGAAACTGTATTCAAATTTTATGATATTTTTTAGACATGAAAAAATAAGCAAGTAACGGTATAGAACAAGGTGACAAAAATCTGATGTCTGATCATTACATACTGTAATAATAAAGAATCTTTATTTTTTTTACTGCCCTGTCATAAATTTGTGGGGCTTAGACAGATGCAAATGCAGATTAGCATTTCTTTAGTTAAAACAGTACAGGTGTATATATCTAACTGGCTCATAAACAGGGACAGCAAACAGAGGTTTAAAAGTACAGTATAGCTTTAATGCAAAGAACAGAATAGAGGCAAATATACAAAATATCAAATGTAAGGCTTAGTAACACCAGGAATGAGTAACTGAGCAAATTCTTCACAAAGAGCATGAGTTCAGAGTCTGTTTATGTAGAGTGTGACTGAGTAGAAACAGATGTGTATGATTAAAACTTAGGTGACTAAGTAGTGCAGTGTTGGGAAATGTAGTCCATGGTGGCCATTGTTGTAGGCTGTAGTGCTGTGGGTCCTGGAGGCAGGATATATTATGTATGACATGGCCAAAGAATACAGTTCTACCTCAGTTTTCTTAATAATATGCCTCATTTATCAAACACTTAATAAAGATGTCTGTAAATTTTTCAAAAGTCAAGATTTCCACGGGATTTACTAAAGTTTCAGAAACACAGATTTTCTTTGCATTTGTATGCTTATGTTGATCACCCATAAACTCCAAAGCCAAACCCTATACAGCTCATTTGAATTTTTTGATGCCCACAAAACTCTATAAATTTCAAATGAACATGCAGCTAGGAATACAAAATGGATAATAATGGAAAAGCCTAAAAGATATGAGTGGAACTTATATCGACTCACTTCTATGAAAAGAAAAATATGCAGCCTGCCTTATTTATACTGTGTCATAACGGAATCATTATGTTTGTCTTAATTTAATGGGTTTGTTTTTTTTCACTTTTCCTAATCTTCTTAATTTTGATTAATACATTAATCTAATATAAAAAGACTAGTTTCACAAGGCGGCATGGTGGGTTAGTGCTTAGCACTGTCGCCATGCACCGCCAGGATCAAAGGTTGCAGATTAGACTTAGTGGCATTCCCAAACTGCCCATAGTGTGTGAATTATCATGTGTATGTGTGTATGTATGTGTGTGCCATGCGACAGATTGGAACCCCATCCAATCTGTCGCATGGCACACACAAACATACACACAACCCCATGTGTACCCCACCTCGTGCCTGGTACGACTCCAGGCCCCCAAGTATACAGTATAGAGCGGCATAGATGATAAGTGAGTTAGTGAATGAGTGAGTGAGTGGTTTTCATGAGTATTCTTAGTCCGTGATCTAATTAATTAGCATGAGGATGTGTTTTTGAGAGAGACTACAGAGTACTTTTATAAGTGTTTCTGGATAAGGGCATCTAATATAAAAGGAAAAAATCCACTAACACCTGCCATATATCCTATACATTAAAGTGCACTAATCCATGCAAATGATATGATTTAAGGTTGCTCAAGTCAAGATTTACATTAGTTGGTCTATTTATAAATCTGTTCATATCCAGCTCATTGAATGAAGCCCAGCGTGAGGATTTTTAATTTTTCGGGCAGAATGATGACATGCACCACAGGCTATTTGTATTTAATCAAAATGTAATTGTATATGGTCAAGTGAAAATTACACACTCAAGCTTTATTACATTTTTACCTTGTGCCTTCTTTATGATTGTGAGGGAGTGTGGCAAGCTCACAGCATCTTCCAGTGCAAGCAAGAAGAGATGGAGGTGAGGTTAAAACACTGCAGAATGTTACTAGAGGTAAGCCATGATTGCAGTAGTGAACTGTTATGGTGATATCAATAAACTTCTGAGTGTTTAAAACATAGAAACTTAAAATAAAATAAAATAAAATAAAAATATTAAAGCTTCATTCATTATTTTTCAGATGTGAAAAAATACTATTCACTAAGAAATCTACAAGATAAAACTCTAGTGTGTCCAGTAATACTGACCAGCTGCTTAATTTTCACAGCTGTGTGAAACCACATGTCAAAGTTCACAAGGAAAAAAGGTTTATGCTAAAAAGTTTGCTGTTACTAAAAGCAAATACACATTGTATATGTCCTGTATCTATTCCTTTTCCATGTTATTATTGGATTTCTTGCAAACTTTACTTGGATTTGGCTTGACCACTGAAGTGAAAAATGCTGTGGTTAAAAACACTTTTTTACACTGGGTACTTCACTGCATATCATGTGTTGTTGTTGGTCTTTCGGCTGCTACCGGCAAGGGCTCCGCACATACAAGCTTGGCACAGGTTTTTTCACGCCGGATGCCCTTTCTGACGCAACCCTCTAATTTTATCCAGGCTTGGGGCCAGCACTGCATCCAGTGGCTGGAGTTTGGGCATTGGCTGGGAATCAAACCCGGACCTTCCGCATGGCAGGTGAAACACCAACCACTGAGCCACTAGTGCCCAAACTGTGTATGACTGTGTATTTGACAAATAAAATTTGAATTAGAAAATTTGAATTTAAAAATTTTAATTTATTTAAGTATGGACCAGAATTATTATTTTTTTATCTTTAAATCAATCAACCAACAACCAAAAATTGCAGGTTTAATGGCACCACAACAACACAACACAGAATGAAAGAGAATCATAAAAGATATGAATGTTACACACTTGAGATTGAATAACTTTTGTCTCACTGCAGTGATTGCACGAGGAATGCACGAGAGGCTCATAGGCTCCTCAATAACCTGAACAAGTGTGCAAACTTCTTAACCAATACTCTGTTAAATTACATTTTGCTTGTAATATTGCACTCAGTCTGTTGGGGTAAGAGTCTATCAACTTCCTGACTTGCCTACTTCATTCCAATTTTACTTGCAAAAATCTCCCCTGCCCGCTCAACGGGTTTTCCGCGCGTGCGCGCAACATCTTTTTACTGTGCACGCTCGACTCTACCTGTACACTTGCTCAACTTTGTCCAGCGTTACAAAACTGCCTCAAAACCAAAAGCCAATCACAGACTTCCACACACTACTTCTGATTGGCTGTTTCTTCTCTAATCAGCTGGCACTATCGACTCTCAGAATGTCAAAACTGTGCGCCCAGGATTGTGGCATGAATTTAGCGCCATAGTTATCAGGCTGAAAGCTGAAATTTGTCTTCAACTTCAGCTTTCTAAAAGGGGTTTGCAAATTCTGTTCTATAACACATGAGAATGAGAAATTAGTCACTTTTTAAATGTGTCTGAGTTTATGTATATTAGAAAAATAAATCCAACAGACCTTGGTTGTTGAACTTCCAGGTCTCCCTTGCTGAAGCTAAGTAGAAATACCATAAGTCTTTGAAGGCCATCAATCAGATGGATACTGGAATGGCTAAACCAACATACCAAAAGGACACATTGCAAGACACAGTGCAGGACTATTTGGAGCAATCCATGATGCATGACCCCTTCAAATAGAGCTCCAGTCCCATCTGAAGTGAAGCAGCCACATAACATGATGCTGCCACCACATAGTTCATAATAGGTATGGTCAGGGCCGGTTCTAGACAGGCACATATGGGGGGCAGACAGAAATGTGAAGGGGGCATCATGTGTACACATCATGTTCGAGCACTGTTTTTTCCCTGTGCTTATAGTAACAGTAT
>JAQMYJ010000033.1:22367109-22387165 GCA_030014305.1 Clarias laeviceps
CTAATGTTTATCAGTACATTACAGAAAATAATGAACTTTATCACAATATGCTAATTTTTTGAGAAGGACCAGTACATGGTAGAAGTGATGAAATTACAATGTTAACAGGAGTGAGAGAATTCTAGCAACCTAAAGTTGTGATCCGATCAAGAAAACACATAACAAGGAGTTTACTGGAAGTAAACATATATGTGTGTGTGTGTGTGTGTGTGTGTGTGTGTGTGTGTGGTGGATGTGTGAATCCTAATGGCTCTTATGATTATTCTTGTTATATACAGCTGGTACAGTACCCAGTGGAATGAGACAACCTTTATCCTGGACCATGGTGCTACATACAGTACAACAACACAAAACTATAAGACACTACGCAGACCTACACAGGACTACATAAAGTGCAGGTGTGCAAACACGCAAACAGTGCAAGACAGCAGTACAATAATTGCTCTGTGTAAGTGTATGTGTGTGTGTGTTGTTTACTCACATTGGGGGGGACTTTTTTCCCCAAAAAATATTAGGCTATTCTCATAATGTATGAGTCATTTTTAAAAATGTCTGAGTTTATTTATAGAAGTGCTGAATATAAGGACAAACATCAGTAGGCTTTGGAGTTAATCAGCTAGACTGAGACTGAAATGGCCTGAAGTATCAACTGAAGACATTACAAGACAGGACATGGGGAATCTCATCTATGAGACTCAGAAGAATTATGATAATGAATGTAAGTAATTAAGAATCTCCTTCAGAAATAATATTAGGACTTTTCATGTCATGTTCATAATGACTTGCACCACAGGCTATGTGTAAAATGAAAATTATATTTTCCAGGTGTTATATTTCTAAATAAACGTAATTAAACAATTGCGTTAGGCATGAAGTTTATCCCTCTTTTGCCCAAATGCCTGTGTTTTAAAAATCTGAACAAGATCAATGGGCTCACCAATTTCTTGAATCTGGGCATAAAGTGGTGGAGATGTTATTAATGGTAAGATTTTTTTTTTACTCACTAAGCCATCATTGTTGTAGTAAACTGTGTGTCAGTTATAAGCCATAAATAAATGTGTATTTTCCACAGAAACAGGCATGAACAAAATTGAAGAGAATTGGATCCACATCAGAATCTTTTATAACATAAGGAGTGTATAAGACAATCTGATAGGATGTGCATTTACATACTCAAAGCATTTCATCAGAATTACTCACTCACACATCATCTATACCGCCTTATCCTGTATCCAGGGTCACGGGGGGCCTGGAGCCTATCCCAGGAGACATAGGGCACGAGGCGGGGTACACCCTGGACAGGGTGCCAGTCCATCACAGGACACACACATTCACACACTCATTCATTCATAAGTTTTAAAAATATAGTAAAATACAGAAGAAAAATTAGTATTTGAGATTAATTTTGAGGTTAGGTTAGGGTTTCTATCTGTTCCTTGTCTTTTGTGATGTGATTTGTTACAACAATTTAGTCCTGTCCATGATTGGTTAGATGCTTTACTACATATGACATAGGGAGTCAATCAATACCCCTTCCTTAGCCAGAAACCCAGTAAATTTAAGTAATGGCAGGTGAGAAAGAGAGATGTTCTCACAGAGGTTACCAATTTAAAATAGAAGCAAAAGTTCCCTTGTCATGTCACATAATATTACCCCCATGTGGGCCAAACATGCAGGGAATGAATATATTTATTCTGATTAGAGAGAAACGATTGGATCAAGAGTTTTTTTTGGCTAATATTTACTTACTGAAAGACTTATCAAAGGTTTACATCACCCCTCTCCTTCTGATTGAAAATTCAGTCAGATTGAGTCAGATCGGGTCTGATCTGCGCTAGGTGAAGACTGAGGTTTTTACATGGTCCTTTTTTATTATTCCAGTTGGGCTACAATTCTTATTATTAGTGAAATATTAGGCTCCATATAAATGCACCTACTGCCTGTGGAGGAACAGGGACAGGAACACTTGTTACAGATCATAGTAACTACCTAACCCCTACCTATTTTTTATATACTTTATATATAAACTTACATTCAGAATCCTGATCAGCCAATTTGACTTTGTGCAGCTCAATTTTTAAACTTTTGCTTGTGTTGCAATTTTTTGTTGTTGACTCAAGTGGTCTGTGTAACTGTCTAGTGCATTTTACATGTGCTTCAGTAACAGAGAAATTTCACTTTGTTTATGTATGTTTGCTGCAACAATACTGATAATAAGATAATGTTTTTAAATGATGATGACAGTGATGATGAGGAGATTGATGAGGATGAGGAGACAAATCCACAAAGGTTTAGTATAGAGCTGAGAGATATACTGCTATAGAAGTGGTTACTGGTATGGTGGGCTATAATATGGATTATACCATATTTTAGATATCATGATAATCTCAAAAAATTATGAAAAAGAAATAGCCCTGGCGAGAGACTAATATGAACTTAAACAATTTGTAGAAACATTAAAATGCCCAGTAGATAAAAATGTAATATTAACTGTTTGGAATGATGTAGACAGAATATTACTGCTGAACAAAACACATTTATTGTTACATAACCAATGCTAAATTCAGCCAACAGTGCTAGCTTTGTTAAGCCAGTGGACCCCTTTACACTTCACACTTACACTTGAGCAAAAGCAGGTAAATGGTATAGCATGTGGAGTAATGTTATTGAGGAAAATGTGACAGTGTTTCATGTTTTATGTGGTTCATGAATTCATGCAATATTGCATCGCATGCATATTCATGTTTGTAAATCCCATTTTACACCAAAAGCAATTCAGCTTGTGCATGTCATTATTTTCTGTGCTTTCCCTTTTCCCTGGTTTAGTCAATATAACATTCAAGTATGTGTAGAGAATTGTAAATATGCATAACTCCTGCATATAAAATTAATTAATCTAATGATTTTTACTCATTCGTAATTTCTGGATTATTTTAACAATACTGGAGTATACGTTATTATAGTAGCCTAAAATATCACACATGCACTGTTTAGACTATGGATCTATTTTTTACACACTACCCATGTTCTGTACACTGTATTGTACTGTATTGGAACAGCTAAGCTTTCAGGGGGCTATACAGCTGTACACTGCATGCAATCTTAAGGTGTTAATCAAGTCCAGGTTTTTGGATATACTGTAGTTTATGAAAGCAGTAGCTTATATGCTGGCACCACTGCAGTGTGTACCAGTGTACTTTACAACATGTAGTTGCTCAAGTACTTTATTATGACTTTTAGGACAAATCGGGCCTTTTAGCACAGGATGGTCTCTATCCCACTTGGAAAGATGCTGCTTGGATTTCTTGTAATATACCCATCAAGCTGCTGCTAATGATGGCTGGTGATCATTCTCTGCGCTAGGTGAACAAGAGCATCTGCCATATAATATAAAAATAAATGAAAATTAATCAATCAAATGTCAGTATAAATGTATTTTAATAAGTGCCAGTGTTATTAATATTTAATTTTCTTCGTTTTATTTACTCTGTGTGCATGTTTGTGTGAATTGATATTAAATCTTGCAGCTGAATTGTGTGTGTGTGTGGTCGAAGTACTGCAGTTGGGAGAGGTAAGAACTGTGCAAGAGCAGTCAAGAGTTTGTGGAAGTGGGCGAGCAGGGTCATGTTTTTTTTTAGGGAGTGGGTGGAAGAGGAATTAAAAAACTCTTTTGAGCTCTCTATATCACTCGTGCCCCAATAGCTTATGGACCATTTCACCTAAGATGGAAGACTATATTTTTTTATTTGGCCTTTCAGACTGAATTAAATGAAAAGCATGTCTGCAGTAGGGCTTAATTATTTTTACCACTACCCGCAGTGTCTGCATGGGCAGCAACGATGAGAAGACATTCTGTGTATGAATTGTGTGCTGTCAAAATGAATATTATACCCTCTGACATTTATTGCTTTTTAATCAAAACAAATAATGTCTGTAACTGAGTCTGAATATAAAAAAATTCACCCATACTGTGTGTGTGTGTAACTGGTCTATCGGACTCGTCTCTTTACTGGACAGAGCCATATGCACATTCTGAGCAAACTAGCAAAGTAGAACTGTAAATAAAAAGAATAATAATCAATTAAACATTTGAAATCTGTTTCAGGATACAACATTTTCTGTTGCGGCACAGAAGAACAGACATCTCCCCTCCCCTCTCCCGCTAAATTCATTTATTTAATTGGTTTTCATGTCCGCGGCTCTTTGTGACGTTTGGCTGTACTTAGTGTCAGTTATAGCAGTTCGAATTTCGCCATTGGTCCGTTTTTTCTCCGCGCACCTTTTGCCTGGTTTGTTTGACAACTGTCCGGAGTGCCAGCCCAACTGCTATTGGTCGTCTCTGATGTCTATCCGCTGCGTGCTTGAATGTGATTGGTTCGTGTTGTGGAGCGCGTGACCTTCATAGTGTTACCTGTCTCGCTGTGAGAGGCTGAAGGCTTTTCCTAATGCGTCGCGCTGTCCCGCCTTCCTCCCCCTCCCCGCTCAATCTCGCGTGCCGAGCGATACGAGCCGGCTAGCATGCCGCTCACACATTAGCATCGACTTCAACTAAATTTCAGTAGAAATACATGCCGATTTAAAAGCTCAGGTGAAAAAAAAAAAATAGAGCAGTATCAGGCGGTAAGCCGAAGCGGTGTGTGTGAGTGTGTGAGCGTGGCCTGTGAGGAAGCTCTTGCTGACCGACACACCGCGGCAGAACATGGCGGAGCACCGCGCCACCTCCGACTGCAAGCACAAAGCGAGTCCGAACTCCAGCGGCTCGCTGTCGGGTAACGGACGAGCTAACACTCCGGCGGCATGCGCAGGTGGAGGCCTGTCCGGCGGGTTAACGCAGCCTGCAGGGTGGCAGTCTCTCCTGTCCTTCACCATCCTGTTTCTGGCCTGGTTAGCGGGCTTCAGCTCGCGGCTTTTCGCTGTCATCCGATTCGAGAGCATCATTCATGAGTTTGACCCTTGGTGAGTAAAGCTTAGCCTGCTCAGCTACATGGCTAGCTATACGAGCAAAATAACACTGCAAAACTGGGCTCAGCTAAAAGCAAATAACGAAGTATAAAAGGTGTGGTTTAATTTTTAATTTTTTTTGCTTTTAACCTTGTATAAACCGTAACACTCAATTTTTAAAGCTGATATTAATGACCAGTTCAGCATGTAAGCTAGTGGCTTCTCTATGACGAGCACACAGCATTTAGCATTTCACACAATACACCCCGTACAGCAAAAACAGGAGCTACAGACGTCCCAAACCTGGAGGGGTTTATCACTTTATTATAAATTACAGTTTCCGCAAATTTCTATAAAAGCAATAAAGGCTTTACTTTATCTCACAAGATCAAGCTAGTTGTGGTTATTGCTTCATAAGAGACCCGGAAGGATTACTATTAGAGCAGTTCTCTCTGTGCTGTCATCTTCATCTAACCTGCTTGTACTAAAGGACAGCTTTACATTCTTATTTAGTCACACAAACTGATGCTTATTAACTAACAAATGAACATGCACAAATTATTAATGCTTGCAAAGAACCTAGTTTGGGAGAAATCTGCTCAAATCTGTGTCTAGTGGGTAAATCCAAGGAAACGAAAAGTCGGTCAGTTCATTGTAGCAGTGAAGATTAATGATTATGCGACATAAATGGATCTGCTGTCAGTAAAATGAATGACTGACCAAATGAAAGCTCTGCCATAATGCTTGAGTTGTACTTGTACAGGTTTCACTTCAAAGGTTGCATTGGAATCATGGGTATCAGTATTGCAGTGTTCATGTTTAAGACTATACTTACTACATGTATGTTTGTATCGTAAAGGTAGCACCTCATGTACAAAAGCAAAAGTTCAGTAGGAGGAGTTAGACCATATCCATCTCATCCTACCAGGGTGCAGTTGAACCTGTATTCAGCTCTACATGTTAGTCTGGATTTTTGTTATTGTTTTCAAAGCGTAGGTTGGATAATTGTATCGTAAACTAAATCTCATGTTCATTAAAATGGCATGACTGTTTGCATATAAAAAAAGTGTGGCATGAAGCAGTAAGATTTTCACAGAAAGTTAGAATATAATGGAATAGTTTGGGGAAATATTTTTTAGGGATTAAATTTTTTTTTTCAGTATTGTAAGTTCTATCATGTACACTGTGGTAGTGAGTAGACTAGAATGAAAAGGATTTGTCTCTTGTCTTTTTACTATTTATTATTATTTTAATTACTAATATTATTATTATTATTATTATTATTATTATTATTAGCATGGGTGGCATTGTGGTTAGCAATTGTGGCCTCGCACCTCCAGGGTCGAGAGTTTGATTCCTGCCTCAGGTCCATGCGCATTGAGTTTACATGTTATCACCATGCTTGGTGGGTTTCCTTCCACAGTCCAAAAACCTGCAGATTAGGTCAACTGGCATTCCCAATCGCCTGTTGTGTGTGCCCTGCAATGGATTGGCAGTCGGTTCAAGGTGAATCCTGCCTTATGATCAGAGTCTCCTGCCATAGGCTCCAGGCACCTGCGATCCTGTACAGGATGGGCAATATACTGTAGAAGATGACTAAATGAGTTGTTAGGTTGCACTGTCACTTCATTTTCACACTTGGTTGTATTACCAGGCTCCTCAACTCCGTACTAAAGCGGTCAATGCTGCTTCAAAATTCACTTTCTTTGCTTTATAGTTTAACATAACATAAACAAATGCATTTTTGTGTTGAGTGGTAAACTATATGATTACTGATTTCTGCTCTTCACTATCTCGGTTATTTAGTAGAAATAACCGAGATAGATCAACAGAGTTGAAGTTCACATTCAACTTCAACTCTGTTGAAGTTGAATGTGAATGATTTGCAACGGGCATGTTATTATATTCTCGTCTTATTTGACAGTCAAATTCAGGTTGAAGGAGGCCACCTTCCTGTGTCATTCAGAAAGTCTGTCCAGTAATGCAGTTTGCATAAGGGGCACTATTTCCTGAACGTTGTAGATGAGTCAAACCGATTGAGAAGATTTTAAATGTGTTTGTTATAATTCTTCTTGTCTCTCTGGTAATGACTATACAACTACAGACTTTTGCTGTAGTACACATTTTCATGCCCTTTTGTCAGTCTGCACATTCACAGAATAAATCCTTAATCTAAAACACTCTTATTAACTTATTAAGAATTATCATGCTGTCCTCATTTTTATTCAGTTCCCAGCTTTGGGAGGTTATAATCCACTTCCATGGCTTAGTACTGACAGCTCATGTTTGCTTTTTTATTTTATTTTATTGGAGTATAACATGTGGATGGAGCAAAGTGTATATATAATGTAATAATAATATAATGTATATTTCCTTTGTGCATTGGCTAATGATATTCAGAAATCACTTTTAAATGATTGATAATACCGGTGTTGATTAGTCGTGCAAGCCCTTAGCTGTGGAGAACCACAGTGATGTGAATGTGATTTCCACAGAAATTGACTTGTTTCAATTTGGCGAGGTAGTAATTGATGATCATGGTTTTGGACTAAGCATATTTAAGGGATGTGAGATAATTGTTAGCTTGCACAGTCTGAGATTTACTTGCATTATAGCAATAACTGAAATTGAGTGTGAGGGGAGAGTTTAAGAAGCAACACATCCTTTTTTTTTCTGATTTTTTTGATGTGCCAGGCAAAATAAGAAGAGTGCTGTCATAATATGCAGAGAGAGGAGACATCCCTCGTGTTTGCAGAATAATGTAACTTGATGTAAAGCATGCTCTCTTTTTTTTTATATGAAGGGATAAACCAGCGTTAAGTCAACCCTGTGCTAAATCACTGGCTGGACATCTAGCAATATGCTGGATTTAGGGGGAAAAAAGCCTTGTTGACCCACTTAACTGGTGTGTTACTGAAGAAGGCAGGCAGGTGTCTGAAGAAGTCAGATGATTTTCATCGTAAATGTTTGCCTCTGTGTGAGTGCAGCTGCTGTTATTAATTGTCTTTCTTACAGTAAAGAGATTTATTTGTTCTACAGGCTACCCTGATCATGACAAAAGAGACGTAGTGAATAACATGGGAAAGAGTAGCAAGAGGATAATAAACAAGACCTAGCATGCACATGTTAATAAATGGCCCTTTGTGCTAGCTGTGCTTTTGAAAGAATATTCGATTTACATGTGAGCCAACTGCATTGTTGATCTATGCTCCCTTCACTAACTGTGTGATTTGCTCTGTGATACATTAAGACAAGCATTATAAATTATTTTCTTTACGACCAATGCTCAAGTCCTAAAACACTCTGCATTCTATAGAGGATACGTTCAGTGTTCATTAAAATTTGATTGCATGGTTTCCATTAGTCGAAAAGACTGTAATGAAGTCTGAAACAAGCTGTGCGATGTCAGGCATTATAGTCAAAAATCCACAAGACGCAATTGCATGTTAATCTTTATAAAGAACGTGTAATCTTCAACAGTTTCCAGGGGATGAACTTCTTAAATAAATCTAGCGTGAAGCTGTTTGTTGTAATGAAAATGAACTTAAATTCTTTTAGACATTGCTACTTAAAATGTCTAATCACAGCAACCTGCGCATGTATGATGCATCACACAGTCACGTCCATGATCTGATGATGAACTGGCTAAGCGGTGTTGTGCTTGATGAGGGAGCGAGTACTGCCATCTCTATAGAATGGCTAGTTTTGCTCTCTTGGTTCCTGTCTGCAGATCGCTGTGGCTTGGTTAGGAGTCAAACTTGTGATCTCCTGACAGTAGCATGAATACTTTTCTGCTGTGCCACTTTGGATCCTTTGAAATTTGTCTGTTATGTAATGCTGTAAGTGCACTAATGTCCCACACACTACTCACAGGAACAGCAAAAGTGCAGCATTAAGTAACAAATTAGCAACCAAATCACTAATGTAAGCATTAAAAATGTACCGATTGCAATTTTCTTGGATGATTCTGGTATAATCAAATTTTTTCTTCTTCTCGTACCTGTCTAATGATTTTTTTATGAACTAATTGTCAGCATACACAAACATTTTTTTAAGCAAAAGAATTATATATCTATTTTTGAAATAAAACATTTAAATAACTTTTCTCTAAAACTGCACAAGGCTACAGGACTGACTTGTTACTGGTCAGAGTTTTTTTTTTTTGTACAAATAAAATACAACTGAAAAACAATTCAATGCTGTCCCTCTGTACCTACACCCTTCCTGTTCCTGCTGTCTCTCTCTGAACCCATCCCGTCCCTGCTGTCCCACTGCACTTGCACTCATACCGTCCTCGCTGTCCCCCTGTGCCCTTCCCCACGCCCTGCTTTCCATTTGCGTCTGTGTTGTAAACCCTATGTTTACAATTTGTGCTGCCATGTTTAATATACTTTTGTGCTTATGTGAACAAATTGTGTGTATGTATATCTAAAATGTCAAAAATCTGCACTGAAAGTATGATTTGTAAAATATTCAACACGGCATGATCAGTGCCACAGAACCGCAGTAGGAGTTGTACTTTTTGGTGACAAAAGAAATTGCGTTCAATAGGCCTGGTGTTATTGTTCTGTCTACAGTTATTTTTGTATTTAACTCAACTTGAATCACTTATTGTTGAGTGACTGAATGAGGATTCTTGTTGATGGGCCTATTTATGTTTAGTATAGGCTGTTTATTTTTTGGGGTAATTTGCAGCATGTTTTGGCAGATAATAAAACCTTGTCCCTTATAGTTTGAGCTCAGTCTGTTATACTTAAAAGCCTAAAAATAGAGAGAGATCATATTTTTGGTCTATTTCACTCACCCTTACTTTAAGCGATATTTTAAGAATATTTTTGATATCTTGAGTCTAAGATCACTGTCTCAGCTTTTCTTATAAGTAAGCATTTCTGTAGTAATTTGGACGGTTGCATGCACCTGGTTATTTTGATAGTTGAATCTTGCTAGAGTCTTTGCTGTTTCCTGCTTATATACTTGAGTTCTTTTTACCTCTGAGTGGCGGCTTGGTTAACCTCAACGTGTGCGCGTGCGGAATGGGGGTGGCTGTTTGTACCATTTTTAAATGCCTTGGCCACATTGTCAGCTAATGCTTTCATTGATTAGCAAGCACAAATATATAAAAACTGGTTCAAGGTCTAAAGCAGTACATAGAGCAACAAGAACACAGGATTTTTTTGGCATTCAGGTTGCAAAATGAGTAATTTGACTGTAATTCATTTTTTATGTTCTGTTTGCACTTCCTGTTCTGCTTTTCTAGCGCTCGCTCCTGTAGTGTTCTCACCCCATAGCCATGGCTTACATCCACCCTTTTTTTTTTCTCTCTCTCTCTCTCTCTCAAACATGATAGTCATCCAGAAAGCCTGTTGCGAATCAGCCTTCTATTATCTATGATTAGATTTGGTATTATTTAGGATTCAACTATCGGCGGTAATTACACAATCAAAATGTATTGCTTTGCTTTACATGTTCCTTGGAGTGCCTTTAAAAAAAAAAAAAAAAAAAAAACGTAGTTTAAATCACTATTCTCTGCTCTTTTGTGATGACAAGATTGATGTTTTATTTCTAGACCTTTTTACCTTTGATTGTTGCGTTCTGATAGGATGTCAAATAAATGTTAAACTGTCTGCTTGTGAAAAGGGAATGGCATTTGGAATAGTGATCCTCCTACTCCGCATCCATCTCAAACCTCTCTTGCATGTCAAACTCTATGTATTGTTAGACATGGTCTTCATAATGGACACCACTGAGACATATGCCTTAGAATTATGATCTCTGTCTGTAATGGTTTTTAATGGTCTAAAGCTTAATTAACCTTGTGGGTAGATCAAAACGGCGTTGATGGGTCATTCTTAATCTCCAGTGTTTTCGTCACGTGTGTGTGCGCGCGCTATTTAAGCTGATTATGAATGTCTCCTGAGTATCACAAGCTTTTCCGCAGTTGGTTATATGGATAGCAGCCTGATTGCTATTTTCCATGCCAGTTATTGCTTTAATGTTGTGTAGGGCTTCAATGAAGGGTGAACTGTGTTGATGTGTAGTGAAATGGCCAGATTTTAATGAATTTTTTTGCTGTTAATTGGACACTGATGTGTGCTTGGTTAGACACGGAGATTCTTTAAGTTCTCAGTTTTTCTCTGAAATCTTCTAAGCTCAGTATTTAGTGTGGTTACTAAACACTTGTTTTATGTACGACATTAAAGGAATATCTACTAATCCCAGAGTACCTCTCTGCAACTGCAGACATATGAACATGTGGAGCTTTATGCAGCTGTGTAATATGAGTGGATCCTCTAAGGCAAGGAGGATTTGGCATCACCATTTTAACGCATTATGCATTTAACTTTTTCCCTGATGTAAGAAATTGTGAGATTTAATAAAAGTTTTGAATAGGATTGAAAGGTAAAAAATATATATTTATTTATTTCCTGTGGACCTGTATATTTGATATTGACTGCTATTTATTTATTGCTATTTCTTTCCTCACTTTTTTTTTTTTTTTTTTTTTTTTGAATTCAAGTTTGAGATGCTCCATCTTGGATTGAGAGGTTGAAAAGTACTGTGAAAAATCAATAAAAAAATTAAATAAAATTGCAAAAAAAAACAGCAGTTGCAGTTTAAACTTTTAGAATGTGCCAGTTTGTATTCAAACATGTTGATCTAGACTAACAGCAAATAACTGAACAATTCTCATTAAGAGGCTGTTTGCCTGTATTCATCATCACAAAGGTATTTTAAAAATAAATATGCATATATTACCTGTGGTGGCTCAGCGTGTAAGGCTCTGACTTTCAGATCAGAAAGGTCGGCGGTTCGAGCCCCAGTTTTGCCAGGTTGCCGCTGTCGGGTGCTTGAACAAGGCCTTTAACCCTGCCTGCTCCAGGGGCGCCGCATAATGGATAACCCTGCGCTCTGACCCCAGCCTAGTAGCAAAGCTGCGATTAAATGTTTACACATTGTATTACGATTTCAGATGAATTATGTGATTCAATTCTGCAACACTAATTTAAATGTTTTTTTTTTTTTATCTTTTCGGTCATGATTTCCGATTAAGATTTGGATAGTGAGTTTCTAAAACTCGCCAGCTAACTTTGGCTGCATGAATGTGGATATTTCTGTTTTAAATACTCATCTGTAACCTAGCTTTGACCTTGTTAATTAATTACCTGGCTGCCCTTGTTTCTGGTCTGACTGATTTTATTAATCTGTCCGCACTTAAGGCTGTCATGTATTTCAGATTTCAAAAAAGTCTCAATTCTGGCATCTCCTAAGAACAGCATATCAGAGAACAGCAGAGCTTCTTGTATGAAGTCACAATAGGAGGAAAATTGTATTTAAACAAAAACATGGATTTTTTTTTTCTTTTTGTGGCTCAGCAGTAGCTCGTTTTGAAGAAGAGAGACAGAAGCAGGTTAATTGATCGAAAATGCATTATTTGAGGCCCATTTCAGCAAGAGTATTAACAGACCTGCTATAGGGGACCTCTGAGACTCTTGGAAAGGAAATATTAAAATGATACTTATGAAGTATACAGTCTGACTCTTGTCTCCAGGTTATTAAAAGAAGCTTTTATACTTCTTTTATACTGCTGTGAGCTCCTGCATATACTTGTGTGTAAAATGGTGGCATTAAAATTATTGTGGACGATTTAGAAACCAAACTGTTATGTAGCAGTGTTTGTGCGAGTAGCCCATTTGCTTACATTTCTAAATTGCTTTACTTCCATTGATTTGTTTAGATTTAACAAATATTAAATTGTAGAAAAATTAAGGTTAAGGTTGTGTATAGTGTTTTTAAATGCAGACTGTAGCCTGCAGATTCTGACATTTTGTTTTCTGTGGAGCAGAGCGAAACAGGTGGAGCAGAGAGCTGCCTGCTGGCTGAACAGATTTTTAATCAGTATAGACTTTTGTTAATCAAATCAGAGTGACAGGCTGCACAGATTGAAATCTGGTCTTGCGTGTGCGAATTCTGTTTTGAAAATTTTTTAAAAGGAGCAAATCCGAGCAGAATCCTTGCACCATGGAGCTCAGTCTTGTAGATCTCATAACAAACTAAGGGTGTTTTCACATTAGGGGCCCAGGATCATTTCCAGGAGCACTCGACTCCAAAGTCAGGGTTGTTTTGATATGTGAGAACACAATCATTCTGTGATCCGGAAACGCACATGGATTGAAATTGGATATAGAATCCGATTGTATCTGAGTACGGAAGTAGATTGCTGTTTAGAAATGACATCGTCAGTGACGTCTGTCTCCTTCGAAATCTCTGTGTGCGTGTAGCACACGCTAATATCTGAACTACGCAGCTTCGCTGACTTGACTTTTTTTTTTTTTTGTTTTGTTTTTTTCCCGAAATATCAGTAATATTAGCAATGTTTCCCACAAATGTGAAATATACTTGAAGTGGTAGCCAGCAGAAGGGGCTGGCATTACCTGCCGGCATAAAAGTGTCCCGCTACCTACAACAAACAATAAATACATATGACCTTTTACCACAATGTTTTTATTTATTTGACATTTCTATAAATTTACATTTCAGATATTCAATGTACAAACTACCAGTATGTGAAGAGTAAGACAAAGTAAAAAATTAAGAACTAAACACTCTTTTGTGTATAAAGATGGCACTGTTTGTCAGATCAGGTACCAATTAAAACCAGAGCATTTTATTTATTTATTTATTTATTATTATTTTTTTTTGCATTTCTGTTTTAATTTCTATGCTCAGGTTTATGGAGTCAGGATTGTGCTATGTAGACTTGTGCTTAAGCATATATTTGTTTTCAGCACAACTGAGGCAATATGATTGAATTGAATTGTATTTCATTTTAACCAGCTATAAACATGACTGAGCAAAAATAAAAAAAAAGAAATATAGTTGCAAGCAACGTTGAGCGGCCCCAAGCACCTGCGCAATTGTCGCCTGAGCTCACCACGCAACCAGTGCGTTTTTGAGCACTGTCAAGACCGTCAAAAAGCGCCGTATGCTGTGATGTCACTCTGTGTGATGTCACTCATATTAAGCTTGTTAGCTTATCATTATGACAATATATTATATAACTATATAATGATATAACTAAGGAATTTAGTATCCATTTTGTGGAAGGCCCTGCCACGGCTGAAGCATTTGAGATCTAAAATTTTGCATCCTAAATGTCTTGTTCATATTGTCCTGGTTTGCTGGCGGTCATCTGAATCTCCTTGGATGATTGTATCAAAATTATATATATGTTTTTTGTTTTTCAAACAATCCCAAAATATCTGACTTTGTGTAGTAGAGCCCATGACATGCATAGTAACATGTGGCATTGTTCAGCTCAGTCAGAAGTAGAAGTATACCAAGTGCAAGTGTGTTTGAGCTATGCTCTGAGAATCTTAAGATACGTGCAAGTGTGTATGAGTTATGCCCTGAGAATGTTAAGACCCACAAAAAGCCTCAGATGCTGCGAGGGGGATAATCCTTAGAAAAACAATGGCGCCCTCGCACTATGAGACAGCAACACTGTCATAGTGCTTGTGCCCCTAAAAAAAAGTAATCAAGTAATGCTTAGCAATAGAGCTGTTCACACACTGACGTATTAGAGCTGATGTCATAGTGCTTCACGATCACTTGTTTTTATGGTTCTGTGACCAAATAATAGTATATATCAATAAATAACACAGTAAAGTATCTGTGTGGGAGCAGAGAGTAATCATTCCACAGTACATATCAACTTTGCATAATGTAAAAACACCCTAAATAAACGTAATGAGCTGCAAAATAGTTTGCATTAATGAACAGGCTTTGGTTTAGCCTAAAATAGTTTTTATATTTATATAATATAAATAAATAATCAACTTACAGCTAAAACTGACTTAAAAATGCTTAAATTATGCATGATTACTTTTAAGTAGCATCAAGAAGCATTTGTTTTATTGTTAAAAGCCAAATCTAAGACTTTTCACTCAAGAAAGTTTGTGTAGTAAGTCTGCAAATAACCTTACTGAAATTTGTGAAATCTTTTACTCTGCACTTTTTGCCTCATTTAGATAAGCCCTGTTTACTCGGTTTGACACGTTATAAGTCACTGATGGCTTTTTTTTCTGTTCAAGAAATTGAGTGTGTTTAATTATGGCGTGTTTACTCTGTCTCAGTCCTCTGCATTCAAAGTACATTTTCTTCCTTCTGATGGTGAAGACGTGTAAAGTCATTCTTTTTATTGATGTGCTCTTGCCAAAGGACAAGCTCTTTTGTACCCATTTGGAAATCTGTTGGAGATTGTTTCTCAAAGCTAATCACTTATTTTATGGTGACTTTCTAGGAAATTAACACCAAGGACATGAGGCATAACCGCACTGATTGCTTTTCTTCCTTCAGGGATGGAGATTAAAGGTGTTTTTATTTAAAGTCTTAATCAGTACTGGTCTGAAGTGACGAGTTTCCTTTGGTCATGACGAGTATGTTGTCTTGATTTATGTCTTGAAAAGTGTTCCCGCTTCATGTTGTCATGCTTTGTGTTATATAGTTGGGAAGCAGAAAATTGAAGGAATTCTTTAGATTTTATTCTTTTTCTCCCCCCATCAGGGTTAGTAAAAGTGTGGTAAGAATTAAAAAGATACAAAATTGCTTAACATGTATAACGAGTGACAAGTTTAGTCGTGTTGTTTTCTCATGAATGTTCATAAACTTACTCACTTGCACATAAAATTAAAGCACATCATTATTTGTTCATATTGTAACAATTTTTTTGGGACAAGGATCGTAGACATTTTTCTTAGGAAAAGAGCTTAAGCTTTTCAGGTATAATATTTATAGATAATAAATTTTTTTGGACTGAGTTATGTGTTTTGTCCATTCTGCATGTAACTCTTATAAATCACATTGACCTTTCCTCTGCATTTCGTGTTCACACAGCATTTTCACAGTCTCCAAACACAACACTTCACACTCCAGCGGTGAATGCTCATTATGTGCATTATGTCAAGTGCAGTAATTGGTTTAGAGGATTAAACCAGTTGGTTATGATGTACTTTACAGCTTATCAACAGTTTTTGTCATTACCATGATTGAGATAACTTGGCTGCATGAGTGCATTTGGAGGTGTTTGCTAGACTTGGCACTTGAGAAACTAATGCAGTTTCTGCAGCCAAAGTGTCCATGGAAATCAAATTCCATGTTGGAAATGGCAAAAACACATTTTATTGGCTGACTAGATCCGGGGAAAAAGTAATGTAGTTTTTCATGCTAAGCTTTCCAGCTTTCAGCATTCAAAAACAAAACAAAACATGAGTGTATTAACTCTCGACATGCACTAAGTTTCTGTTAAAGTGCCAGTGCATGGAGTGGGACTGTATGCTTTTGCAGTCATTTTATGTATCAACAGTATGCTTCATGCCAAAACATAAGCTTCTTCTGGAGTCGGTCAGTTTGGTGGTGTTGTAAAACAGCAAACATACTCATAATTGGTTTGACACATCGGTTATAGAAAAATATTATTTTTCCACTAAGGAAATGGACTTGCGTCTCTTGAGTGATGATTTATTACATGAAGAGTTCTGCTTCATTCGTCTGAGACTTGGGTTGGATTTATTTCTTGGCCTCTCTAGCGGATTGTGGTTTTTCTGCATATGACAGTTTAATAATGGTTGATCTTTTTTTTCCCTCTGCTAGGAACAAAAAAGAGAATGATTTGGTTAAACATTGGGTAAATCTCAGCTTTTGGGAAAAGTAGGTAGTTTTATAGAGACCACTGGTTTTAGTCAGACATTTCTTTCTTCTGTGTGACAAGGAATGTGGATTACTGAAGCACTGATGGACAAATCTCTAACCCAGGACAAGTTGATTGTGTCTGGTCTGCTAGTTTTTATTTGTAGTCACCTGGCAAGATAAATAGGTTCGGTGCTCTGGTAATACAGATGTCAGGAAGTAATTTTCTTTTTCTTTTACAGCAGACAGAGAAAATAAACCTTTTGGCATAATGCATTTGCATAATTTGTTTCATGTTGGTGCAGTGATCCTTGATACAGTCCTCAAAAATGTGAGCAGTCCTCCATTGCTCACATTTTTTTTTAAATGATATATTTTTAAAACTATATTTTTTAAAATATAAAAAAAAAGTGAATGGATGACGGACGATTTTTTCAGAATCAGGAGCATGCGTGCAAGACAGAAACCAAACAAAAAAGTGTAACAAAAATGTAATGTAACACAAATATTCCACTAATATTGGGAATAATTGCCCGTTTGTATAAAAATCATTTGTATAAACACATTATTCGAAACAGTTTGACCCAATCTGATGAAAAATGAGCGAGGCGAAGTAAATATTTGATAATCTGTTAAGTAAGTAAATATTTTCCATGTGAACACTTGATCCAATTCTTTTTCCCTTGACGTTTGCCCCATGAGGGAGCTAACGTCCGATGATGTAATGAGTTTTGGGAAGGGAAAATTCCTTCGATTATTCATCAGTAAACTCCATTAGAGCAATTCTGACCCACCTGCCTTTGTCTCCGACAGTGGGTCTTTAAATGAGAAAGCGGCACTTACTGGACAACCAGTCGTAGGTGAGGATGAATTCTACATTAGTCCACATAATCAATGTTGTCAATTAAAAAAAAAAAGTCATCAGTGTGGAATTTGTGACGTACCATTATAAAACATCATTAGTATCTGCATTGTATTACAGGAAATGCTATGAGCAGGATCACTTCCATTGTCTGTACTTTCATTGTTCCATTCTGTACTAATCAAGAAGAACATATGAGCAGTGAAATGGAAAGAAAGTCTGGATGAAAAGGAAGCAAAAAAAAAAAAAGTATGGGAGCATTTCACCAAAAATAAACCAATGAAACAAATTAAATGTAGATTCTTTGAAGCGGTTTTAATTTAACAGCAGCACTGGCTCGACACGTGGCTCTGAAACACAGGTGTCCTGGAGCCATGATGTCTAATGTTGGGTCCAACTAATTAAGCTAGTGCGTGATATTGATACCATGTTGATAATATTTTGGATGACCGACCACATCGTGCTTTAGCCAACCGGTTATAATGTTGGTATTATAATGTTTTAGTTTACCAATTAGAAAACAATGTCTCTTGGATGATGCTTGCTAAGTGAACACTGTTTTGGTTATGTTGGCTGACACACTAAGTTCACTAGTAAATGAGTGCACTATAAGAGTACCCTACCCCATATCAGTAATTCAGGTATATGATATTTAATCTGAAAAGTGGTTTAATTGGCATTAAGCAGGACAACAAGGTGACATTCACAGGGTTTCAAACTTGAGCAGGTGAGGTTAGACATGAACAGGAGCCGTGCCAAAGGAAGCAGAGATGGAGAGCGTGATGGAAGTAGGTGATGAATCAATTAGCTATCTACCAAGATGATCATTAATTGCAGCCCCAGCAGTAACCAATCATAACGTAGAATTTGGGATTTATGGTGAAAGGTGGGCAGCCTAACAACCTCAAAAAATGGGAAATTTTTAAAAATCCTTCTGGCAGATTAAACAAATCAGAAAAGTTATCTGCTGATTACATGCTTTGAGGATGTAAACTCGCTTGTTATTGGGTTATGTCTATGAAATATTGTCCATATAAAAATAGCAACTGATGAAACCAAGCAAAATTAAAACTATAGCACAAAACTGTCTTGGTAAAACAACACATCACCTCTCAGTTAGAAGACAGCATATTGTGTAAGAAAGTAAAAAAAACAGCTCCAGTGATATTTTTGATTGTGACTTGCTGTTTTTTGTAAAGGAGCTAGGGCTGCACGATTCTCGCTAAAAAGTGAATTGACGATTCTTCTCTGTGTGGATTGAGACCAGGATTCTAAATTTCATTTTATTTTTTAAACCAAAACATGTACAGGCCTTCATAAAAAAAATAAAAGAAATAAAAAGTAGGGGTGCACTGGAAAAAAAAAAAAAAAAAACACGCCGAAGATGAATGGCGCCTGCCCCTCCCATCCTCACGCAGCACAGGTTAGGATTCACTCACGCTGGAGCTGTTATCACGTGTCTGCCCATCAACGACAATGCATGTCAGCGGTATTGAAGTTTCAGATGAGGACACCAAAGTTGTAATATGCAACATTTGTTCTGCAAAAATCTCAAGAGGGGGTGCGGTGCCAAAGAACTTTTCGACAGCAGGTTTGATAGACCACCTGAAATCACATCATCTAACTGACCGCAAAACAACTCTGGTTAAAGTACCCCAACTACATCACAAATACCCTCAGTCACCACACTCTTTGAAAAGACTAAGACATTAGTGGATGGTGCCAGAGCATGTGGCATTACTGAGAAAGTAATGGAATTGCCTCAGACAACCAGCCGTTTTCTGTCATGGAGGACATTGGATTTCTGTAGGCTCATACATCAGATAAAAATGCAGTTTTACAGATAATTGTAACAGGATAAAGTGCCTTTTTTTTTTGGAATTTTCAGTCGCCTAAAGTACTTCATCACACACGTTAGTTTAGATCATTTATTATTTTTAACATGAGGTAAATGGCAGAGTTTGTTAGGTAGTTTGTAATTAAATATGTAGTTTACAGTATATAATTTATTTCTGTCAAAGATTTTATTGCTCAAGCTGAACATACTTCTGTTATAATTTTCTCTAGCTTTCACTCTGTTCTCAGAGTTTCTGTGTAACAGCTAGAATTAACTTCTGATTGGCTGATCCTGTCCCTCCTCTAGCTTCTGATTAGCTGTGATATAACAGCGGTGTGATATTGAGTGCACACAGGGCGGAGTATGGAAATACACTTTGAGAGCATGTGAATAAGAGTTTAAGTGAGCAAAAATAGTTTAACTTTTTTTTTTGTTTTTTTGGACATGACAACAGCATACTGCTCCAGCTCCAACGAGTGAACAGAGTAAACAGGAGGTCTGCCTCTGTGTAACACATCATGTGACAGCGGAACACTGTAAATGAGGAAGTGAGATGAGAGAAGTAATTGAGTTGTATGACTGAATACACTGCTGATTGGATGAATTAAGTGTTTTGATTGTGACTGATACAGCAGTCTGAGATTGTTGACAAGTAAATATATGAACATGTGAATCCAGGAAAGTACAAGTGAAAATGCAAGAGTCTTAGTTCAGATATAAGATCCCCCCCC
>JAQMYJ010000033.1:22398877-22409069 GCA_030014305.1 Clarias laeviceps
AAAAGAGTGGAGGAAGGGTAACTGTGTAAGATGAGAAGGGGGAGAGGGGAGCTTACTTTAGATTCACACACACACACGCACATGTACAGCGCCTGCGCGCACAAACACTTATCTCTCGGGATTTATTTTTACTTTTTGTGCAGGTTAATTTTTTTTTATTTTTACTTTATATTTTGTGTTAATTATTTTTATGTATTTATTCTTTTGGCAGTGAAACGAATAACTTGAGTTTCCATTATTTCGTATGGGAAAATTTTATTTGGTTTACGAGTGTTTTGGAATACGAGCCACTTCCGGAACGAATTATGCTCGTAATCCAAGGTTCCACTGTGCTGCTTACAAAAAAAATTCACAATGCTTGTAATTAATTAATATCAAGTATTTAGGTGCATCATGTAAACTGGTCATCTAAAAACTCAAATTACTCTAATATGTTTCAGAAACATCAATCTGATTTAAATAAATAGCTACTTTAGACAAATTAGGTTTGTGTGATCCCAGTGACAAATTGCAGACAAAAAAAACTTTTATAAAATAAACAAAAATTCAGTGTGAAAATAATTAGGAGTCTTTTTAGAATATTTTGACTGTTTAGTTAATTAGGAGTGAATTTGGCATCCTCGTTGTCACTGAGCTCATTTCCTGCCGTTTACACTCTTTGTACCACAAGAAGCCAGTTCTTCTTTAGAAGAAAATAAGTGTGTTAGCTTCCTCCCCTGTCAGCAGTGAGGTTGATCAAGGTTTGTTGACTGTCCAGTAGATTTTGGATTATTTGGCTGTCAGATTTTAGCACTTGTTTTCATTGACGAGGTGCTGTTGTACTTTCTTTTTCCCCAAATTTCATCTTACACACTAGGTGGGTTGCGCTTTCTTCTACTTGCTGTATCCACCCACAGAACCGTCTCTTGCCGGCTCTGATATTTCGTTTATTTGTCTAGTTGTTGTTTCCTGTCTAGGTCTGGATGCTGACCATAATAGAAAAGTAAAAAAAAATAAATAAAGAAAGAAATTCACAATGTACACAGGTGGTTTAACATGTTGAACACATTTGTAAAAGAAGAACTATAATACAAAACAAAATGATATTTCATTATTTCTCAATTGTCTCAATTATTTGCATTGAGGAAATTCAGTCGTGTGTTCCATACTATTTCATCTTGTTTGCCCATCTGTTTTTCAACTCTACTTGAACGTTTTCTGCTCATAAATAAGCGAGGGATGAGTTTTAACACTTACCTACCATTTTTCTGCCTATTTTCATCATTGTCTCGTAGGAAAACATGAGTTTCTGGCTCCTGTTAATTTACCGTGTGTGTAGAATTGTTCCTGTAGCTGCAGTGATCGACTCCCCAGTGTGACTCACATCATTGTACTTACTCCGTCAGAAATGAAGTGGCTGTTTGGCAGGGTGTAGTGTTGATCCATCTGTTCAGTAAAGTGCCAAACCAGTATTATCAGCCACTATCCTTGTTTTGATGTCTCCTGAGCTCTGCTGCTGCTGCCTGGAGGATGTTTTTTCCCTTTCTGATAACTTTGTACTAATGGTTAATAATGCAGATGTCTGTTCAGTAATCTGAAATCTTCATAAAACATTTACAGAAGTGTTTGCCGTTGTTAAGTTTCTCTTAATGGGTTTCCAGTGCGAATGTATTGTTTTCCATACGTTGCAGTTAGCTGTTTTGGTCTTGTTTTCCTTGAGTGTAATTTTTACCACTGACATGATGGCAAGTCTTACTCATGTCTAGCTGGTATGGCAATTTTTTGTAGCTTTTATTTGTCACATGACCTGCTTTATGTTCTCGTGTACTATGAGCCATTGCATTAGATTTCATGGTAGAATTGTTACAGAAATCGACTGCATTCATTTCGTTCTTATCCACTGTTGTCTGCTGATCTCTGGCTGATACAGTTACTGGATATAGGATTGGTGCTTTCTATAACGAGAGCCAACATTTTCTAAAATGGGCATCAACACCTACTCAGCTTGGAGAATCACAAATCACCAGGCTGTAGGTTCAGAATACCAGACTGTCTAATCTAAGCCACTAATAAATGTTCAGATTCCTGTGACTATGAATAAATTCAGTGCTTTGTATAGAGGTGTATTGATGATTTTGTATTTGTGTGTGTGTTACAGGTGTCTGCGTGGGGAGGCTATGTTTTCATCATCAACCTGATCCCTCTGCATGTGTTCGTGCTGCTTCTCATGCAGCGTTACAGCAGGAGGCTTTATATTGGTGAGTCAGTGCTCCATGAGTGTGCATGTGTGTGTTTTGGCCTTTGAGACACACTACCACCTACACACACCTCACACAAACACTAAATATCTCCAGTCTTGGTTTCCAGTGAGTAGTGAAAATGCCTGGTTTGCCTCACACACACTTTACACGCTATATTTGATGTTATTTCTCCATTCAGATATACATGTGAATATAGAGACAAGGCTTCATGTCACTTTCTGTGTTTTTGGTGTTTTGTTGCTGTTGTTTTTGTTTGTTGCAGGGAGAGCAAAATATAACCAAAAACTGCACTTTGTAATAGCACATTTTATTCCACCTACTCTTCTGCCTCTCATAGTCAATTAGATTGACAGCTTCTTACAACTTAGCAACAAAACAGATTGTAACTGCTTAAATTGGGGCTTCAGTTATGAAGTTGCTTTGTTACACGCACCACCAGCAGAGGATTATGACTTTATTATTATTATTTTTTCCTATGAAGTGAATGCTTTATTATTGTGTTTTTTTTTTTTTTTTTTTTGATTTATTTCCTTGTTTTAAACAAAGTGTGTGGGCACTGCAGTGGCACTCGTACGGCAGACCAGGATAGCGCTGCTTTCTCCTGATAATTCTGTTAGGACTTTCATTATCCTTCCCCTCATGGCTCTGTGGAGTAGTGGCCCAGCTGCTGTAGTCAGAAATGGGCTCAGTGATGGATGCTGGACATTAGCCTCATCCAACACTCTTCTACCATATTCTTTTCCCAAGTGGCACAGAACAGGTGCTGCATCTGGCTCCCCACAGAGTTTCAGTTACACAGCACTTCTGTTTAGCTTGCTAATAAATGAGACCAATTTGGATTAAGTAACGTCTCGGTGGCTCTGGGATCTAGGCACATATTCCAAACTGCTTATGATAACAGTTTGCTTCCAGTAGCTGTCCCTGGACGATTGCTCCTGAAGCTAATATTAGAATACAGAGACCGATGGAGAGAGAGCATGCTGGGGAATGAGACCCATGAATGTTGTTGTTGGTCTTTCGGCTGCTCTCATCGAGGGGTCGCAACAGCGAACTATCAATCCACACTTGGCACAGGTTTTTACACCGGATGTCGTTCCTGGCGTAACCCTCCCATATCATCCGGGCTTGGGACCGGCACTTCAGACAATGGCTGTATTGGGTTGTAGTATGGGGTGTGGCAACTTAGATCCCCAAACCACCAACCTAGACCCATAGCCACCTGAGAGCTACCGCTCCTCCTTAATGAGACCATGAATATTCCTGGTTTAGTTAAGATCCCATATGAATGGACATCTCGAAATCAAATTTTAACTCTCCTTTATTTTTATACAGTTGCTCTTGACACGCGCTGCGGCTGTTGTATAGATATCTGGATGATAAACTAATTTCGAATATAGGAGTACACCTTGGGGACAGGAACTGGAAATGCTGGAGTCTTGCACTAGTTGTTAGTTCCAGATAGTTACTTCACTTCATCTCCAAATCAGTTGCTTCTGATACATAACTGCTGATCTCATACCATAACACCTACACAAGCTCGGCTCTAATTGACACCTGAAAATATGTCCTTTTCTGAGAGCTGACAATTAAAGACCATCTGTTTTCTAAAATTTTTTATTATGATCATTGTTTTAATATTTGGATTTGAAACCCTCATCCCTGTAAAGAACTGTGTAAGACAATTTACCAGACATTTTAAAAACGAGATATGGTCCATACCACTGTTAGCCTTCACATATCATTGTGCATATCAATTTGAAAACTAATTGCTCATGACATAACTGTGGAGAGTAGGGCTTTTTAACATTACACATCGCAGCCTTCTAAGAGATTTAATTTAAATTTCAACAGAATAACAAATTAAAAACCAGATAAAATTAACTGATATTTCGTTTATTGATATTGGTGGAACCACGCTGATTAAGAGAGAGCACTCTTGTAATTTCTTTACATACTATACATACTTTACATCCATTTGCATATTCTTTATGTAGTCTCTAAATGCAGCACAATTAAGCAATTAAGAATAAATTTTATTAGCCCTCGCGCATCGTTCCGTAGCCATGTGTGAACAGGAAAGTCAAATATTTGTCACATAGCTTAAATACAGTTTTAATACAGTAGTCTACACAGATGATGAACCCTAGTTCACATGAATCGAACCTGAGGTCACTGTTTTTCAAGCCGACCCGGGCATGGTTTGTTTATCTATGCCCAGGTCCGGTTCACATTAATTGAAACAAATTGCTCTTTGATGAAGGGTAATCTGATCTGGGCCTAGATCTCTTTGTGAAAGCCCCCTTAGACATTTCGGTTTTCAATGACTGACCTACGATAGACAATCAGTGTACTTTATACTGACAGAAGAGTTCATTTTGCTGTTCATATTCTTTAAACGTCATTAACAAGCTATTCTATTTATATTTATAAATATTTTTTACCGTGTGTATTCCTGTCACAAACTAAAACTGTAGGCTGCTTAATTTACAATTAATTGACAGTTTAAAGACAATTCACTGTGTGTGTTCCAACACTTTTGCCAAGTTTTGGCACTGTTGTTAACACAATAGCGTAGTTTGTAGATGATTCAGAGCTGAAGGCCCAACCTCCCAGTACAGGGCTGTCCTGATTCCTCCTCATTAGCTCTAAAACTGCAGAAGCCTGAAATTGGAATGAGATAAATAGCACTGCTTCTCCTGCTTTTTACACATATGTTCTAGACTTTCATGCACGTGTGTACATATCTATGTTTTGATAGGTTTGTACTGTATATCTAAGTTTCTGCTTTTTGTTGTTTTTCTCCACACAGCTTACAGCACATTTTATATAGTGGGCTTGGTGCTGTCCATGCAGGTCCCTTTTGTGGGCTTCCAGCCTATAAGGACGAGTGAGCACATGGCTGCAGCAGGTAAGAATAAGATATTCCAGAAAAAAGAACTGAACTCTGCTTAGAAGATGAAACTCGTAGCTTCTGGAGCCATGCTGAGTATGTGTGGGTGTGTGTTTCTCTGTCTCTGCAGGTGTCTTTGCCCTCCTGCAGGCGTATGCCTTCTTGCAGTATCTCAAGGACAGGCTGACGAGGCAGGAGTTCCAAACCCTTTTCTTTCTCGGGGTGTCATTGGCCGCAGGGGTGGTTTTCCTCACAGTCATTTATCTCACCTACACAGGTACGGCTGTGAAATATAACATCATATAGGTCTTCTTCTGTGCACTCTTCAAATACGTTGTCAGATCATGCTCTTCTTCAAGGTACAGAGAGATGTCTTGACTCGTCATTGTAACTTTTTTTCTATCCTGCATGTATGTTTCTTACGAGAGTAATTTGCTTTACTTTCCCAGCCTCAACAGCCCTTCATTAATCACACCAATGCTTATGAGATCTCATTAGGGCTGGTTCCCTTTATTTTCTATGCTGCATTTACACCGAATACAGCCTCCCAGTGGAAATGACTTGAAATTGCATTGGGCATAGTGTAGGAGGTATTAGTCTGCTGAAAGCTATCCAAGCTACTCTGCCTCAAAGGAACCACTAAAGCGTTAGAGCCATTGTGTTTGTCGATTGCGACTGTTTTATGTTCCCGTTGTCTGTGTTTTCAGGCTACATTGCACCTTGGAGTGGCCGCTTTTATTCACTGTGGGACACAGGGTAAGAGGACTCTGCTTTTGCATGCATGTGCGGTTATGCAGCCGCTTTCTTTTACCCATAAATATCAGAAACAGGCTCTACCGTTTTCACTAAGGTCTTTATTTCCTGGCATCCTATCAGGATTTACAGTCCAGTCAGACTTTGTCAGTGCTAATACACTCTGTATGACTACTGAGTTACTCTGCCAATATACCACAAAACACCAGTTTTGATCCACTGTGCAGTTTTGAAAGTAAAATCTTCATTATTATTTATATCAGTTTAGTATGCATGCAGTGATGGAATAATTACATGTATGGCAGCTGTAAGGTGAGTCTAGCTGAAGATTTAGGGCCTTTTCTCACCGTTCCCGAGCACGATTTCTCCCCCTCCCTAATCCCCCTCAGTGTGTTCATACTGTATTTTTGAAAATAAACATGTACTGTAAAATCCAAGATGTGTGTGATTTGTAATAGAGACAAAATACTGGTTAGAGTGCCAAATGTTTTATTAAAAATTATTCAAGTAAAATATAATTCAAGCAAGTGTTGTAACAGAAAAGTAGTTGTCAAAAATGAGAAAAATGTAAACACTAAAATGTATCATAATTTCTATTATTTGTACTTGAATTAGCAAGAGGGTGTGTTACTGAAATTAAAGTTTTAATATATATATATTTTTTATTTATTTATTTTTATTTATCTGTATTATTAATCTGTAGTCGGCACTCTTTCATCAAAATCTTTGCTCTTTCTTCTGTTGTTAGCTGGTCTTGTGCTACTGTCAGAGGTCTCAGTCTGTGTTTCCTCCAGTACCTGTCTGCAAGAAAGTATAAAAGCAAGAAATTAGCTGAAGGTTGCAACCTTAACAGCTTGTACAAATTTAATTCTTCCAACATCCAAATTTTGTAAGAGCAATCACAAGTACCTGTAACTCTAATAGCTACATAAGCACAGTACTTAAGTTTATCACATTCTATTGTTTTGGGCAGGGAATTTTTCTGGGGCCTTAAAGTAAGCAGACATGAGTTAACTTTGTTGTGAGCTAATGTGAAATGATTATCCTGTATATCTTATTATATGCATTTTAAATGCCACCACAAGGTCCACCGACAATTACCAGGAGATGCCGTGATATGAGACTCTCTTCAACAGCGTTAATAACTTGAGTATTTAATATTAACTTACCGCTCGCTCGCAGGCTCTCTGCTGGACCAGGATCCATGCTGTCCGGTTCGGATGATGAAGGTAGATTGTGTCGTGGGACAGAGGGGTTCCGACTCGGTCACACTGGATGGTTTTCATCCTATTATTTACCTTTTCCTCACTTCAGTATCGCACCATGCGCTGTGTGCTGCTCGAGCCGCAGTTTGTTTAACTCTGGTGCGCGCGTCTAAGTACTTACGGGTACTTCCGTAAATATCAGAGTTTTTATGTGTAGTGTCCGATTGTCTTTTGATGTTTTCGTCTGTCTAAATTTTCAATCACAGTACTTTGGCATTACTTCAGAGATCCTTTTGCAGGCACGTTTGTTTGTGTACGGAGTCAAACAGTAATTATGTCACTTCCTCTTTTGAGCATGATCCCGTACTTATGTCCTTCTGTGCTCGGGAACGCATGAACCGTTCCCGAGACCACCTCTTCAATCGGTCCAGGGATTCATTCCCGAGCTTCGAACGATTGCATGCTCACAGACAAAAATCAACTGGTCCCAGAGTCTCTGTGGGGGGCGGGGGGAGAGATTGGGGTAGCTCTGTAAAATCCTCTCTGTGCAGAATCAGCTTTCTGTGATGCAGAGGAGTACAGAGGAGGGAGAGAGAAGGTTTGTGTCAGGAGACAATGGCAAGAAAGCAGCTCGTCTAAAGCAAGGACAATTTTATGAGGTGTGCTTTTAGACTTCTGCTCACAGAAGGCTGTGATTATAAACCAGGGAAAGAGACCAACACTAGATAAGTGTGTGGTGTATATGTTTGTTTATTTATTAATTTATTTATTTATAATGCCAAAAAAAAGCTCATGAACCTGAAACAGAGACATTATTTAACTTGGTGAGTTAGTTGGCTCATTTGGCCAAGTTTCCACTCATCTCCCCAAGGATTTAAACTCCGAGTCTTTGATATATTTAAGGCGGTTTGATGTTGAACTACTGGCTTTGCGGTTAAGGAAGCAGCTTTGCTCTTCAAAGAGTCAATTCCCTTGTGTATATGGTCCATAAATTCCCCGTTGCAGATTAATACTCAAGGTTAAGGAAAACATTTCAGGTCCACTCAGGGGTATTAGAAAAATGTTTAAGGCATTATAACCTCATATTCAACCCAAACCATTCACTCTTCAATTTTTGTACACTTCAGGTATGCAAAGATTCACATCCCCATCATTGCTTCAGTGTCAGAGCATCAACCCACCACATGGGTCTCCTTCTTCTTTGACCTTCACATCCTGGTGTGCACATTCCCAGCAGGGCTTTGGTTCTGCATCAAGAACATCAACGATGAGCGTGTGTTTGGTGAGTACTCCCCTCCCCGGCAGTACCGTACCATTTAGCTGCTCTGCTCAACTTGCTGATGCTAAATGAGTGCTAAAACTCCTGCAACCTGTCTCTGGAGGCAGAACAAGTATTATAAAGAGACAATAAAGAAAGCAAGTGTAGTATTTGTGTAGCCCAGACTGCCAATTAATCCAGTGTGTTTATCCCTTTTTTATTCACACACTTTTCCTGGCTCAGCACAGACGGCTCAGGGTTCAAAGTGGCAAAATCCGTTTCATCATGTGGTTTTGAGCGGAGAGTACATTATATCTTGTGTATACAGAAGTGTGTGTTACAAGCTAAAGATGCTATTTAACCTGTTCGAGTCCTTTTAAATAAAACTGTAGATCATTTTTTCACAGAGTCGGCTTTTCCTGCAATTTACACCTTTACACCAAAAGCGTTATTAACCACAGTGAAAAAAATATTAAAGAAAAAAAGCGTTTCTGTGAATAATTAAATAACACTGGTTTGTAGCACAGTGTGACGTCCCATAGCCGTGATGAGCAGGATGTCTAATTTATGTTTGATGACAACACCTTTTCGATCATGATTTATGCAGTAGTCTGTGTTGAATGAATAAAGTAGCCTTAATCACATTTGTATGCACATCTGATTTATATGCTTTATTTAAAGATCTCTAATTGTTGGCAAATTTGTACCAGGGTCTTGTTTTAGTAAAATGATTTAGCCTGTAGTCCCACAGATGAGGCTGCAGAATATAAAATATCCTGGGTACATACAGGAGAATAAGTAATGAATTATCAGTATTCAGTTTTTTTTTTTTTTTTTTTTAACATATTCTCACTTTCACTGCTCTTTGCTGCCCTCCAGTGGCTCTTTATGCTATCAGCGCCGTCTACTTTGCTGGCGTTATGGTGCGACTGATGCTGACGTTGACTCCAGTGGTGTGCATGCTGTCAGCCATCGCTTTCTCCAGCGTGTTCGAGCACTACCTGGGGGACGACACGAAGAAGGAGAACCCACCAGCAGAGGACAGCAGCGATGAAGATGACAAGAGGAACTCAGGAAATCTCTATGACAAGGTAACTTGAACCTGCTTTAAACAATTTAACTAACAGGTGAGTTTCAAGGCTTTAAAATCCAGGGCCCATATTCACAAAGCTTCTAAAAGCCTAAAAGTTGCTCCTAGTTATGAAATTCTATGAAAATTCTTAGAATTATGACATTTTCTTAGAATTTCCCTTTGAATTTAAGACTTAATCTTAGTAAAGATAAAAATGATTCATGAAACATCTTAGCCCTAAAAACAGCTCCTAAGGTAAAAAAAAATTAAGAGTAGATACAAGGACTTTGAAGAGACTTAAGAGTTTCTATAGCAGAGGATAAAATGGCAGAAAGAAGAAATATTCTCCAAACACTGAACGTAAAGCTAAAAGTAAACACTGCTCTTCTGTCCCATTTGGTTTACTTGTTGGTTTACTTCCTTCCAAAAGATCGTTGGCTACATACCGTCCAAAAGTGCAACTTAAATAGTCCTTCAATCATGTAAATTGATGAAAGCTGAGCCATTTTGCTCCCAACAATCTGAAATGGATCACAAGTAATAAAATCAGTTTGGTACATAAATGTAAGAACTTAAATATAGTAATTAATGTGTGGAAACTGGTTGCATCAAAAGTGGACACATTTGGCTGTTTTAATTAACTTTAAGATAGTTAGCCTATAACAGCTTTACATAAAGTACAAAATGCCTGCATTCATGATTATACAGGGTGGGCCATTTATATGGATACACCTTAATAAAATGGGAATGGTTGGTGATATTAACTTCCTGTTT
>JAQMYJ010000033.1:22455357-22479436 GCA_030014305.1 Clarias laeviceps
TTTAAATAAATAGACAATTTTATGATGTAGGCCGAAAATGAGCTTCCCCTATTTGACAGACCAGTAGCCGCCACTGGATCTCATATACAGTATGTATGGATTGAGATTGTAATTGTTTTTGCTTAATTGTCTTTGCTTAATCGTGCAGCATCTTCAAAGGGGGTCTAATAGTAAAATCCACACACTTTTAACACCATACACAGACATGTTTATAAATTTATATTGCAGGGTAAAATGTCTCAAATATCATGTCTCAGATCATTAATACTTCATGTATAACTTTTTTTCTCCAAAAATGACAGGTACCATTAGTTCAAAGGGTCTTAGAATGATAAAGGGCTTTCTGGGCCACAAGTGGGTGCTCTGAAGTCTCTGTTATTCCTGTAGCTCAAGTCAAAAGCTGCCCATTACCCACTTGCTGGAGATAGCTATAATGTGTTTCAGTATGCATTTATGTCAAAGCTGCATTAATGTCAAAGCTAAATTTTAGAGATTTTTTGGGAACAACTTCCTACATTAGGGCTCCTATAAGAAATGTTACTATGGTAAACTATAGCACATACAATAGTATACCATAGTAAATACAAGGGTAGTTACTGTGGCACATCTGTGGGTATTGTGCTAGTATTATGGTGTGTACCACAATACATTGGCAACCACTGTGGTACCCAGTAACTAATACTACTACTGACCCTTTGGAGGGTACAATACCATATGTAAATATTACCATTATTGTACATAAACATGTATAATATATGTTTGACAGTATCCTGTATACATGTTATACCTTGTGCCATAGTGTAGCAAATGTACCACATCAGGACGTTCCTTGGTACTGTCAAGAATATCATGGTTCTATGTACCATGGTACAGGTACCATTAGACTACCATGGTAACATTTTTTATTGCCTATGAAGCTTGTATATGAAGAATATACTCACAGAACCAACCAGCCTGAATTCCACCTATCAGTCACTTTAAATCACTGTAATGACCCAGAGCAGAACTGATACAACATGATTACAGCATTTACACGACCATTTGACCAACCAGAGCCAAAAGATTTAAAAGCCATGTAATTCTATATGTTGTCAAAAGTACAACAAACCAGCAAAACTCTGACTACCAGAAGATCATTTTATAAGAAAAGGAACAGACCACTGTGACAGTAGATCTGCTAGTTAGCCCAATTCAGTCTTACAAATAAAATTAAGATAAAGATTACCTAAGAAAATAGGTATGGAATGAGAATGAGAGTGAAAAAAGTAACCTTGTCCTATGTAACTTGGTAGCATGTGCACGTCTAAAGAAAACAGCAGGGTGTTTGGACTGGAAAGGACCACACTGCCAAAACCACAGGAACTGAATAGCTACAAATTAGAGCAATCTGACAGAGCATCACCATGAAACGTACTGAGCATCTGGTAATGTCAGTGAGTCTTTAACTTCTGGCATTAATCATCTGTAATCAACCTGTAAAAACTTACATGTGATAATTATTAAATTATATTTATTTATCTAAATACTTGTTTCCCTAAACTGATATTGGCTTTGCAGAAACTGATGCTGCACATAGTCAATTCGGATAGCAGTGATTCAAAGCATAATCCAACCACCCCCGGATTCTATGAATCACAGCCAGGGAGTGCATGGTTCTTTTTGTTATAACTGTGGAAATCACAACATGCATTAACAAGTAATATTAATGCAAATCTTGGTTTTTCTAGATCATCCAGAGATCACGAGTTCGATTCCTGGGTGATGCTGTAACCTCTCACAGCCAGAGGTCTAGAGAGAGCTGATTGGCCAAGCTCTCTCAGAGGGGAGGGATGTTACGCGGCCCCCAACGGTGCGTGAGCGAGCAGTTCGAAAAGATGCGATCGGCTGGCGACCGACTGAGTGGTAGTAGTAGCTTAATGTGGGAGCGCCCTAGTGACGGGGAGGAACTGGGCACGACTAAATTAGGGAGAAAATAGGGGAAAAAAAACAAGATTTTGTTTTTTATTTTTATATATGTTTGCGTTGAGGTGGTAAAAATGTTTCCAGTCCTCTACTGTATAATCCTACAGCTGGCACTCTAAACTATTAACACAATCGTAACAAAATCTGTAAAGAAAAATTTAGAATCAGTACATTTATAAAATCATTATACTAACATAAATTGGAATACAAATTGAATCAGCACCTAGGTATTATAATAATATTATATCATAAGTTCCCTGGTTATTCACATCTCTGTTAGCAAGGTTATTACATTTAAGGGGTCCAAACACCAAAGTTATCTCAGATCTAACATTTCCTACAGATGGAACAGTCACAAATAAAAAGCTGCAATTGATACATTTTTGATCAATTTAAAATCATTAAATAAATCCATCCTGAAGAGATGGATACATAAAAATGTATTTAACGTAAAAGGGCTCCCTAGCTACAAAAGGTTTGTATATCCCCCAATGTGTAGCACAAAACATATGACATAAAGCAAAAGAGTGAGACTGGAGGAATGAGGATGCGTGAGCCAGAAAATAAACATGATGCAATGAGTAACACTTTCCCTAGATTTGTTTCATAAGGCGTTAAACTACAGATGGCCAAACAGATGAACAGATTCACTAGCATATATTATACCATACTAACAGTCTCTGCAACTAGACAAAAGTTGTACTAGACAAAAGGTTTTTCCTCAGTTGATGCTTTAAGGATAATGGTATTGGAGAGTGCTGTCTAACACACTGAACCAAAATCTCCCACTTGCATTCAATTGACTTGAGACCTGGTGAATGTGAAGGCCACTGCATGTGATTTACATTATTTTTCACCCTCATCACACCCGTGCCCTGTTCAGAATATTGCCATCAGCATTGACAGCATTTCATTCAGGAAGGAAATATTTCATCAGGGAGATTGACATTTTTCAGGGGGACAAGACATTGACCCAGCACTGTAACATTGCTACTGCTTGTCCTTTAAAGTGACAGCCGTCAATGTGCTTTCAACCGCCCCATTAATGATTAATGAGTTTGATTTTTTTTATATTTGTTAGTTATAAATGACATTCTTCTGCATCTGTATTGATCCCATATATTGACAAAACAGCACATAAATCAACCTGCATATTTTTGCCCAAAGCACTTAGGGGCTATGACTGTACCATTCTGGCTGGAAAATTATACTTTATTGTCAATGACACAAAATGGAAGCTAGCAATTTTATGAACAGGCATTTCAAATGAAAGGAAAACTAACATAAGGTGTCCTAGTCAAGCAGTGAGCCTCCAAAATTACTTCACCGCAGCTTGGAAAATTTCCAGATTTCTCATAAATTCTTCACTTTTGTCAATATCGCAGTGTATATGATAAGATCTCTTGCTAGTGTAACTTTGTGTTAAAAGACTTAAGCAGAGAAAAGTCTGCTGAATCAGTTCCTCTGGAGGGAGCGTTTGTGCTTTGGCTGGTTTAAATGATTTGCATTGTGGCTTTTTGACGGAATTATTTCAGTATGTAATTCTCCATTGGTTCTATTTGGTTAAAATGTTAGATTTTTGACATAGATTGAAGGGTCCTGGAAAAAAGTGTTGGAAATCCAGCACTTTGCTGAACGTTTTACAAATTACCTTGGGAGCTCTGTTAAGCCCTGTGGAAAATTAAATCTGGCTGAATAAAATGGATTTAACAATACCATGATTTCTGAACAATAAAGAAAAGGTTAGTGCACGTCCTTTATTTTATTAGCCTGTAAATGACGTTGAGAGTGGCTGTTTGTTTCAATTTCATTCGAAAGACAAGTCAATATAAAGTTTATTGAGAAAATTATTTACAGACTTCTATGGTTAATTCATACGACAGCTTTTTCTAAAGCATTTTATTCATCCATCTTAAAAAAACAATGCTTGGGGCCTCTGAGTGGCGCCGTGGTAAAGTGCTCGCCCTATCATCCGGAGATTGCGAGTTCGATTCCTGGGTGATGCTGTAACCCAGGAAAGCTAGATTGGCCGAGCTCTCTCAGAGGGGAGGGATGAGAGGTACTTTGTGCTCCCACATTAATCACAGCTCTACAGCCAATCAGGGGCGTCTGTGAACTCACGCAAGCGGAAGGAGCGGATAGCGCTGTCCTCCGAGTGTGTTACGCCGCCCCCAACGGTGCATGAGCGAGCAGTTTCGAAAAGATGTGGTCGGCTGGCGTCATGTGGTTCGAAGGAAAGTATTAGTAATGACACTCATTACATCAACATAAACACAAACAAGCACAATAAACAAATATGCTGTTTATTTACTCTCATGTTGTCTAATGGTATGTTTTTAAATGAACTGCAGTGATGTAATTACAGTTGGCACAACTTTGTCTGGGCAATGAGTCAGAAAATAGTAACAGACTGAGACCAAAAAGCCAGAAATGAGTAATCAAGAAATGCTTGTTATGGAAAAAACACACTTAAGCTAAAACTCGGTTTTTAAAATGTATGCATTGTATGCTACTGTATTCTACTGTACCCTTAACATTCATTTAAAACCAACTAATGGAGAGGTATTAATGTTGTGATAAATACACGCAATTACACAGCTGTACAGTAGTTTACATGTACTGTATTATTCTCTTTTTTAAATACAATGGATTGCGAGTAACTTGGTCTCGCGTTTTGCAAGACGAGCAAAATTTTTAACAAATTACTAAGATTATAACTGCTAATATTATATTTAATTGACTTACACCTGCTGGGAAACAGTAAATGGGCACAGTAAGCTGTTTGGCAATATTATTTTGCTAAAATAAAGAGATGAAAATTATCCCCCCCCCCACACACACACACACTTTAGCATAGTGACCAATCATAATTTGAATTCAAAATTAAACAATTCATCCATTTTTTTTTTCTGTACCCACTGCCAATTTTAACAGAAATATCTACACTCTGCTTATTCCTGCTACGATCCAAACAGCCAATCACATAGCATAAAATATTGTACACAATGCAAAACATGAATGTACACATCACACTTTGGACAATCTGTTATCTCAATGACTTTGATCGCTGTATGGTCACTGGTTCCAGACATGCTGGTTTGAGTTTCTTCATAAGATACTGATCTCTGGAATTCTCATGCACAACAGTCTCTAGCATTTACAGTGAATGGTGTGAAAAAAAAAACGTATTTAAACATTTATAGCTCTGTGGGTGGAAACACCGTGATGATGAGAAAAGCAACTTAAAATGCTTAGCACATCAAACCTTGAGGTGAGTGGGCTACAAAAGCACAAGTCCACACTGAGTTCCATTACATTCAGCCATGCGCTGATGCCACATGATTGACTGACTGAATAACTGCTTGAATGTGCAGATGAACAGGGGTTCCTATTACAGTGGCCAGTGGTATGTCTATAACTGGCTGGTTTCACATAAGTTGCCATAAGTGTTTTATATGTAAATAAAATAACAACTTTAAATTATTATTATATATATTTAATAAATATTATTGCAATTATTTAAACAAATTTTAACTGAAGACCATGAAATAAGTAAAAAACTTAACTTATAAAACATCATTTGTCAACATAATATACATTAAGGCATATAAGTGTACATTAACCATGGCACAAAGTCCTACGCTCATAAAAATGAAACACCAACAGTGAAGTATTGCTGCATCAACGTCAAAACAATGTGATGACACCAGCTTTCTGCTGAACTGCCAGTTTTGAATGCTGACGCATCAGTCGCAGACCGGCCAAGATTGAAAAGTTCCACAGGGAATGGTACTAGTGCACAGTAAACAATGCAACCTGCGCTTATCTTAAGAAGATGCTAAAGAAACATTTATCACCTTAACACCCACGGTCCCCTCTTAACATCAAAATCAAAATGCTCCTAAAATAATAACACAGAGTCTATGGAGACGATTCTAATCCTCAGCTTCTGTTCACTAGTGTCCTATTCAAATAGACAAACTATTTGATTATAAATTACGTAATGTACGGTTCCTCTTTTATCAGTAATATGAATTATTTCACAGGCTTGAGGTAGATGCGTATGCACAAGCATGAGTTCATATAAGACATGAAGGAAATGTGACAGGGAACAAAACACCTTTAACTTTTATGTCAACTTTTCAATCTGCACCTAACCAAAAATTATTACTAACTATTCCCCTAAAATAAAAAAAAATGTTCAAAATGAAAAAAAAAAAACTATATATATATATATATATATATATATATATATATATATGTTTTTGGGGTTATATATCTATCCTGTCATTTCAGATTACGGCCCCTACCTCTTTGACGTGGTGCAGGCGGGCAGGATTGTGGCTGCAGGCCCGGTGCCCACTCGTGGGTGATTTGTGGTGGGTGATGGTGATGATGGAGCTCGGGGTCCCGTGGCCATGCGGGAGGTTCTGCCTCTGGGTGGCAGTGGAGGAGCTAGATGGAGCGGGATGAGGGAGGAGGGAGCAGCTGCGGGTCCGGCTGCCCGTAGAGGAGGAGGAGGCCGAGGATAAAGAGCAGCCCTGAAAAAGATAGCAGCAGCAGCAGCAGCAGGAATGAGACGGGACACGGGCAGCCAAGTCCCATCTCCTGTCAGAGATGCTCAGATGCCCTCGAGAGCCACCCCGCTGCCCTGTGACACACGAGGGCATCTTCTGCCCACTACTGCAGCCTCACCCGCAAAGAGGGAGGGGGTGAAGGACGAAGAGAGGAAGGGAGGGAGGGAGGGATTAGGGAGGGTTTAGGGAAGAGTGCAAAAGGGTGGAGGGAATAGTATGGTGAGGGAGGAAACGGATGAACCACGAATATGAGAAGAGAGAGAGAGAACAGAGAGAATGTGCTGGAATGTATTACACTCTCTGGGGAGTATTGAGAAAAGAAAAAAAATGGCACAGATCCACCTCTGAAACATCTTCAGCATGCATAAAGAAACCGGAATGCTGATCTGTCTGCAGACAACCATGCAATGTAAACAATGACTTTTTTAACCTCCTGATTCCACAATTCCGCATCATTCCTACACAAACACACCAAAATCAATATATTAGTCGGATTAGCTCTCAAAAGTAACTATACGCTTATTCTAAACAAACAACATTCACAGATATGCCTGTGCGTTCATGCAGAAAGCATCAGTAGACTATGCAAGTACAAGTAACTCCATTTCTTACCAGTTAAAGGATTGCATTATAAACTGCAAAATGGGCATGAATAAACATCCGCTAAAAAGCCCAAGCTGCTTCTTAGAGGCAGTGTAGCTTCTCTAATAAGACCTGACAGAGCAAAACTGCCTCAGTCTAACTGGCAGTACATTACAGGGGCAGCCACGCTATATTTCAGCTGTGTACGGGGCGCGCACGCACACATACACACACACACACACACACACACACACACACACACACACACACACACACACACACAGGGTCTTGACTGCCACCCCACAGATATTTGATAATCTAACACCTTATACACCTCAGCAGGGTGGTGTACACACCTTTTTTGAGTGTGTAGGAAATAATGTGTGAAGACATGTGGTTATATAATTTTTTTTTCAGGCTGCGTGAGCTGATTCACGAAATCCATTCTGTACCTTTTTTAATCCTGTACGCTTTAAGCTTTAAATTTATGAACACATTATGATTTACAGGCCCAGTAAATGTAAACGATGACAAGAAAAGCACCTTCAGAAGCCGTGTCTAGTGAGACCTTGCTGATTTATAATATGTAACTAAATAATCAGACAAAATGTGAGTGAATGATTAATGTTTAACCTCTAAAAGGGTTTACCACTCCTGAGATATTATACACCCGTGTTGTGTCTTTTTCCTTCATTTTGCTTGAATTCTTAAAGCATCACGTTAATGCTAAATTGTTTATGTTAAAGGATATTATTCAGCAAATACTATGAACTGTGTAGTAACTACAAATGTAACTATGGAGAAAGTTGAGTAGTTAACATAGTGCAGATTGTTTCGTTTATCTGAACCATAGAATTTCCATAGTTTTCAGGATGCAGCAAAAAAGTGTGTGGGGGAACGAAGAAAACATATTTTACATTTAGCAGACGCCCTTATCCAGAGCGGCTTACTTTTTTTTTCTACCTCATTATACATCAGAGTAGCATGGCCTAAAGAAGTATGGACAAATCCAAAAGCGAGTACTGAATGCAGGTACGGATTTGATTGAGATTCTGAAATCAAGTCACTCACTCACTCATCATCCATAAAGCTTTATTCAGGGTCGCTGAAGCCTATCCCAGGAGGCTTAGGGCATGAGGCAGGGTACACCCTGGACAGAGTGCCAATCCATCGCAGGGCACACACACATACACACAGTCACACGCTCATTCACACTCTACGGGCAATTTGGGAACGCCAATTAGCCTACATGTCTTTGGACTGTGGGAGGAAAACCACCAAGAGAGTCTCTGTGTGCATGGAGAACATGCAAACTCCATGCAAACAGAAACAGGAATTGATCCTGGCCGGGAATCGAACCCGGACCCTGGAGGTGCAAGGAGGTGATGTGACTTGGAGTGCTAAAATCAAGTCACATCAAATGTCACATCAAATGTCACATCAAATGCTCATTTAAAAGCACTTTTGCTTTTGCTTAAATTGCTTTACAGATCCAACTTTACAGGTCTAAAGCTTGCTGGGATTTTCCAAAAGTTACTCAATTAAATGTACATAAAATTAATTGCTATTAATTAAGGTCAACTCCTGAGGCAAATAAAGTGATTCTGATTCTGAATAACAATCCAATGCATAAAACAGAAAAGATTAAGAAATGCAGAGAATACATTATTAAATCTTAAGATGGGTAAAAAAGAGACAAACAAATCAGCCCAAAAGCCAAAGCACGGTCAGATTCCTTCATTTCTATACACAACCAGCAGCCAATTATTTGGCTATTACAACAGTGCAGACTCTGAAACCGCTTTAGCGCAGAATGTGATACCTCCATCTTCTCAAGAAATGAAAGAAATTATCCCACTTTCAGCAGAGAGAAAATATGAAACTAACTTTTAAATCACAAGACTGCTGGGGCAGTTTGCCAAAGTGCAACAGAGGTCAGAGGAAAGGGAAACAGAGAGAGACAGAGTGCCTCCAAGAGAAAGAAAGTGGCACAGTAGTATATACAGTATGTGCACTGTAACGAACAATTTTACCTTGGCGCTGCCCTCTGAATGGCGACGGGCACAGAGCTGAAGCTGGGTCATCCACTGCTGCCGCTCAAACGCGTCACAAGCTGGGCAGATGCAAACAGTACACATGAGTGTTTTATATTTATAAATATACACCAGCCAATATGTATGTGTTTTCTATTTAATAGTACACAGATGGGACAAACTGTTGCCCACAAAGGACACCAGGGTATATCATTAAAAAGCAGTTACAGAAAAAAGGTTGTCCAGCTTCGTAACGACAGTGAGATGTTAACTCTCTGTTAACTCTCATGAGGAAACAATAAAACTCAATTTGAAGGTTAACTATAGCCTGCGGTCTGGGCAGAAATGTGTGAAATGAGAAAGTAGCACCTGAAGATTGTGACAACAAAACACTACCAAGTGGGAGCGGAGTGGTGTCCACCCCCTGCTGCAGGGACTTCATATCACGCTATCACACTACAAATAATGGCTACTTTCATTCTTTTGTCTAGCAATCTCTCTAAAAAAAAAAAAAAAACCTTTGTTATATAACCATGTTATTTTTTCCCCTTTACATGCAGTGCGTGTGTGTGTGTGTGTGTGCGCGAAAGAGTGCAATTATGACAGTGACTTTGACACAACAGATTCAGGAAAAGAAAAGAAAGTAACTAATTAATTGCTTTAGATGAAAAACACACTGGAAAAAGGAACGGAAATTAAGAAAACCACACACACACACACACACACACACACACACACACACACAAAAAGGGTTCTGATGGAAAGACAAGGATCTGCCATGGGTAAGAGTCGACATAAAAGGATATGCTGCTCGGGAGATTGCAGACAGAGAAGTCTCGAAGGAAATGAGCAGAGAAGAAAGAGAATGAGTGACAGCAGGAAAGCAGCACAGGAAAGTGAAAATGACAGGAGCCAAGAGGAAAAAGAGTGTGATGAAGAGAGAGCAGAAATGAAGCTTCAAAAGCAAATGAAATTTATTATTTTACCTCTAAGCTTAAAGAGCTCTCCATTAACAGCATAAACTGTGAACATGAATGGAAACTCATCACTGGGGGCCACAGAAGAGCCAAGCAGAGGCAAGGAGCCACGTGGTTTCTGGGTCTTACTTTGTTCGTTTAGAAAATACTGCAGTTGACCAAGCTCAGGGTCCAGAACAAAATACCTGAAGAGAGGGGAAAGAGATGTATTTATTTGGAGGAGGTCAAACATGAGTACAAGAGATCCGCATGAACAATAGAAACCAAACAAACGTCACACTATAATGACATGTTAAGTTATGTAAGGGAGCAGTTGGTAAGTTTTGTTGCATTTGACTAAAGCGAACTCGCAATTGCCAAGCATCAACCAGGAAACACCAAAGGTACAAAGGTACAGTAATGCCCACTCTACTCAGCATTCCTACTCAGGGACTTAGGAACTGTTTTTATTAACTTTAAGTTCCAACAAGTTCAACAAGTTAAAGTGATGACATGGCTGCACATGGTGTCGACAGTAGAGATGTAACAGTACACATATTTGTAACTAATTTTTCAGTACACTGTGTTTAGTTCATTGCATGTTGGGATGCGAATGAATATAGTCTAGCTTTAACTAGTGCTGGGGAATCCTCAACATAAATATAGTGAATTCAAATTAATGTTTAATGGGATTTTCAAAATGTTCTGATCATAATTGTAAAAGTTAATATAAATGCATTTTTTTTCTTTTATTAAAACATCAATGAATGCTGTAAAAGTTTAAACCAATATCAAGGTTAAACATAGCCTCCTACAGCATGTGCTGTTCACAAACACTGTGCACTTAGATTTAAAAAAAAAAAAAAAGAAAAGGTGAGATAAGCAGGGAGCATATATCAAATATCAAAAGATTCAAATATAGCTTCAGAAATATGTAATTGGTGCAGGTTTAAAAGCGAAAGATGAACAAGTTTGTTTCAAATATATTGCTGCAGTATATCCTAATCATCGTTTGTTCACCAGTTGGAATTTTGTCATATTTCACATTGTTGTGTTTAAGACACAAATTCGGAAAGTAGACCAGTGTTTCCCCTATAATAATGCATGCATGGCGGGCCACCATACCCCCTACCATGCCTACAGAACAGACCAATCTTTAAATCTAATACCATCCAATATACTGTAAAGGGCATTGGTGGCTCAATGGTGGGTTTGTCGCCTGCCATGCGGAAGGTTTGGGTTCAGTTTCCACCCAATGCCCAAACCCCAGCCACTGGATCCAGTGCCGGTCCCAAGCCCAGATAAAATGGGAGCATTGCATCGGGAAGGGCATCTGTTGTGTGCAAACTGGATGGTTCACTGTGGCGACTCCTCGACGGGAACAGCTGAAAGACTAACAACAACTATCCAGTACATGTAAGAGTCAGAAGTTTCGTAATGTGACTACATGATTATACCAAACAACGCCACATGGTGTCACTTTATTTTTGTCATGGTAGGCTAGTTTTGTTACAATGACGCAAAACTACAATGAGCTTATTCTCTTCAAGCAGTGCAGGGTGTGATTGCTATATTCTACAGTTCATGTATAACTAATGAATGTAGTGTCGTAGAGAACTGGCTTGTATAGCTGATGTTTAATACTGTGATACAGTGTGGAATTCCCCATCCAGATGTTTTTTTCAGCTCTCTAAGCTAATTTGCTATGTTGGACCTAATGCTAACAACAGGCTTTGGCTCATCGCAATTATATTAGGCTGACGTTCAATATTCAACGTTCATAGAATCGGAAAATGATCCAACAATCCTCATTCACATTTTATGTGCGTAATGTGAAAACATAATATCATTGTGTGTTTCAAAAGAGGATAGAGAAAAGTACATAAATCCTTATTTTATTTGAATACATGCAGTCTTGTAGCAATGTGCAGCCCATCAGTATGTCAAAAACACCAGTCAGATAAATCCTAAAAAGATTTATTACACATTTACGTTATACATAAGTAATTTAAAACTGATATTTTTGTCATTTATTAGAACACAAAATGTCTACTGTCAGTCATTGTCATTTAATATTGTAAGTCCTGCTGAAAATACAACTGTTGAATAAATGGCTTGGCCTCTCCAAATCAGCACTACTCTGTAGTACACTCATAGAACAATACATATTGGCCCTTTTTAAAGTCGTGAAGCCTCCCATGTACTGTATAAAATCAACAGAACATACAAATTGGCATGTTTTCAACCATAATCATGCAACAAGCAAGGTGCTGATGATATAACAAATGGCTTGGTCACTCCAAATCAGCAATACTCTGTAGTACACTCATGGAAATGATCAAGCTAAAGTCTTCAAGTTGCAAGAACTAAATAACCAAAGATTTTGGCACCCATGCAAAACCTTTATCATCTTCTTGCCCAGTTTCTGAAAATGTTCTATGGAAAACACTATGTTTGCATTTTGTTAGTACCAAGCTAGGCAGCTAATTTGGATAACGAATGTATATTTTCATTCATTTGACATTTCGAAAGACCAATAACAACACCAACAGAGGAATATATCTATATGTTGATTAATCTAAAGCTAATACTTGCATATACCATTGATTCTTGTTTTCCTTCATCTTTGTCCCTTTTATCCTAAGGATCACTACATAGAATCATTTGATGGACCAGAACTTGAACCAGAACTGCCTGCTGTGGCTGGGTTGAATGGGTTGTTGGGTAAAATTAAAAGAACCATTTAAAAGAACCATTGTTTTGCATTTATTGCTGTAGATATTGCTGTTACTTAGTCCACCTAAATACCCAGTCATAGATATTTTTTAAAGAAAGAAAGGTACAGTATGTAACTTTATGTGCAACCTTATTATATTCTGTATATATATGAAAGATTCTGTGCCATCACTTCAGAACCAATGCATATACCAACCATGACTTTTGCATACTATTACATCCCTAGTAAAAAGTAAACAAAAACACACCTCTGTAAATTTAAATGAGTTGTACTGTACAAATGAGGGATGTTTAAGTCGAACTAGAACTTGTAATCAAGTTCGATCAAGGCTTGTGATCAAAGGTGAAAAACCAGTTGACATTTACATAGGACTTCACGCTTGGTACGGCGATGAGACTCTTAGTTGCAGTAAACATCCGCAAACATCCGTAAATGATGATCCTAGCCAAGATGGCTTGGAGCCCACTGCCTGGTCCTTGAAAATCGACAGATAACGTGTTGGCAAATTGCAGAAGAGACGCATTTGTCTGTGGGAACTGCACACACAATCATTTACGAAATTCACTTGCCCCATTGCTGGGAGTTATTGCCACATCCCCCATACAGTCCTGACCTCGTTCCATGCCATATCTACATGTTTGGGTCACTAAAGGAGTTCCAGGGAGGCCAGCATTTCAGACATGAAGCATGCAGTCTGATCATGGCTCTAGCATACTGAGGAATTTTCTACATTAATGGTATCCAGGCATTAGGGAGAAACTTGTATAAGTACATTAGTGTAGCAGCGGATCATATTGAGAAATAAATGTAGTTTTTACTCTCATAATTGTGTTCTGTTATTCTGCACAATCAAAAGTCCCAGTTTTACTTGAACACCAATCGTACAAATACCTTACTCATCACAGTAAAACAAAAGACAGACATTATTTCTAAGCTCAAATTTCTGGGCAGAAATTTCAATCAGTAAATATATACAGTAAAAGAAGTACAAAATTTAAACCTCTAAAGTTCCACTGCATTTTAATATTGTGTTTCACAAGTTTTCCAAATGAGTCTTTAAAATGATGTGAAGTCTATAAATATAGTTTAAATCACAAACTGCACCTTTAAATCTTTGAGAATGCACAAAAGCAGTATCACTGTACTTACTAGTAGTTACTACGTGATATTGTTTGAGATACTGAATAATAAGCTGAGACAATAAGCAGGCAAGAACTACATTTAACGTGTTCACAACAGTATGATAAGAGAGAACATACAGCATCTCTATATTTTAAATAAAGTGAGGAGAAGCATACAGTGTTGTGGCATTTCATAATGCGTCCTGTCATGCCACGTACACTCACAGCAGGGGAGCGTTGGCATTATAGGGCAAGAAAAGTCTACTTAATTCAAATGGCTTGGGTTAGCTCCAGTGATTCCATCCATGTGGCTCATTATTATTTTGCATTAGAACTCGTTTTGCCTTGTAGTATTCAAAGTGTTACACATGCAAATAAGTACATTCCAGCTGGTGTGCAGCTAAACATATGACATGCCTAAGAGTCAGCATATAACACCCTCATCTTTAGGCTCATTATATAGCTGGCTGCTTTTCCCATCGATTGCAAAGCGAGGCAGCAGTGAGACGAGGACATTAAGGGGATGGGGAATTTCCTCTCTACAGATGAGTCACAGTCTCTCCCAGATGAAAGACGTGTAATTAGGACTATGCTGTATTTTCTCATGCAGCACCCACAGCCATGAAATTCCCACCATCGCACAACACAACAAACCGCCCCACCATGAATAAAGGACTGAAGGCTTACTCTGCTTACACAATTTGCATTAAGATACACGCCTACCACCCTCAATGAGCAGATATGAGTCTACTCAACCGGCATTTTTGAAAATATAATTTTTTTTATATTTAAATATGTTTTAGGTCATTAAGACATTAATGTGTATATGAGAAAAAATAGCATACGTGTGCTAAAATATTTAATGCTCTGTGTAATAAATTCCTTGCAGGAAGTCTCTGCAGTACAGTAGCACAACAGTTTGCAGTCACGAATGTCTATTGATAGATGTGTGAATTCAGTGGGCATGCAGTCTGTCGAGGCAGTCATGAATATGAGCGAACATATTGTGTTTGTGTGGGAAGGCCTGAAGAGTAAAGCACCAAAAAAACTTAATAATAACAATAAAAATAATAAGTGTCCTCTTATTGTTATGACACAAGGTCAGATGGCCTGGTTTAGTTTTCTGTATAATTAAAGTCATTGTACTGATTGCATTACTTAGAGAACACAACAGGTCTATACATCAACTGTGTTTCCTGAGGAGGAGAAATACGGCTGTAGTGATTATCACAACAAGATTTTATTGTTGCAAATTCATAACCATTTGCACAGCTCATGATGCAGGAAGATAAACAAAGGTTATGGCAGGGTTGTTGGGGGAATAGCATGCAGCCTTTCTATTTGACTTTGAAATCGAACCAGGCACTAATCAAGCTTTATTAAGTGCTCAATGGAGACCCATTTGATGACTAAATCATTTAAATACATTATTCTAATCATTAGAATAGATTAATCACTGGGATTCTGGGAAGCCAATGTGGCCAATATTTCTATCTTTGCTAACTCACAGCTCCAGCATCCATGTCTCGCACTTGAGCTCAGCTACCTGTTTGTGTAGATTTTCTCTCCATATCCACATGCGTTTCTTCAGGGTTCTCGTTTTTTTTCCCACAGCCCAAAACAAGCCAGTGGATGGTTGCATATGAATCTACATTAACAAATATCTTCAAATATCTACTTGAATCTACTTGCAAATGTGTGTGTGCATGGTGTGGTGCCCATCAGGGATGCATTCTGACCTCAAGCTACGTGTTTCCAAGATGATCCTGTCCAGGAATAAATTTGCTTAATAAAGATTAATGAATGAATGAACGTTAGGACTTCTTGAATCATGTGAATTTAACCTTTATTTATTCGTCAGACAACGTTAAATTCTTTATTCCTTGCATATCCCAGCTTCTTGTTAGTAGGCTGGGGTCAGAGCGCAGGGGCAGCCATTATATGGCACCCCTGGAGCAGATAGGGTTAAGGGCCTTGCTCAAGGGCCCAACAGCAGCAACCTGGCAGAGCTGGTGCTTTGAACTTCTGATCAGAAACCCAGTAACCTTCAGCCTTAACTGTTTGAGCCACCACTGCCCACACCATAGGAAATACATTGAATCAAAACATCCAACACTTAGTTGGGCTATATTTTTTATAATAGCTCTTATTTGCATGGTGCATTATCCATTCATTCATTTTCGATAACACTTATTAAATATACTGTAACAGTGGGACTCATGTCCCATGTCCCGCACATTTTGTTGATTTTCCTGCTCTATTCCTACACTACAACAGGAATTCAGAGAGAAAATGATGCTACATATGCAAACCCTTTGCACACAACCAGGAGGTGAGATTCAAACCCCAAACCTGGATCCAGGCTGAGCCATATCGTGTCAGCTTAGGAAAATATCGCGATAACAATCAAACTGATCCTATAGTAGACCAGAGTGGAACCAACAATCATGAAACACGATCCAGTACAAACATTACTGTTCTACTGGAATTTAGTAATCTCACTTAACATTCTGAAAGTTTGGTCAGGATAAAGTCGGACTAAACAGTGTTATCCATCAGCCAGGTATAGAACTAGTAGCGTGGGGTTTGGACTATATAATAATAATTCCTATGAGTAGTATTGATGTATGAATTTGGCCTCTGAGCGACCCCAGTGTGCGCGCTACCTGTGCTGCCATCCTTGCAGTAGGTTGGTGTATTTGTTGAGGACTCCCTCCAGTCCTCGGCGGAGGTTTTGCTCTGCTTTCCCGCTGCAGCTCTGGCTGGCTGGAGCACCGGGCCGCGCTGGTGCTCCGATCGCCGCTGCTCTCCGTCCGCGCTCCACAGACACACTGCGCTTCCCCGCGCTGCCACAGCGAGCCGCACCGCACTTCTCCATCCCGCACGCTCCCGCACACAACACCAGCCTCGGGACTGTTAGAGAAGAAACATGACCGCGGTGTCGAGTGAAGCCTCTCTGCGTCCGACTATCGGCAGAGCTGCACCGTTCACTCCGGAGCAGCTCACTCGGAGGAGCGCGCGCGCGTTTCTCTGTGTGTGTGTGTGTGTGTGCGCGCGCCTGCTCTCCCCCTCCCTCCCTCATCTGTTCCAGCGGGATCGGTCCACTAAGCGAAGGCGTTTGGGTTCTCTATAGCCAGGCGACGCGTGGCACGTTCATCTCTCCAGAAGACTTATGGAGAGAAAGATTGCATTAGTTCTTCTTATTCTAATGATTAATGATCATGTCCAAGGCAGTGTGTATTCTTATCTCTAATCCTCCTGTTCAAAGTGCAAGATTTGGTTCCAGTCAATTCAGTAAGTTATTATGACTGATCATGTTTAGCCACTACTGCTGAAAGAATTCTATCCTGATGGTGTGTGCATTCCTCCAGGATGACATCCACACTAAATCTCACTAAATGATTTGTGAAATATGAAAATTATGTATTAAGACTGGCGGCACAGTGGTGTAGTTATTATCACTGTGGACTCACACCTCCAGGATTAAGGGTTTGATTCCTTGTGCTTGGTGGGTTTCCTCTGAATGCTTCGGTTTCCTCCAACAGTCCAAAGACATGCGGATTATTGATTAATTGGTATTCCCAAATTTCCGTAGTGTGTGTGTGTGCCTGTGTGCCATGTGAAGGATTGGCACCCTGTCCAGACTGTATCCTACATTGTGCCCAAGGTCTCCGTGGATAGGCTTCAGATCCCCCGTGACCCTGTAGCAGGATAAACAGTATAGAAAATTAAGATGTATAAATCCTATATCATTTGCAGTGGATTTCAGATTAGTGCTTTCTACCACCATTGCCAAAACACCAAACAATGCAATATCATTTGCATGATTGTTGTTCATCACTCCAGTACAGTTACAGAGCATTGTATCTATGGCAGGACATACTGAAGTTCTGCCAGCTGGTCGTAGACTGAGACCTTACTAAGATACTTTATTAGTAATTTTACTTTACGCATTTTATGTATTACCAGTTCTCCTTACATTTACACTCTGTCCAAACTGAAACAAACATTTCTAACCTGTTTGTAATTGCTGTAATACATTTGTAATATCTTATCTACTTCCTTATTGCCTTCATTTAGTGCACAGGTTCCTAACCTTGGGCCTGATTTAAATATGATATTAGGTTAAATCATACAGCTCATATTCACATCGTTGACCAACAACACAGAGGTATCGACTTGTTGTTGTCTTTATCTTTGTGCCTTCTGCCCTGTACATTTTATTATTTTCTCTGCTCTAACACACTAACTCAGGAAAGGTTGTTGATTAGCTGATTATTTGAATCAAATGTGTTTGGAACAGGGAAAACATTAATATATGTGCTGGACAGGGGGCACAAAGACAAAGAAAACAGGTCAATAATACTACCTCACTGACTGGTGTTGACTGAGTGTGTAATAGAGCTATACAGAAATAACATTATAATATGATTAGTAAGAAAATATATCACCGTTGCAAATTTGTATACTTCAGGATCAGGTTTGGTAACCTTTTGGGGTATATGCTATTAACCAATCATTTCATCATCTGTACCGCTTTATCCTGTATACTGGGTTGGGGCCTATCGCAGGAGACCTAGGGCACGAGCCGGGGTACACCCTGGATGGGGTGCCAATCCATCACAGGACATATTTATACTGTATACACACACTCTCACACTATAGTGCAATTTGGGAATGCTAATTAACCTAACCTTTATGTCTTGGGAATGTGAAAGGAAACCGGAGCACCAGGAAGAAACCCACCAAGCACGGGGAGAGCATGCACATTCCATGCACACAGACACGAGGCAACAAGGGTTTGAGGCAAACCCTTGTCCCTGGAAGTACAAGGCCACAGTTATTAACAGTGTAGGAATTTCAAGAAGGTGTAAAATGCAATAAAGACATCTTAAGCCCTGCTCTTTATAGACTCAAAAACATGTATTCAGGGATTTTTTTTTCCTTTAAGAATTCTTATTAGACCCTGACAGAGAAAAAAAAAATCTATGAATTAGCCTGTGGGGTTTGTAAGGGTCTTCACAGAACCAACAACGTTTTTGCTTTTCATTGTGTGTGTGTGTGTGTTGTGATTACTCGCTAGTCACTTCTAACTCCATTCAATTGCATTTGTCTACAATGAGAGGCCACGTAAGCAAAAGAACTACAACTCCCATCGGCGTTTTTAAGCTCGTCATGTTTAATGACGTAATAAAAAATCGACGAACACGTTCACACCCTCGAGCTTCTCATCGAACAACTATAAACGATCAACTGGTTACACTAGCTTCCGCCATATTATCAGCTAAGATATTCTTGCCATGTCTGCACCGCTGAAAGTGTGTATCGTGGGCTCAGGAAACTGGTGAGTGTTCACTGTTTCACTCACCGCCTGGCTGCAGGTAGAGCTCATACTGTTAACACTAAGCTTAATACATGGTTTAAACGCTAATCAAACGCCAGTGTGCATGAGCAGTTAGTTTCTAATCAATAATACATTGACTCTAAAACAATAATTAAGGTTAATTGATAAACGGGTAAAATAAAGTCATGAGTTCTATGGATTGCTTTTTTTATATACAGGAATGCAGTCAGGAATTTAATATTGGGCTTATCATTTGCATTATTGTTAGTGAACATCATAATAATAAAAGTAATACCCTTTGCTTAACCAGGAAAAAACCTCACTGAGATTATAAGGCTGTCCTAGCTAAGACAGACAGCAACAGACAAGCACAAGAAATGCTATAAAGTCATAACACCAACTACATTTAGGTCAAGCAGAAACATCATAAACAAAATAAAATCTAAAATGCATGCAAAAGGAAACAAAGTTTGAATTTTGATCAGTTATTATTCGTCCCAGCACTGAAAACTGACCAACCTTTTGGCTGCCTTTAATAAAGCCATAAACCTAAACAGATAATCAAGTGACCATAAATTCAACTTGTTTTGCATAAGGACCTGTATACTTCAAACCCTGTTCAAGTCTTGGGAACTGTTAGCAATATAATCTCTTTTGATCTCTTCTTATTCTGCGTTCAGGGGCTCTGCTATTGCCAGGATTATTGGCCACAATGCACAAAAACAGCAGCGTTTTGCCACCAGTGTCAAGATGTGGGTATTTGAGGAAAATATCAATGGAAGAAAGCTTACTGATATCATCAACACTGATCACGAGAATGTCAAATACCTCCCAGGTTACAAACTTCCAGAAAATGTGGTAAGGACCATTCGCCATGTGGGTAAACAGCTTTGCTCTTACTTCATTCTCTATTTCTAAGTACACTATTTCTAAGCTGGGCATTGCTGATCTGTGTTTGTTTTAATAGGATAAAGCTTGTTCTATGGTATTAAGAAACAACCCTCTTAATGTTTGCAGGTTGCAGTGCCTAAGTTGCGCGATGCTGCAGAAGGGGCAGACTTGCTGGTGTTTGTTGTCCCACACCAGTTTATTCGAAAGCTGTGCGATGAGATGACTGGCTGTGTTTCTAAGACGGCCCGTGGGATTACATTAATTAAGGTGAAGTGCATTATATCCAGTAAATACTATTCGTGGTTTGGACAGATAACATGAAATGAAAAGACTGTTTATGATACAGTTGTGGTCTGAAGTTTGCATCCACTCATCATCATGAACATGTCATAGCCATATTGAGCATTCAGTCATTTTCTAGAACTGGTCTTTTTTCTGGGGCACAATGATTGTACAAAATACAATACAATACAAATCTTTAACATAAAAAAATCCCAAGTTTTAAAGTATATTGGATTTTCTGAATACAACATAATTAATATTTGCTTGAATGTCCCTTAGCAAGTTTCACCTTTAACAGATGCATCTGGTCTTCTGTAAGGCTTCTGCCAAAATTCTAGTTGGATATTTGACCAGTAGGTAGAATGAACCTGACATTTTAACTTGGTCCACCAGTTGTTTCGGTAAGTTTGAGGCTTAGAGGCATAAATTAGCTTGCTTTATCCATTCCACAACCAGCTTTGGTGTCATTCTTCTGTTGCAACACACAATTCTGTCTAAATTTCAACATTCTAGACTGGTTATTTGAGGATATGCTGAAACATCCTTTCTAGATATTATATCTAATTTGTGCAATGCACCAGTTCCACAAAGCATGATGTGGAACTGGTGAAGTGGCTACATTTCCCAGTACGTAACTTGAATTTTAGCAAAACAGTTGTCTTGGAATGTAAGTGACATTCATGACTGTAAGTCTACCATCCTGTTTCTCATATCTGCACTGAGCTCCTTGGATTTTACCATTGTACTGTGTGTTGGCCAATCCAGTTAGTGCTGACAAACAAACCCTTTTAATGGTGGCACACAGTGACCATCATGCAGGAAGTTAAGGGGCCATGGGTTTGGCAAATTAAAATACATTTCAAGACTTTCAGTGCCACTAAATTATTATTCGAAGTGGGTGTATATATATTTTTGACATTGTATGTATAATTTCAATTCTGTGTTGATTACAGAAAGCTGTTTAAAACTATTGGGTACCCATGGGTCTGCTCACGTGCAGATCCTGACTCCTGGTCAACTCGCTGCCACTTCTCAGCTGCTCCAGTGTTTTTGCAGATATATTATTACTGTCTTACAAGCCCAATGTTCATGAGGAGTGTATGTAGACTTCTGACCACAACTTTAAATACACTAGGCAATGGAGATCCGCTCCACTCCTTTAAATAGACTAGACAATGGATTTTTTTTTACTTGGATGTAAAGTTGTTAAGGGGGGGGGGGGGGATATTTACATTACAAGCTTCTTCATCATATTGGATGTACTGTATGAAGATTTACATTCATAACAACAAATGACTATACCTGTTTTATTTGTTATTGAATTGTTTTGGAAACTGCTTGTTTTTTTTGTTTTTTTTTTGTCAAAATTGATCTGTCAAATCACCAATTTTCTAATCCTTCTACTGAATATATAGTCGCAGCTGGTGCTGTTTTGCCACCCTGCCAACTCTGGTGGCCAAAAGTATTAAGACAACATATGCCATGTATTATAGTTTTCCCTGTGCACAAACAGGAGATGTAGCTAATTAGTCCTGGTCGATCTGGCTGAACCGTTGTGCTAATTAGAGTCAGCTGGTTTAGTTAATGGATGGAACAAATATGCGGTGAGACATTTACTTTCTGAAGCCAGTGTGTCCACCTCTGCACAAAAATACAAAAAACTAGGGAATTCTCATAAGTTTAGAATGTCATTCAAACATTGAATTTCACTTTGTCTATATACTGGGCCACCGATGTAAGAATGACCGTTATATGCACATACACGTTAAATCGCACATTGCATGTATGTGTGCAGATATGTGTCTGATCTCTGGGCACAGACAGATGTGGCTCACGTGTGTTCTAAAAAGATCAGATACAGTATTTGTATCTCAACAGTCCTCAAAAAGTTAGATCTGTCTCACGTTAAGATGGAAAATTTGTTTTAAAGTTTGTGGCACCTAAATCTGGTTATGTGAATATTTGCACAACTAAATTCATTGTCACAGTCTGCAAGTAAAAAGATAAGTACATGAACTGGGCAGAAATTTTCTGTCTCCACATCATGAGTTCTCTACATTTCCACCTCTGCTTTACAAAACATGAGCTGAGGAATGGTGTAGGAGGTAGGTGTGTGTGTTTGTGTGTGTGGGGCTCAGGGGAGTGCACCATATGTGAGCACGACTCATGAGTCAAACACGGGCTGCTGGCTGCCTGGCCAGCTGCTTATTCTCTGTTTGTTTTTGATTTCCAGGTTCTCTCTCTCTCTCTCTCTCTCTCCCCCCCCCCCCTTTTATTACTGTTCAGTTTTATTTCTCCACTTACTCGGCTCTCATTGGAATTTGTCACTCAGTCTGGTTACTTCGGATTCTGCCCCATCCATATTTTTGCATTGCATGGAACCATGATATAATTGGTTTTCATTAGATATTTGTCTTCCTGGAGATTACATGGCTTTATTAATTTTAAATGGATTTAATCATTTAAAAAATCATAACACATTCCTCATCTGCATTTATAACTCCCATCCGGCCTCATTTTCTTCCTTATTTCATGAGTCATTGGACAAAAAGCTCTTTAAGATGTTTTTTCAACAGCTGCAGTTCAGGCTTAATGCTTCCAATGAACCAGATGTTGCAAAAAAATATATATATAAAAAAATAAAAATCTGGATAAACTTTATTTAACCATTGTCCCTCTTTAGGGTATTGATGAGGGACCTGAGGGGTTGAAGCTCATCTCTGATATCATACGGGAGAAGATGGGTATCGATGTCAGTGTCCTAATGGGTGCCAACATTGCTAATGAGGTGGCAGCTGAGAAGTTCTGTGAAACCACAATCGGTAAGAAGAGTATGTTCATCATGTTATTGTTTCTGTAGTCACAGCTCCACATAATCCAAGACTCATCATAAATGGCATAAAAAGGTGTCATTAAAAAAGAAAAAAAGGTATCATCTTTGATAATGGGAATCTTCCTTAAAGTCTTCTGTGTCCGTGCTTTGTAGCCTTCTGTAAGTTTTGTTCAGGCGTCTTGAGCACAGAAGACTTTCTGGTTTATTGCTAACATGACAAGAGAGAGCAGTAAATAGAGGTTGTTGATGGAATTACTATTTATAGCTGAAGTTGTTTCACCTTCACTGACATTAAATGTAACTATAAACATAATGGCATCATTCATTCTTTAATTTGCTTTTTTTTTTTTTTTTTTAATGGCAAATTATAAAGGTGTGGTGATGGCCCTCCGCTTTTCTTACGGTTCCATCAAATGATCATGTACTATATTTTCGATATAGCATGTACAGTATGACTCAGTATTAGGAATATGCTCCTGTCGTTTAACCCTTTCACTCAACTTCTTTAAGATAGCACTGTGTACATATTTTTATTCCAGTATTTTATACAGTACATGCTTGTGCTGTGATAAGAAATAGCTCACTTTTCAGTAAACGGCTAACCCTAGTTCTGTAAACTTTAGACCAGTGGTTCTCAAACATTTTCTGTCATTCCCCACTTAAGGAGGTGGGCAAATTTTCAATCCCCACTTGTCAACAAAATGATAATGAAATCGGCCAAGTTTACTATTTATTGAAATATCAATGTCTAAACCAATAAG
>JAQMYJ010000033.1:22479536-22489781 GCA_030014305.1 Clarias laeviceps
CTTTATTGCGCCCCACCTGTCATGTCTGTATTCCCCACTAGTGGGGCGCGCCCCACACTTTGAGAACCACGGCTTTAGACGTTTGGTTTTGTACTAGCCTGAGTTTGGACATTGAAACTCATTTTATAGCGAAGACTCTAACTGTATTGCTTTTGCACCATTACATTGCAAATCCCTTATCCAAGTTATTTCCGTGTTAATCCTGTGTATAAACAGAAGTGTTTCAGAAGTTCCACTTTGTTCTCTATAATGTCTTTACATTGTTAGGAATCACCATTTCTATCAATTAGGAATTCTCAGGAAGAGAATTACTTTTCTTGGACTATTTAAACTATGGTTAAGAACATTTACTTCTTGAATCGAAACTTGGATCAAGCACTGGATATTAAGTGATACTTTCCACATCATGGCAGATTTCCGAACCAGATGCTTTAACAGGTCCACTGCACCAGCAGAATGTTCACAGAACCGCCTGTCATTTGCTCCGAAATCAGAGTCTGCAATCTTCAGTGTGCCAGTTAGAATGCAATATCTAATGAGTAACTGAGCAGTGCTGCTGTTTGTTCTTTAATTTGCAGGGAGTAAAATATTGGAGAACGGACAGCTTTTTAAGGATCTTCTGCAGACGCCCAACTTCCGCATCACCGTCGTGGAAGACGCAGACACCGTGGAGCTGTGCGGAGCCCTCAAAGTGAATATCGCTCACGTTGGCTACTTTCCCAGGAAACGCTTCTCTATGTAATGAGGGCAGATGAGATGATCTGCTGCTGAAGTGTGACTCATACGCACGCAGCACATATTAACATGGCCTGTGTAACACAGCAAGAACTTGTTTTTACAGCAATCTTAATTGGGCTTGCTTATAGAAGTGAGAGCTCATTCAGTGGAACACTAAAAAGCAGGCATGGGAATCACAATATAATCCCGATAACTAGGTGCCGATTTCTTTCATATTGCGAATTTCTTGGTATCACGATTTTATCAATATTTTGATACAGTATTTTTATTTATGGTACAATTCTTAACAAACTTAGCAAATCATTCGCTCCTACTACACCAGATGCTTTCCTGCCTGCCAATGTGTTAATAATTTGATACAAACCTGCAGGATTGTAGAGGAACTGCAACATTTTGCCACTTCAAATTCAAACATATATAAATGAAAAATAATCAAAATTGATTTAGAAGGAATCACTATACATCAGCTTTGTACCCTATCACTACTAAAATAAGTTTAAATACCTGAAGCTGTCGGGTTTGTGAAGTTATGGAGCTTAAAAAAGAAATTAGTTTCTGCAATTTCTTTCTGTCAACATGACCCCATTTTCTTATAGCTGACACAGATCCTTTTAAATAGTTTTGTACTAGACAATTTGCATGCATATATTAGTTGATTTTATTTGGCATTTTATGAGCATTTTTTTATTTTAGTATTTTTTTATTGTATTATAAATGAATCAGTTAAATTCACTCCTACCTAAAACGCCCTGTTTTTCTGTGCTGTTTATTTGTATTATCCTTTCTATTTTGCATTTGCATGGATTTAATTTTGACCTTTTTGGCATGTTGCAGACTTATCTTATTATACATCTGAGCAGTCAAGGGTAGCGGGCGCTTGCCGAAAGGCCAGACAGTAGCACGCTGGCGACGCAGGTTTAGAACCCGTGGCCTTCCAATCAGTTATCCAAAATCATAACCACTGTACTACCCCTAGTTTAAAGCAAAGTTATTATTATTAACACTAGTAGGATTATGAGTTGTATTATTTTGCCTCTGCTTTCCAGAACATCGTGGCTGTAGGTGCGGGTTTCTGTGACGGCCTGCAATGTGGAGACAACACCAAAGCAGCGGTGATCAGGCTGGGACTGATGGAGATGATTGCCTTTGCGAAACTCTTCAGTAAAGATGGCTCTGTGTCCTCTGCTACCTTTTTGGAGAGCTGTGGAGTAGCCGACCTCATCACCACCTGCTACGGTGGACGTAACCGTCGCGTCTCAGAGGCTTTCGTCACAACAGGCAAGGTGTGAAGCAATATGATACTAAGTATCCCGGCAAGGGAGAGATTTTAGTATTAGTCGTGTCGTTTTGAATTATTAATCATGAACCACTGAAACTTTATTTTCAAAATGTAGATTATAGGAACTTGGGTTGAGTTGCAAGTTAACGACTTCATGATTATGGTGGTATTTTTTTTTTCCTAGAGCATTGAGGAACTCGAGAAGGAGATGTTAAATGGCCAAAAGCTTCAGGGGCCACTAACATCGGCTGAAGTTAACCACATCCTCAAGCAGAAAGGCCTAGTGGACAAGTGAGTGCTTTTGTTCACATTTTGTTTTCAAATAGTATTGACTTCAAGGCAAATCCTAGAATAGGATTGCTGATGGTTGTTAATACTGTATGTTTTCACTGCGTAAGTAACAACCATCACAGGGACTTGAATGCTGGATGGTCTGTATAAAGAAATTAAAAAGTGTGTGTGTGTGGTGAAGATAAGAAAAGTAAGAAGTGTTATTCTGTAATAATTTGACCCAGATTATAAGAAGTGTATGATGTTGCCATGACACCACCCTGTCGTTAATAATTTTACTATAACAGCATGCTCCTCTTCTCATGTTCCTCACACAGTATATATTTATTCATTTATCTATGCATTTATTTGCTAAGAAATGTACTTTGTGTCTTAGGTTCCCCTTGTTCACGGCTGTGTATCAGATCTGCTTCGAGGGCAAACCAGTTCAGGACATGATCACTTGCCTGCAGTCTCACCCTGAGCACATTTAAGGGCCTCTCGGATTGCTGCATTCAAGGTGGCCTGGAAAGTGACTTCCACCAGCACCTCTGCCTTTAATTCAGTGATCAGTCCTGCCTTTATCATACATTCTCAGTTTACGCACATTTGAATTTCAAAATATTGAACTAGCCTTTGGTTATCTTTTGGTTTAACAACTTTCTGAAACTTTAATTGTTTGGTTGGGTCATTCTCAGTGTCGGACAGTTCACAAAGCTGCAAAATGTTTTCACTAATTTCACTAAGTAGCCTACATGATGCTCTGAGTGATATCTATTGGAACATGAAGCCATATGTGATATCCACTCACTCTCATTTGGTATTGACTGCCCCCTTGTGGAGGGCTTAACTACTGCATAAATATAAAATGAGGGTCATCTTTTGTCCCTCTTTTTATCTCACCACTTATAATATTGATGGGTTGGATTATGTTTGTAAACTCCATAAACCTTCTGATTAAACCAGCTCAGTCGGGTTTTTACCTTGTAGCAAGTGCTGTTGCTGGTCACAGCCAGTGAGTAACGCACATTTTTTTAAGTTCCCCAAAAGGCAGAAGTCTATTGAATATGCTGCTGATATGCTCACTGGTGATGACCTACACACAGATACAATTTTGCCACCAGATACATTTCTCCTGCTGGGCAAAGAAACATTCGATACAACCATCTCCCCATAGAACTACTTATACCTCTTACCACGTAATCTGTTTTTAAGCTTTTTAAATATTTTTACAAGTGTTTCTATCACCTTACTACCCAACAGTGAGAATAAAAAAAAAAAATTACACTCCACTATTTTTCTTATTTTTTTCCAATAGAAACATTTAGTTTCTTGCTCTTTACTCCTCTTTTTTTTTAAGGGAACAAGGGAATTTAGCAGTGCTTTAACACCATATTATGAAAGGGTTTTCTCTAAATATAAACCCTTAATCATCAGAATCGAGATGACTTGCGATGTCATACCTTCCTTAATTGATCATGCACTAACAAATGTAATAGAGAGTTATAATCATTTGTAACATCATCTTACTTATCTGGGTTCATTTTTGTCTGTGGATTTTTACTAATCAATACTAATTAACAGCACCACTTTTGGTTTGATTTCAGTGTGGTGTTTGATTTGAATGTCATTATTTGAACTGCTCAGTTTGCAGTTTTTGCTAATTAGAAAGTCTGTGTATTATTTCACGTTCTTACCTTTAGCTCTCATGTTCGACTAAGCTTTGAGAATGGATGCCTTATGCAAAAATTACAGCAAAGGAATTGGCCTCAGACTTGCGTATGCACTTAATACAAGTTAATACGGAGAAAATTTTTATTTTATCAGATCTGATATTAAATGCAGAGCTGATTTCCTTCTTTAGTTCACTGATTGCTCTGGACTGATTCCAATAGACCCCAAAGAAACAAAGCTGAGTGATCACAGGTTTTGGTCGTATTCAGTCTTCTATTGTTAGCCATCTTGGGTCTGAAGGAAAAGCGAAAAGTTCATGTAAATTCCTACAGATCGAGACTTTTAGGCCACCCTGTATATGTGTTTGCTCAGTGACACTCTCAGATGTAATATCATAGTCCTTGTTAGCTTTGTCTGTGATGTTCATTTAAGACACTCCTTTTCTTTATAAGCAATATTGCATTTTAGGTGTAGATACATATAAAAGTATCAAGGGCATGTAGTTTTGGTGCTAACTGTCATAATTCTAGAAACAGTTTGATTTGCATATTTAAATGCCTCCAAGTAACTGTAATCACTGCAACAAAAAAAATCTGATCTTCTGTAACGTGTCATTTGTTTATAAAGGTTAAAAGTGTTAAGACTGCAGATTAGCAGAGTAAATATTCACATTTCATCAGAAGTCTTGTCTAATAAAATCTTTACTTGGTAGCATCTGGTTCTCAGGTTATTACAATAAAATGAATACATTACCACCTGAAAATAATGTGAAATTGTAATCTTTTATTTGTGTATATAAACCATAATGAAATAGTTATGTGTCAGTATCACAATCTCAATCCTTGAGACGAAAAAAAACAAAAAACAATCACAGACAGCTCCTTTATAGAAGCTACACATGTATGGACATCTGCTTTTAGCAGAATAATCTACTATAACACACAATCTCACCCACCCAATATATGACCACATCAGCTTCAAACCAAGGCTAAAATGAACTAACTGTCTCCTATCATTTCCAAAAGTAAGCAGAACATCTGGCAAGGAAAATACAAATAATACACAAAAAAATTATAGCAGGAAATCTTTTTCTACTGAAACGTCACTAGAAATGTTGTACATAATTTTTCTGCCTTTGTGATGCATAGTATGTACAGTGCATACTTGTGCTCAGTGATTTATTAAAATTGTTCTGGAAACATGTCATCATACAGAATTTAATCAGTTACTGTAAAAATTAAACAGATGACATTTACAATGTCTTTAATCTTTCTGTCACAAACAATTCAAATTACAAAACAATTTCGTTAAAAAAATTCTTTGTGTTGGGGGGTCGTCATCATATACTTTAGATGATGCTGTTCAGTTCACTGATCAAGCTTTGCCTCAGTCTTCCTCCTCATCATCACCAAATGACAAGAGGCTGCTGTTCTTCACTTTCACTCCGGACTCCTTCTTCTTCTCCTCCTCATTCTCACTCTTCTTCTTCTTGCTGCTGGAGCTAGCGGTTATGCCTTCAAATTTGTCTGATGATCGTTTTGCTGGTTTCTTAAATAGGATTTTTCCATCAGTAGGAACCTGTTCATCTGAGACAAAAATATAAGTATTTAATTAATAATTTCTGTATTAAATTCTGTACTCACTACTGACTACAGCATAGGATCATTATAGATTATCTGTATATTTATCCCAAAGCCCAAAAATTGGAGATGTGTACACATGCCTAATTCCTGGAAATAAAGAATATGAATGTTTAAGTCTTGTATTTTAATCAGGCAGTGACACAAATTAGTCACTGGATTTATACAAAACAATAAATTCAGTTTAATTCCATTAATATCACATGATCTTGTCCTAAAGTAGTTTTACAGAAATCCAGATGAGGAATTTAAATCCCAGTGGCAAAGAAGAACTCCCTGAGATGACATCATGATGTTGCTTATGAGTATATTGTGAATAAAACAACTGAAATAAGCACAACAGGCCAAATTTCTTTTTTGTTTGGGTGAATATTTCAAAAGTCAGTTGTCAGTCTGGGGTATGCAGAGTGGGGTGTATGGTTAGTGTTAGACAAAATGGCTGGGCATGTGCAATGGGAGCATTGTGTTTGTGTGTTTGTTTGTGTGTGTGTGTGTGTGTGTGTGTGTGTGTGTGTGTGTGTGTATGCACAAAAACAATGCCTTTATTTTCAGAATCTCACCCCAAGCTTTTTGGAAAAGTTGACAGATCTGGTTATAATTATTATTTACTATGTAAAAAAATCTTCAGAAAATATTCCTTCATCATATATAATATGGAATTGACCATAACGATTTATCTTATCAACTGAAAGGAGTTACTATTAGACCACATACATTGTAGCAGCTAATTGGCTAGTACTGTCTCCTTGCACGTCTAGAGTCCTGGTTCAATTCCCACCACATGGAAAAAAGCATGCTCCCCGTTCTTGGTGGGTTCCCAAGTGTGTGAATTTTACCAAAACCTGTTTATTCCTAAAATGGAAATAAATACAAGGGTCACCATTGGCCTCCACGGTCCCTGGTTGGACTACAGAGGTTCCTGGGTGGATGGATGGATAGACACTATAATTCAGCCTTATGTACAGTATGATGAATCGACCTGTCAGCACTAACGTGTTGTGCAGAAAGTGTGGGAAAGCACTGTTAATCATTTTCACAGTACAGTACTACCTTTGTTCGAGTCTTTACTCTCTTTCTTGAGCTGCATCGCCTCTTCTGCAGACAGGTCTCCCTTCTTTAACACCACCACCTGCGGCATTTCATCCTCTCGGTCACTGTCGCCGCTGTCCCCATCACACTTGGGCAGCTCCTGTCGCTGTGATCACACCGGGAACATACATCTACAGTCACTCACACACTTATATATCTAATAATAGAAAGGAATAGTTAGCTTAGCTTAACTACCTTTGTTTCAACTGTCGGTCCTTCTTTATAGCCAACGTCATTTTTGAATTTTCGAAGGAAAGATGGCTCATTCGGTTTAACCCACGACACATTACCTTTCTTACTCATTGTTATATCCTAGTAAACATTCAGTGAAATTCGGAGGGTAACGTTAGCGCCAACCCGAGTCAACATACAGACGTTGTCCTGATGTCATCAACATGCGCGGAATGTAAACCCAATCAGCTTAGGCGTAATGTGTTTTTTTGTTTTATTTTCACAGTTGTAGCGATAATACGATTTTTACACTAATCCTCAGCACATCGTTATTGCCAAAACTTTAAGTTGTCGGGCAAAACCAGTGTCCACATTTATATATTACCGTTTAACTGAAAGCTGCAATAAAGATTTTACTTCCGGCAATTTTTTTCTGAGCATGCGCGAAACGGCGGTATCCGTTTTCATGCCAGGTGAAATGTCTCTGCGCATGCGCGGAACGGCTTCATAACACTTTTTGATAGGTTGTATGTTTCCTCTACTTCCGCATAGTTTCTCATTCATTGTTCGTTAACCCCACTATGTACAACGTTGACATCTCTGTGCGGTAGTAACAGCTTTTGTTCTCTCTTGCTGGTGGTGTAGTTATGCTGGCTGGGTTGATATACGCGTTGTTAGCCGGATTGTTTGGTGCTGTCGCTTCCTCATCTGCAAAGTTATCTTTGGGTGCCAGCTACCTCAAAGAGCTGTGCGACACTGCTGTGAGACAATGGACAGCTGAGGAGGACAGATTAACCCCTAGTGTCGACACTACAGCATGTGAATGGGTAAACATCTTTAATTGCTCAAAATGTAGAAGTGTATCTGGAATGGAGTTTACCTGAGACTCCATTCCAACTAATCTTTCCATGATTTAGAATTTTTCCATAAAACATTGTTCAGCAGTAATAATACATGTTTATATAATACTAATTGTAATACAGTTCGGTCACCTGATCCTCATGTCAGTATGCTGATGTTATCCACAGGTCCACATTCCTCTGAGACTGGTGTGTGGCCTTCTGCTGTTCAGCTCTAATGCTGTGATGTGGACCTTCTTTGCCAAGGCTTTGCGACAATCCTCGTCTTCGGCTCAGGCTACTGTAACCACTACCGCCTCTAACTTCATATCTTCTGTGAGACTTGGCACAGCAATAAAGAACATTATAGGGGCAGTGGTGGGTGGATTAAACGGTTAAGCTTTGGGTTATTGATTGGAAGGTCAGTGGTTCAACACCACCAAACTGCCACTGTTGAGCAAGGCCCTTAACCCCATCTGCTCCAGGGGCGCTGTATCCTCGCTGACTCTGTGCTCTGACCACAGCTTCCTACTTGGGATATGCAAATAATAATAATAATTTCACTATGCTGTACAGTATATGTGATAAATAATTGAATCTTAATTCTTAATTTTAAAAAATTGGTGCATTTTTATTAGGAAAGGAGTAAAACAGCGAGTTTTACAGTAACATAAGCAACAACAGAGTGTGGTGCAGCTTGCAGAGAATTGTTTTAGCGTAAACATAGCAATTTATCCTTTATCCTTCCCCATAGATGAAAACTTAATGATACAAAGCATTTACCCTGCAGACTCCTTTCACAAATGTAAAGCAAACATTTAATCTCAAAGGAAATTTTACGTTATCACATTATCTATGATTATCGATTTTCCTTTAGTAAATAACACTGACATTTTTATTGCATAAAAATATTTAATGCTTCAGATTGATTGTACTCTTAATTAGCAGCCTACTGAATCAGTCTAAGGATGTATTTATTTATAGAGATTTCAAAGAGCATCTAAGTAAGTCACTCTCGATAAGGCAATCTGACAAATGCCGTACGTCTAATGTAAACGTGTGAGCCTTAGATTATGACGAGCATCCACTGTGGAAGATAATTATATAAATCATGAAATGTCTTTAGGAATATTTATATGTATCACATTTATATAAACCTATTATTTGGTGTACAGACGGCACTAATGTCAGAGCTGCTTTTATAGAAACGTGTCACTTTCTGACTAAACAGATTTGTGTTATAATTAATTAATTAATTAGAGTTTTGGCAGGCAGTTGCTCTTTACTCAGTACTGACCTGCTTTCACGCATGTTGGCGACCAACAGTTAATTAATGGTTATTAGAACATGTGACGAGAGATGCGTATAATTAAAGTGATGTTACCATCTAGTATCATCACCTTTGAAATGCCTCTCATCCAATCGGATTACTCGGTCAAAACTAACTGTTGTATAAACAGAATTAACACATTAGGTTAGGTGATTTATTTTGAAATAAATACCAACATTTAAATGTCATATTAATGCATCCCTTTTCTTTGCTGTTTTTTTCCAGGCATTCCTTGGACATGTGATCTTTGGAGAAAGCCATTCCATGTTATGGTGGTTTGGCATCTCGCTCACCTTGTTGGGGCTCTTCATTTTGCATGGAACATCTCTCAAGGACCAACATTTAGATGTGAAAAAGACAGACTAATCACTCAGTTGTGTTATCTGTGAAGACTGAAACAATGATTTCCTTTGTCCACAGTTTTGTTTCATTACAATTCTTTGGAAAGACTATAATCACCACAATGGTTTTCCACAGAATGGATGTGACCGAGACTTTGGGATGCCTAGGTCAGGGGATGTCCAGATGCTTGTCTAGGTTGTCAGTCTTTAGCATGGACTTGTCTGGCAGTAATGATGCATCATATCAGCAGTGAAGCAAATGCTGGAAGGGAAACTTCAGATTATGACTATAATCCTGGATTTGATAGCATGAATAAGTTACCACCAGACTTCGCTTGTTGTGTAAAGCAACAGTTAGTGGTGTGCTCATTTTAAATGATGTAATGAAAAAACATTGTGAAACAGAGAAGTCGACATGTTGTTCAGGCACTGTGAAACTTTTTAAATAAATAGTGTGTGTGATATAAAAACACAAGGAACACGCTCTTTTGAAGTAAACTCATCTTATATTAAAGCGTGTCTGGCTTTAATTCATATTAAGGGTTCATTTTACATAAAATATCACAATAGCTGTTTCAAAATAATAAACATTAGCTGCGAAACAATGCACAAGTACAACATTATAATGCCCTTATGGTACTGGGGGTTTTCAGTCACTAGTCTGTCAACTGCTTAAATCACCCTTTTACACAACGTGTAGCTGGATTCAAGTGCTGCACAATTAATTGCATAAAAGTCGAAATTGCTTTATGGACCTGTGCAATTATTTAATTGCAAAAGCCTGCAGTTTATTATAGGTCATGTATGCATAATTGGAAATTTATGTAGAGTTTGTCAATAGAACAAAAAAGTATTTGTTTTTTATATATATATA
>JAQMYJ010000033.1:22489881-22507971 GCA_030014305.1 Clarias laeviceps
ATAAATAAAGTGATAGATAAATATTGCTAAATATCAGTTATTTGCTGTCAGCCTGGAAAATACAAAATGGTATTTAATAGATAGATTATTGCCGTTTAAATTACAATATGTGAAAATAATCTCAACGATTTCATCTCAATGATTTCAGCCCTTCAGGACTCCACAAATAGTCCTCATGTTATCACAGTGTCAAAAAATGGCCTTTGTCCATGTCTTATTTCTGACAGCATGCCCTGTCAGAAATAAATGTTAAAGTTTCCAATATTACTTGAGTAATACATTGGAGCCGGCACAGTGGTTAGCACTGTTGCCTTGCACCCGGGTCCAGGTTTGATTCCCAACCCGTCCCCCCCTCCCCCCGTTCTCCCAGTGCTTGGTAAGTTTCTCTGGGTATTCTAGTTTCCTCCCAGTCCAAAGGCATATAGATAAGGCTAATTAGTGCTCCCAAACTGTCTGTAGTGTGTAAATGAGTGAGTGAATGTGGTTGTGTGTGTCTCCAATGGATTAGCACCCTTAGCATCTTGTGCCCTAGGTCTCCTGGGATAGGCTTCAGACCCCCCGGGACCCTGTATACAGGATAAAGCGTTATATACAATGAGTGAGTGATACATTGGAATGTTTGTATAATTATACAAATTAAGGCACTTTGGCAAGATAATGTAATTTTTGTATACTATACATTTTGAGGAGGAAATTTTTCATCACTCAAATTTCCCAGGTGCGTACATCAAGATGTGCTCTCTTTTCTTCATTTGGAGGGCAATGAAATCTTAAATCACTTTAGGAACACAAATTTATCCCTCTTACTTGTAGCTTACAATGCTTTATCAATACCATCAGGTGAGCTCTTCATAGTAGCTTGATAGATTCAAGTGAACTTAGCTCAAAGTCAGAATAAAACAAAAAATGTCCACTGTTCCTATTGCAAACCATTTTGCGCAAGAGGCTCAGCATGCAGTCTTTACCCTTGTAATGGGATTTCAATGATATCCTCCGCTATTATTTCCCCTCGTGGGGCTTCGGGGATGTTGGATGAGTCATTTGTCCTACTGCAAAGGTCAGAGAAGGGACTGAACCATGCCAGAGAGAAAGGACCACCAAATGCTAATTTCATGGCCTCCCAGCTTAAAGTCTTCTCCCATGTTGGAGTCTCTCCTTTCAGTCGCTCAATGCCCTAAAAAAAGATAACACCATGTTTACACATGAGCTTATTTCTTGATAGATACACAACTAGAAAACATGAAATTCCCTTGCACTGGAAAATAAAGCACAGTGACACTATGGGTTGGATAAAGTGGGATGTTTTTTTTGTATTGTTTTTTTTTAACTGGAAGTCTGCAGTTGGCACTCAAGTGAGTGCTGAACTAATCTCTACTAAAGTAAATGCCACGTATGGATGGGGGAAAGAAAGAAAAAAAAGAAAAAAAAAAAAAAAAACAGTGCTCATGCAGCATGCTTTCAGCATTCAGAATGTACTCTAAAAAGATAAAAGGGTAAAGCGTTCCATTTTCAGCATTAGCATGCATTCAGGCGCACAATCTAACAGGTGGGATTTACTGGGCTTTTCAGCCCAACATGAGCAAGGCTTACCTCCATTTCATACCAATCAGAATGGCATCACTTTTTAAAGTAAATGAATACATTTTTAGCTTTTAAACAGTCACAGAAAAAAAAATGAAACATCTATAGAAGAAAAGAAAGAATTAGTCACTGAAAAATAGAGATAGAAAAGAGGGAGAGAGCCAAAGCATGTTGACACGAGAAAAATACAGGACGTTCGGATATTAGGCTCAAAAAAGGTCCAGAACACTGACAAGGATTTATTTTTCACTTTAATAAATTTTTCAACAAAATTCCCAGTGATTGCCATCCCCTGTAATGCCTACTTATCCATTTTGTTCATTTTAACTCATTTATGTGAGAAAAAAAAAAAAAAAAAAGGCACCAACTGGGTAGCCTTCTTATTACAGGTCTGTAAAATTTAAATATAACCATCATGTACAGAATCGGATTAGGAACTATTACACTGAAAACATCAGCACCTGAAAAAGAAAAAACAAAGGAACCTGGAAAGGTTAGTACAGTATGTCCCCTGTGAGGAGTAGATTGTATTATCAATTTGAACATTAACAAGATTTCTTCTTCCCCTAAAGCAAACCCAACCATCCGTTTTCCCTAAGCGGGCGGAGTTAAGCACACACTTCATTTGGATGGAGCAAATTTCGAGGCTGGAAAAATGCAAATAAATGAATGGAACATGGAAACGAGTAAAAATCCGCTGCCTGGCGTGAGAAAGGTCTAGAAAACAGCACCTTCTAATTCACATGAACATACACTGCTTGGCCCCAAAAAAAGTTTTTCAAAAGATTTCAATTGTCAGCCTGCATCAAGCAAAGAAAACAACCAAGCAGATTTAAAATTACTAGTAAAAACAAAGGAACATGTTTGGACCAAAAAAAATAAAATAAATCTCACCATCACTTAAACACTTGCTGAATTTGCATTATAACAAAAATAAACAGAAGAAATTACAGCTATGTTTAATAGTGAAAGTAAGAGCATTTTCATATGCACACAATGTAATAAAAACTGTTATTTCTTTGCTAGACGTTTAAGCAATGGAAAACGGTCATGTGGTCTGATGATCTGATTGGCCATATACTAGAGCGATGGGAAAATATACCTCAACTTTGAAGGGTTTTTTCATGACTATTAATAATAAAAAAAGATTACTTTTTCCTCATTGGAAAAAAAAAAAAAAAAAAAAGGTGTTCTAAATGTTTTTTTTTTTTTTTTAAAAAACAACATATCCTTTATTTACAGATTTAAAGTAAATAATTTTTAATAAAATCACAATGACCTGGTTTCCCCTCAGTGGTCATAGCATGTGATATGATATTATTTATAAACTTAACCATTAACCACGGTCTTGCACTGATCCATTTATGAACCCTGTGTGTCTTATTGTGTATGCTCCTGTACCACTGCAAGAGACAGTTCCTTGATATGCAAGACATTTCTTGATACATTATCTTCTTTATATAATGATCAGATCATCATTCATTATTCAGTAATAACAATACTTAGTGACATGCCATTTAAATCTCCTAACTACTTTATATACTCGGAGTCCCTGAAAGGGAATGCAACGGACAGAATGGTTTACAACAGGCTGCATTTTGATCATTTAAAAAAAAAAAAAAAAAAAAAAAAAAAACAGGTTTATTTGTGTTCGGCTGGAGTTTTACAGAAATGAAATGTTACAGGATGGCACAGAATTAATCAATTCCCTTGTTCCTGATCTCATATAGACATGTGAATATTAATACATGTACATAAGGCTATTGAGTAGCATTTTTAAAGCCCATTTTACACCAGAAGTGATGCAACACGCATGGCAAGACACAAGCGCTCCCTGATTAGTGGCGTCATTTCAAATTCATTTCAGGGGGACAGGACATGTGGCTCAGCGCAACAATAAAATCCACAGCTTTAGTAGCACTGCAGTAACAACTCATGAACTACAAGTGTTTCTGCCAGTCTGTAACTTGATTAAAATCAGAATACAGAATATATTTAACTAAAGACTACTACAATGCATTGTGTTAACATCACACCTTCTTTACAATACTAAATGATTCATATCATAAGCAGTGGTGGAGTTGAGCTCCTTGCACCGATACTGCTTAGGTTACGTACAAACAGTTTCAGTTTGTGGCTTGATAAATAAGCTATAACAACTGAGTCAGTTAACAATCAGACATCTCGCTCGTCATGTGCTCAGCAATAGGTTGGAGGTGCAAAGCAAGTTGGCTCCTACTGTTCACCTATAAAAAGCAACTTAATGCAGCAACTTATTCAGGAAAAAATATCTACCTCAGTCAGATGCTACACTGATGAACACAGTGCAAGCACGACTGCAACACTGCCGAAGCGTTTACTCCGTCTGGTGTAAAATGAGCTACGATCTTAAAGTGTTCCTTTCCAAAAACAAAATGGATGCAAAGATATACAGTTTATGAGATAAATGTTTCACATATAGGTTTGAATACAGCAATAAAATAGTCCCTCTGGTAAATGTAATGCAAGAAACATCGCTCAAGTCAGGATTACAATCACGGATGCTGGCGAGGGTATTTGGAGTTAAACGGGTCCAGTGAGCTCCAGTCTCTACCATAAAGCTGGAAAGGGAAGGGGGCTATTCTTCCTGAACTCAGACCACGTACTGGTAGGGGTCAGCTTTCCCGTGGTCGGGTGTAGAAATTGGACTAAACCATGCTATTGAGAAGGGGTGTCCGAATACCGCCTTCATGTTCATCCATTTAGTTTTTTTAGCCCATCTTCTCTCTTCCTTTTTCAACTGCTCTATACCCTAAAAACAAGAGACAACCAAAACTTCAGAGTGTATGTGATTGTGAACGTCTATCTCCAGAGAACTGCCAGAAGAACCATGTTCAAAATTTTCTTAGCAACCTTAAAGTAAAACTTAAGGTTCAATGCTATGAAACAATCTGAAAGTAGTAATGTGCAAAGAGGTCAGTTTTTACAAAATGCTGAGTTTGAGTTGAGAATGAATGTTAGTAATCAGAGTAACACTAAAGATGGACCAGAAACCAAATCAGTGTAGATTCAAACTCAACATATTTAACAACTTGCTTTATTATCTTGTTTACATGGTTTAAAAACAAACAAACAAAAACCTAGAAGGTAGTTAAAGTAATAAAATAACAGTTTTTTTTTGCAAATGCAAAATTTCTATTTAAGAGATTAAAGACAAACGTCTAGCAGGAAACAAATGGTTAATTCTATTTTGCTAAGCCACAGTGCACTTTGAATTGTTAAAGAATTGGATCTGTGCTAAGAATTTCACCAAATACAAGGCCTTGTTGTGGCAGAACAGACAAGTGTGTTGCAATTTTATGAATAGAGTCAGAATGACCCAGTTATAATGTACATATATCTGTTAGTAGGGAATGGTGTTACCCTATTCTAGGTCAGTAGTGCATGGTTGTTGGAATCTACGGTGTTCCAAATTCAAAATTCCAGGTGAAAAGAAATATAAAAGAATCGATCGTCGCACTGCTGACATGTCCAACAGTAAAACCAAAGACAAAATGTAAAACAGCAAGTATTTATATACGCTAAATTGGATGCAGAGCTACCCTCCTACAGACATTTTCTAGAGCAAAGGTGGAAAGTTGGGCACAGGGAAGGGGTTCGGGTCACTCACCGTCTCATCTGTACAGATGGAATGGACTTGGGTGCCAAACATCACAGAGGTGAAGATGAGAAAGAGGAGGCCCTCAAAGCACAGGAGGATGAGGAGGATGACTGTTGCTGGAGGTGAGAAGGTACTGCATTCTGGGATTGGAGGGGAAAGGATGGGGAAAGATGCTTAACACAACGTAAAGGGTAAAGAGCAGGATGACACATCTACTACACATTGTGTTACAAATACACTATATCATCAGTTCACCTTCCAAAAGCCAAATTACATATTGTTGTTTACATAATGTTGCAGCTATAAGTAGTGAGAGAAGTAAATATGATACACTCAGAAATTGTTGCTTAGTGGTATGGTTAATTTTTTATACAAACTGCATTATATGCAGCATCACTTACAGGTTAACAGTTGTTCATAAATAAATTAACACTCATCTTGAGAATGGTTAATTATGAAACAAGCATAAACCATTTCATGCTTCTCAAAGGAAAACTTGGTACCACTAGTATGTGGTTAAGTATTTGGCATGCATTTGGTTGTAAAAGAATAGTAATGGTAATTACATTGTCTGGCCAAAACAAAAAAAGTACCACAAGAAAAACTTTTTTCAACTGCTTTAAGGTTTAATTATGGCACACAATGCGTGAAAATGATTCCTCATGCTCCCACAACCAGAGCCTAGACTAGTCCAACTAAATCAACCCCAGATCATAACGCTGCTTTCTGAGGCTTGATCAGTCCACATTATACATGATGGGTGTATCGCTGTATGCGTTTCCCTTCCTACACTGACACTCTGGAATGAGGTCAATCTGGGCTCCAAAGTCCAATTTTTATGCTCTTTGGCAAACAGAAGTCTTTTTTTTAATGATTAGGATCAATAAGTGTTTTTCTTGTGGTCACGCAACAGTTTAGTCCCAGTTCTGTGAGTCTTCACTGCATTGGATGTTTGGAAATACTCTAACTTTCACTATTACATACAGATGTGATTTCTGTGCAATATTACCAAGTGTTTAAAGGCTCTCCAGTCATGACTTTTTTTCCCCAACTGCATTTGTTCTGAGAAATTGAGTCAGGATTATCCTTTTAATAAAGTTTTAATAGAGCATTGGACAGTTCTTAACCCAATTCCAGTCATTTAAAATTTATTTTCTTAGCTTGATGCAGGCCAATAATTTAACTCGTCTGAGAATGTGACTTACTTTGGCTATTTTTTTGTTTTGTTTTGTTTTGGCCAGGCAGTGCATTTTTTTAAACAAAAGTTAATATGGAAAACCACATACAAATAACTATACTTGGTTTAAAAATCAATAAATAAACTATCCCAATGAACAGTCATAGTAACAGTGGCAGTCCATGACATATTAGGTTAATTTAGAGGTCGAGAATAATCTTTTAATTTAGGATCCTATTTATTTACTATTCAAATCTTTTCAACTGTTAATAAGTCTATGACTTTATTCTGCCATTAACATTAGAACAACTATACTGTGTGTTCACGCTGTAGAACATCAGTTTTAACACATATTATATAAAGCAATTTCTATAAACTAATTCAGAAAACATTTTTACATTAAGATAACACAGGATCTTAAAAGTTTAATGTAATTATTGCATCATTCATAATATCTTTGTAAATGCTTTTACTTACTCGTCCAATCATCTTCAAAGCAGTACAAAAAATGGAGGACCACCATGACCAAGGCATGCAAAGAGATGAGTGCGATGTACATCTGAAATGCAACAAAACACTCAGGGTTGCGCTGTACAAATCAGTTGGCTGTAACATGTAAATTTTATTAATTTCCTTGCGGTTCACATTCAGCAAAGTGACACAAACGGTGTCTTTAAACATTTAGATGTAATGCATGTTTTGAACATTCTTTCACATTTTCAGATAAACATTTCTACTTAATCTTGTATACATTATTATTTTCCTAAACATAACATGAAACACTAGAAACAAATTGTGGGGATTTATAATCGCTCATAAGTTAGGATCATGAATCTTAACTCATAACCCAAGTATGTGACATACCGTGAAGAGCACAAAGTACTTCTGGTTATTTTCACCAACACAGTTGTTGACCCATGGGCAGTGGTGGTCCATTTTTCGAATGCATCGCTTGCAGACACTGATCAAATTCAACAGGTATAAAAAAAAAAAGGAATAGGAAAAAAAGCAAAGAAACTCATTGTAGATTACTGCCACTGTGATTTAAAAAAAACTGTATAAGCATATGAATTCATAACAATTCTGAATTCAGCACTACTGAAGATGAATGTTTGACAAATGAGCAAGAAACAGCACCATGTTGAGTGTAAAGCACCCATCACGCCACAGATGGGCCTATAGTCGCAAACAAACCATGGCATGATTCCAATACACACAGTCAGCAATACCGGTGAGAGTCAGTAAGCATTCCATAATCAATGATCGGTTTGAAAAATCAAAATGATGATTGATTAATAGTTGGTTTAACTGTACAGTTCAATACTTCTATGATAGTTTATCAATCACAACAAATCAAAATTGAATTGAATATAAATACATCTACCGGAGTTTTGAGTTTCATGCCGTGCACACCGACCGTGAATTTTGTCACCCAGAATGCAAGTACAAGGTAAGTAATTAATCAGAGCCAAATTCTACAACCCTGATTGCATGCAAAAAAATTTAATCCCATCAGGTGAGACTCATATGAAGCTGACGCAGTCCCCGAGCTAAATCGAGTTAGTATCTTTCAGAGTTATGGTGTATTTAGTGCAAATTTAACTCACCAGTCTCCCCTACCCACACTTACCACGCATACACATACCAAAAATATACGTCATGTTTTATTGCTATAGTGCCTCACCCATTAATCCATGCTACTACTTCCAGCATCTTGTTTAGTATTTAAAGTTTTTTTTTAATCATTTGTGCATTTTACTGCACATTTAATTTTATTTGCAAAGTGCATGGACAGATAATCAATCATTGTGTCAGAAAGTGCTAGGGATCACGTTCTGATAATGTTAAAAACAGCACATCAAAATGTGCTACCAGCGATAACTGTACTATATTTTTGTAGTGCTATAACCATTTAAAACTTTCTTACCTGCAGTGGTGAGCTCGGTCAGGCTTGATGCTGCAGCATTTAGGACATTTGTACACCACCTGACCTGGCTTGAGCTGCAAGCTTTCTATGTATTCTTTAGTGGCATTCCCTTTTGGTACTGCTCCCTAAAAACATGTAAAAACGTCAGTTTAACCTCTGATACAAGACATATATCTTTCTTCTTTAGTTCTGACTGAATGTCAACATACCGGGTCTGTGCACATGGCCCTGAAGTGGGATGCCAAAGCCATAAAGGCGAGGCTGTTAAAGACTACACCATTCAGTAAGCTGTAGGTGAGGTTCTTGGATGGAACCAGCATCACAAACAGCACAACAAAGTCCGCAAAGAAAACAAGTAGCCATGTGATAACACCACAGACAATGCCACAGGCGTCCCGAACAAACCACATGGTGCTCTGTCTGTCATGACAGGGAGAATCACACTGCACAGGTTGCAAGCTGCTCGCCTGCTTCTCGACGTCCCTGAACCGAGGCACTGGGCTTCTCATCCTATCACAAAGGCTTCATGCTGAGAAGAGACACACAAAAGGAAAGAAATCGTTACTGTGCAGTTTAGGCTTTTTTTCCAAGGGACAGAACCAAGTCCTCATAAGTTTTTGAATTATAAATGCTTGTCTATTTTACATGCAAAACAAGAAGCTTCTGACAAAAGCTGAAACATCATCCCTAAGATATTACACGCTGGCAAAGTCAGAAGAAGAATCGCAGTGAGACAGGCACTACTTTGAATAAAATGAAGGAGAATATTTCTACATTTCCCAAGCTGCAGTAATGTACAACTACGCACAGTTTGTAGCTTACCCTATAGCATGTTTAATGTTCCCTAGTGGAACCACCATCCTAGATGGCTCAGTGTGTTAACACTCCTGAGTTACTGATCACTGAAGGTCAGCGGTTTGAGCCCCGGTTCCACCATGTTGCCGCTGTTGGTCCCTTGAACAAGGCCCTTTAACTACAGGAGCGCTGTAAAACGGCTGACTGTGCAGTAGTAAGGGTTGAACTTAAAACTAAATACACCTGGTTATTAACATGAGGGGTGAGTCAGGTGTTTCAGCAGAGCCAGACTCCAGCTCTCCACTAAGCTTTTAATGTTTCTGTGGCACAAAAAATTGCACAAAAATAAGACAATTATTTAAGAAACAGCATATGGATCACTACTATAATGAACTACGTCTATGAGATAAATTCTCTAAGAGTTTCAATAAACCTCAGTATCTCTTTTAAGCAACCTTGCTTAGGGTCAAACCCGTATACTAGCCTACTGAATAGTATGAAATGTGCGGGTCTTACCAACAAAAGCTGGGCTACTACTGTGTTTATGTACTATTTAGTAGGCTAGTAGGCTAGTGTCATTTCGAGCCTAGCCTTATTTTCATAAATGCACAGTACTGTTTGGGATTTCTCAGTGTGTCAACTTTAAGTGCGTCGGTACTAAAAGTACTCTGAGCAACCCAATACTCCAAATGTATATTTAATACACCACTAAAGAAGCGATACGGTTCCACTGAGACAACTAATGCTAGCCAGGGTTTGGCAGGTCACACACACATAGCTACCACTACGCAATTTTTTAATCAAATGTAGTTAACTCGTGCTAAGGTTTGGGCAACAACATATACATCTTGCTAATATGATTAAATGAAAGCTTATTATCAATAACTACGGCGTACACTTAACCATGAGAAGCAATAAATGACTGTAAGCCGAGGGTCTGCGCTACCTGGGCCGAGAGAGAGAGAGACGTTTCACACGGCTACTTACATTCCTGCCCAAAATGCTCCTCGCGGCTTCCTCATCCACAAATAAGAAGGGAATATGAAAAAGAAACAAAAGAATCGTTTTTTTCAGTTCCTTATAGTAGTGGAAGTCCAATGTATCCGAATGCAAGACAGGGGCTGTTGTGAAAGCTGCATTTTTGTGCGTCCATTCCTCCTCCCTTTTCTGAGTGACAGACAGAAACTCGACCAAGCCACGCCCCTCACGCGCACCGCCTGCACTGGAGAGAATGCACGAGCCACGCCCCTTCCATCACAGCACAATCAGACCACGCCCCCCTAACCACCAGGAGATGCACTGGAGAAAGAGAACGAGTTGAACAAGATATTTTGGCTAGGACCGGTTTAGAGTAGTATCGGTTATAGCTAATTGTGCTCTGTCATCCACTAAACAGGGCTTTAATAGTGGTGTCTATTATTTTTTCAGTTTGTAGCTGGAAATTTTATCTCTAACCTTAGCGACTCATTATCTTATACACTCCATCCATCCATCTAGGAACCTCTGTAGTCCAACTAGGGACTGTGGAGGTCAGTGGTGACCATTAGATTTATTCACATTTGTACAACTGTGGTAGGACCTCCAGTCAACATTCACACATTACAGGCAATTTGATAACACCAATTAACCTAATCTGCATGCTTTTGGACTGTGGGAGGAAACTGGAGAACCTGGAGGAAAGCATGGGGCATGGGGAGAATATGCCAACTTCCTGCACACAGACCAGATATGGGAATTGAACTGGGGAGCTGGAGTTTCTTTGCTTGATGCAGTTCAATAATTTGTCCCATCCAATAATTTGTCCCATCTTTGCACCTGGAGGTGCAAGGCTAACCAGTAAGCCACCGTGCCGCTTAGCTTATACACTGCAAAGTCTGCATTTAGGATTATTGGACTGCATCAAGCAAAGAAAACATTAAAACTAGGGAAAATGTCAAACCTGTATTTAAACCTGGAAGGGTAGTGATGAACCAAAAATTTTTTGAAAATCCAAATTAAGTATTCCAAATGAAAACTTGTAACCAGTGTTCACTTAAATGTTACTGACACAGAATAATAAGAAAACTGATAGTCGAAGTCATAGCTACGTTTATTAGTAACAGAACTGGGACTAAACAGCTGTGTCCATAAGAAAACCACTTTTTATTGAGACTAACAAAAAAAAAGCATTAACATTGGACTTTGAAGCAATGAAAAAAAGTCTTAAGGTCTGATGAGTCCAGATTTGATATGAGCGTCAGGGTAAGAACTGAAGTGCATTAAGCGATGTTCCAATCATGCAGTGTCCACTGTACAAGCCTTTGGAACCTGATTTTTTTTTCTTTCCTGATATCCAGCATATTCTCGGACTCAAACTGTGAATTAGTGGGTCTCAGAGCATAGGGTCAAAATTTAAAATTAGTGTTTGGTCGGACAGAATCTTTTTTTTTTTTTTTTTCTTTTAAGGAATTGACACCATATCATAGCAACAAGAATGCCAAATGCTAGCCATTAGTCCAACAGGGAAGTAGAATATAAATTTAGTATAAATAGAACAAGTGCAACACCATTGTGACTGCTCTAGCAATTTCGCTGTAGGGAGTAAACACAGGAGACAATAATGAAAAATATAATGGAAATGTACATACACTATGTAGAAATGATAATTTATGCATACATTATTATTTTATTTCTAAATTTTTTATTTTTTTTGGGGGGGGGGGTAATCGGGGCACTGGTGGCTCAGTGGTAGATGTTTTGCCTCCCATGCGGAAGGCCCGGGTTCAATTCCCAGCCAGTGCTCAAACCCCAGCCGGTCCCAAGCCTGGATAAAATGGGAGGGTTGCATCGGGAAGAGCATCCAACATTAAAAAAAACCTGTGCCAAGCTTGTATGTGCGGACCGGATGGTCTGCTGTGGTGACCCCTTGCTGGGAGCAGCTGAAAGATCAACAACATTATTATTATTTGTAATAGGAAATGATGGTGTACTAATATACTACACCACTTTCTATCAATTCCTTGCTCACAAAAAAATGGCTAAAGATGCTGAAATTCTGCAAAGTCCAATGTTGCCTGGGAAATCTACTAGAAGTTGCCAGATGATGCCACAAAGTGTTTTGAATATTTCTTTTGATAAATAATATTATTTATCATGATCACTTGCATATCAACGTTATACATAAAGAATGAACGTTGGGACCCTCCTCATTTATCCAGGCTTAGGAACAGCACTGTGCTGACTTGTGCAACCCCCAGGGCCTGGGTCTGGTGTCTTGACCAGGAATTGACACCATGTCATAACAACAAGAATGCCAAATGCTAGCCATTAGTCCAACAGGGAAATAGAATATAGATTTAGTATAAATAGAACAAGTGCAACACCATTGTGACTTCTCTAGCAATTTCACTGTAGGGCATAAACACATGAGACAATAATGAAAAATATAATGGAAATAATAAACATATAATTAAGGATAATGAAGAATCAACCAATTTACACTACAAGGCCCAAGAATTTACACTCTCTAATATTTCATTTGACTGCTTTTGTTCACATTTTTCTTATGCTACCAGAAATTTGAGTCCTGGAACATGCCTGTGCAATCATGGAAAAATTTTTATTCATCAAATCACATGGCCTTTTTCCATTGCTCCAACTGTTATACTGTATGTCTTAGTATATTGAAGTCTCCTTTTCCAATTAGCTCACTAACAAGTGCTTTTCTTATGAACACAGCTGTTTAGTCCCAATCCTGTGAGTCTGCAGTACATTGTGTGTGTGAACATGCTCTTACTTTGACTATTAAACATGGCTGAGATCAATTTAAAATGCAATTTACAATTTACAACTTCATTAAACATTAAAATGATCTGATTACTGTCATTTTCTGACCACATTTCTTCTGTGAAACAGACGGTTCAGAACTGTCCTTCCAGGTTTCAATAATGAGGTAGACAGTTCCTAACCCAAATCCCAGAATGTTTACGTTGTCTTTGAGTGACGCAGATCAATAATTCATCCCTTCTGTAAAATTTTTTTGTTTGGACCAGGCAGTGTAATAGCAGCATAATCACTAAGGGGAAAAGGTTTAAAACCGATTTTTCCGTCAGAACTGGTTGGACAAGTTCAATACTACCAATGGATGTATACTTTTTCAACAGCTCTCTGTCACTGTACCTCATGTGATGTAATGCTGGGATGGTTTTGTCAATAATTTACCTTTGACAAATGTATATAAATATATGTAAACTAACAAGATAAGTCTCCTTTAAATTATTGTATAAATATTATCCAGTCAAATATTTTATTCCTTTGAGATTTTAAAAGAACATTTTTAAATGTCTGCTATATTTTTTAAAATGTCAGCTTATTCTTTTGTAACTCTGCTCCTGAAGCCACTGTGCATTTCTTTTGGACCTGTGATTATACAGAAACATAAATGTAAATTTAATAATAGAATACAACTCTTTCTTGTATTCAAAAATGACATCGTAGGATATTTTGAATGTATTAAATAAAAAATAAAAAAAACTATTAGAATATTCATGTGAGTCATATGGGATAGATTTTAGTTCCTACATTTGGTACTCCATATATATCTTCTATACTGCTTATCCTGAGCCTATCCCAGGAGACTTAGGGCACAGGGCTGGTTACACCTTGGACAGGTTGCCTATTCATCACAGGGCACACACCCAAACACATTCACACACTAAGAACAATTTGGGAATGGCAATTAATCATGTATTAGGAGTGTGGCAGGAAATCAGAGAGCCCAGGGGAATCCCACCAAGAAGAGAGAACATGCAAACTCCATGCACAAAGACCTGAGTCTGGAGGTGCAAGGTAACAGTGCTAACACTGTGGCCTTGCACCTCCAGGGTTGAGGGTTTGAGTCCCGCTTGGGTCTGCAGTTCTCCCTATGCTTTGTGGGTGTCCTTCCACAGTCCAAAGATATACAGATTAAGCTAATTGATATTCCCGAATTGCCTGTAGTGTGTATGTGTGTGCCCTGCGATCAATGTCCAAGGTGTACCCAGCTTGTCCTGGGATAGGCTGCAGGCCCATGCGACTGTGTATAAAGGGTATATACGATGAGATGAGTTGAGATAATACATATCTTTTATTGTGTTATTTACTGCTCTTTTTATCCTTCAAAGCTATTTTGTTTTGAAGTGTATGTTGTTTTTTGTGCAAAATAAAAAATACTAGCAGTGAGTGTCAGTGTGGAATCTCTTGCGCTATAGGCCACAATGGCGCGTGCACCCATTGGTGCATGCTGCTGACTCGAGGGCGTCGTCCTGATTCGCTGATCTTCAAATCATGTCCACAGGAAGTTGAATTGACTTATCTTTTGACATATCCGGTTATGACATACTGAATGAAGCTCGGTGAATGTGTGAAACGTTGAGGTGGATCTACTGTGTGTGAGAGAGACGGGGTAATAATAATAATGCCACCCCACAGCAATGACAGTAGTGCTCAGTGCCTGATGGACACACAGGTTTACTGAGCGAACTGCACTGTTTCACAGCTAGGGGTATGAAATGGTTCTTGTCACTTGTTAAATTAAAATAAGTTGAATTTAAATTAGTGGTATAATCAGCTCGCTATTTATACTGTGGCTCGCTTTCTGCAGCTTGCTAGTTAGCTAATGCTATGCATCCACTGAGAGATACCCGGATATCAGCCTGGTGAGTAACGCTAGCTAAACTAAGCTACCTGTGTGACAAGGGCCTGGGTTTATTCTAATTATTGCTGACTAAATAAACGAGCGAACACAACATTTGCAAGACAAGCAGTGATAATATTGAGTGATGTTGCAGTTTAATTAGTGAGGCTTTAGAGAAGGATTAGCATAGCGTCAGCTGGACGGCTCGGCTAAGATGCTAACATGCTATACATTTAAACAGCTTGTTCGTGTGTGCAGGCTACACACACACACACACACTGACACTGACGCTGTGGTTAATGATATTTTTTGTTTTGTTTATTGTTCTAATTCTTATCGTTCTTGAGATTTGTGCTGTTACAAGGTCACACCGGCGTTAGCTACAGCTCGACATGACTTCATGGCGTGAATGATTTTGCTCATGTGCATCTCGTTTCTCCTGTGTTCGTGTTTCAGACACTGGTTTAACCATGGCCGTGACTCAGTTCCGTCTGTTTAAGATCTGCACATGCCTAGCATCCATCCTGTCCTTCTTCAAAAGGCTCATATGCAGGTGAGTCCGTGTGACTGCAGTTATGCTTTTATGGTTTGGTCCACGCTTTTCTGTTGTTGCTTTTTCTTTTTTGTAGCTTTGTATGAAACACCCGTTCTGCATTTTGAACCCGATCATATTCATTACAGCTGCACTGTGCTGTCAGGTGATTGTCACCCAAACTGACTTTTTTTTTATCATTAACTGTCATCTATTTCCTGTTATATAAAATTAAGCACAGAGAACACTTGACTCTGGTTCATTTTGATCAGTGAGAACACAATCGTTCTGTGCTCAGGAACCGTGCTTGAGTCCGCTGGAAAAGGTGGTCTCAAACAATACAGAGTACTCTGGGACATCTCGTCCCCTGACCTACACATAACTGATAAAGTAGGAAGGTACGAGATAGCATTGCTCTTGACAGTTTTTTCCTAAAATATCAATTATATTAGGCAATGCATGAGGGTTAACTTCTTCGTTCTGTTTTTGTCTTCTGTTTATTGGCACCTCACAAACCAAGCTGCCTGATGTATCAGAGAGTGTAAATATGCAAGCATGAAACACCAGTTCTGCATATTTGAACCCAATTTATGTGCATTACAGCAGCACTGTGCTGTCACTTCATTGTCAACAAAACCTGTTTATCTATCCTGTTTAAAAAAAATAAATAAATGATTACAGTGATGGCTTGCTCAGATTTTAGATAAGTTGTGTCAAACACAGGTCACTGATGATCACAGCCGTGTTAAGGATATCAAGTGTGAGGTAGAGCACATCTGATACCTCGTCACGGGACAATTTCACATGATCGTTTTATAAAACACTTGACCTTGGTTCATTTTGATCAGTGAGAACACAATCGTTCCGTGCTCGGGAATCGTGTCTGAATCCACTGGAAAAGGTGGCCTCGAGAACTAGGGATGGGGAACAACCGATACGGTATTATCATGATACCTAGGTGCCGATACGATCTGTATTGCGATTCTGTAAGTATCACGATTTAATAAATATATTGATACAATGTTAAACCTTTTTGTCGGATTTTGTTACAGTTCCATGCAACTTTCGCAAATACTTTGCTTATACCTCACAGGATGCTGTGCTGCCTGCTAATGTAAGAATAGTTTATAGAACTGATTTTGGATTATAGACAGACCTTAACACACCATCAGTGATTATCACACACTGTTCAGAACACTGTAACAAACACCATCACACATTTATATGGATCTTCTACATACCATTATCACAAAGCTGGAAGCACAGTATTATTATTTTTTTTTCAGCGACCTATAAGTAGTTCAGTGATGTCACTGAGTAATACTACTGTATTATAATAGGGCACTCATTTGGGTTTCGAGAGGCAGACCAACGCACTAGGGCTGGGCATCTTTAAAAAATTTCCAATAACAGTGCAGATACCTATTCATGAATAATAATTTTTTCAATACCCATTTTCTAATATAAATTTTATCAAAAAGAGAAATATATTATGCAGTACTTTATTTATTTATTTATTTATTTATTTATTTATTTTCCATAACATAAAACTGTAAAATCTCTTTAAAGGTGGCTGGTATTATTCCACTCAAACAGTTTTACACTATAAAAAAATAAAACTGGTTTGATTCATGCTGTTGAACACAGGGCAAGTTTCAGCTCTTAAATTTTTCCCCCACACATTTTGTCATATTGTGCTGGACAGTGATGTGCTTTTGATACTGTTTTGCACGAGGATTTCGCAACCAGGATTTATATATATATATATATAAACACAAGAGTCATACTTTTGATCAAGTAAACAAACTTCGTAACGCACAATGTAGTTAAGCCTCTCTCTGAAAAATACAACACACAGGTGTCTGGGTGTTGTAACTAGCATGCTGCATGATTACTGGCTCACTGATGCCTATTAGATTTATTCGTTCACTTTTAACGGAATAACGGAATAACTGCTGTAAAGTAAAACAAACGAACCTGCACTTTACCTTTGAAAAGAATTGCGACAGAGCAGTGTTTCTGTGTAGGGTAGAGAGTGTTAGCCATATTGATCAACTAGGGACACCTTGGTGTACTGTATAATAATAATATAACTGGTGATTCTTTTGTGTGGCGATTCATGCATCACCTCACTGACTCCATCACGTTTATAAAAGAGATGCACCGATCGATCAGCCAGTGACAAGAATTGGCTGGTTTTCCTTTTGGTTGCCCATGATCGGACGATCAGCCTCAGATATAACCGATTCTGTACTGAGTGCAGGACATTCCGAGGGGCGCAACAGAAACACGATTTTATGGATTTTATCAATAATTGAATGTGTTGAAGGACTTTGTCTCCAAAATCTGGGAGCGAATTAGTCTCAAAATCCACTCGATGCACAGTCTCAAAGCCCTGTGAGTGCAAGCTAGTCTTGAGTTAGAAGTCGTGTGCCAATTGTCAATGTGAGCTTTGAGACTATGGAGGCATTTGCAACAGTAAATTTTTCTTTATAATCCTACAGAGATAAATATGTTCACACATTTTCATCCTGTGTAGTCGGAGTAAATTATTTGCTTTTCTATTTTATAAGTTTGTTTAGAAATAACAATTATGGCAGATGACAACAGTGATCTGTGCTGCTTGTTCTTATGTTTAATTTAAATGTTAAACTCTTGTTAACTTTAAGTTATTTGGGATTGTTTAAATGATTAGTGAGAACTAATGCTACAGTGAGGTCAATAAGTATTTGATCACCCTGTGATTTTGCAAGTTCTCTTACTTAGAAATCATGGAGGGGTCTAC
>JAQMYJ010000033.1:22509392-22523246 GCA_030014305.1 Clarias laeviceps
CAGGACTGTTTAATATTGTTTCCGCCTTGCCATGCCTGGTTTGTACGTGCGCATCCCAGCGGGGTAAAATGTAATTTGATGGTCGGCGCTGTCTATTTCTATCAGAGTCGCGCAAACTCAAGTTGGTCCGTGCTGCGCGATCCACTGGGCTGCACGAATCAACCAGATCATCTCTGCTCTATTCAGATTGTCGCGCTGCGCTGTCCACTGGGCCGCGCAGATATTTGGTCTTCCCACGCCGGCTCAATTGGGTGCCACGGTTTCATCCCACTTTAGATGTGTTTGGCTTCCCATAGAAGTGAATGTGTATTGTGTGGTTACGTAACGTGCAACGTCACGTGATCTCAATCGCGATTAGGACGATAGACCAAAATCTCTATCGGTTGACAAATTTCTACCGGTTAATCATGTCTACCGGTATATCGCCCACCCCTAGCACCAATCACAGCAACTGTTGACAATTCCTGCAGCTGAAACAAAATCAAACAACTGAGCTGCTGTACAGATGTCCTCTGATTGGCTGTGTGGTTGTTCAGCTGGAATAATTTCATGCCCATATTTAGGCCATAATTACATTTTACACCTCAGAGCCGGCGTAATGCAGGTGCTACTGTACATGTAGAAATTTCTGATTCCACCCCTGTAAATTCTTCTTACAGGATTGTCAAAGCAACTCGTGGCAGATCAGGAGCTTCAGATTACCCTCTGACTCAATAATTTTATTTCACTTTGTAGCATAGATTAAGTGGATACAGTTTAATAAGATTATTTCACTTTATATAACACGTGCTGCTCTTCTACAGCCAGAGATTGAGGAGTGGAGTTCATGGGATGAAGAAGCTCCCACAAGTATAAAGATTGAGGGAGGTAATGGAGCAGTTCCATCTCAGCAGAACCAGGTGGAGGATGAAGAGCCAGATTATTTCAAAGACATGGCTCCTACTATCAGGAAAACACAAAAAGTTGGTTCATACCTTTTTTGGAATGCCTTATTATTCATTTATTTTTTTATTTGTCTACTGAGTAGTAGAGAGAATTCATGGGTGACTTAATCCTTGTTCTAATCTTCACCTTTGGCTAGATTGTCTTGAAGAAAAGGGAGCCTGTGAATTTCTCTCTCCCTGAAACAGCTACCGGCTTCTCCAGCAGACTGGCGGCCACTCAGGATATGTCCTTCATCCAGCCTTCAGTGAGTCTGCACTCCTCTGTGTAGAAAAATGTTTCTTACAAGACACTTGTGTGCACACCTTTTCATATATTATTTCTATTTCAGGGATGCTGCAATAGTTTTATTCATATTCTTATATGTGCTAAAATAATTTTAGCGATTTATAATTACATGCATACACAAAATAGCCATATTATTATGACCACCTACCTAATACTGAGTAAATCCCCATTTTTGCCACCAAAACAGCAGTGCATTGTGTGTTCTGACAGCATTCTGTTGAAGCTAGCAATAACCTGTTCAGTAACTCGAACTACAATAGCTTTCCTATTGGATCGGCCTACGCAGGGCCAGCCTTCGCTCCCCACGTGCATCAATGAGCCTGACCTTTTTGCCAGTTCACTAGTTATTTATGTTTTTCTTTCCTTGGAGCACTTTTGCTAGGTCCTGGCCTCTGCAGACTGGAAACGTCCCACATGAGCTGCAGTTTTGGAATTGCTCTGACCCAGTCATCCTCACATCACGATTTGGCCCTTTTCTGAGTAATTCAAATCCTTATGCTTGCCCATTTTGTGTGCTTCCAACACAACAACTTCAGGGGCAAAATGTTCTGTCCAGTTGCCATTGCAAAAAAGATATTGTAACTGTAACGACTGTGGCAATGGCTTTATTCGGATGGCTAGACGACTGGGTCAGAGCAACTCCAAAACTGCAGTTGTTGTTGGATGTTTCCGGGCTGCAGTAGTCAGGACATACCAAAAGTGACACTAGGAAGGAAAGCCAGTGAACTGTAGAACAGGATCATGGGTGGCTATGCGCATGGGGAGTGAAAGCTGGCCTGTGTAGTTCAATCCAAGTTTGTTCTGCCTGAACACAGACAGAACACAAAAAACTCATCGCTGTTTCTGTGGCAAAAGGGAGGGCTTACTCAATATTAGATGGGTGGTCATAATGTTATGGCTAATCTGTATACATGCATACTGTACATGCATGAGGTGAAATAAATAATTAGTTTATAATAATTGTTTTTGAAAAAAAGAAAATAATTCTGTCATTGTAATTTGTCTTAAAAGGTTTTTACACACTCAATCTCTCCTCTGTAAATTTTAAGCAAAATAAGCCATTATCACAGACTCATTCTAATAAAAAATAAAAAATTTACTACTTTATATATTTTGTGCTGTGCTATACAACACAAACTTGATGAATCAGAGATGTGTGTGATGTCTTCAGGCATGTGTATATGGCTTTCTGGTGCTTGCTTTATTGAGGAACTTGTATATGTGGCCTACAGGCGGAGCTGGGAGACCTAGAAACCTGGCAAGAGGACACTAATGCATGGGAGGACGAGTCTGATGCTTCATGGGAGGCAGAAGAAGTGTTGAGGTATTGCTCCAGAATCAGAAACATAACATAGCAAAAGAAAACACTGTAGAACCCTTCTGATGTTGGTAAACATAGTTTTCGACCACAAACTAACAATTTCCTTTGAAGCTACAACTAATTTGTTAATTCTTTGTATTTCAAGGCAATTTTAATTAAGGCATAAACCTGGGCTTATACAGTAAAGTTTACACAGTAAATGTTAAACCATGCTTTCATTACTCAACAGAAACTTAAGTAACAGAGCAATATTCCTATGATACACATTGTGAGACATGTTTGTCAACATTCACTAATTTCTTATTAATGTTATCTGGTATGACATTCCTTGAGAGATGTATCCCTGGCAACAACAGACAATACTTTATTTAACCTTACCTTTTATTATCTTTATCTGATATGAAGTGTGTATTACAAGGACAAGCATTTTTGGTAATCAGCTCAGTCTAATCTTTCCACCTTATTGCCTTCAACCAAAGTGATTTCATTAATTAATTTTATTCAACTGTCAGTAAAAGCTGGCGTGCTATAAAACATGAAGTCGTTATCGGTAGCTGACGCCTCCGCGTTTGTGTTGTTTTGCCTCCAGAGAACACTGTGACGTAACTATGACAGGCTCTAAAAGCGTCTTTGGAGCATGCTGTTATAGGGATGTCATGCGGTCTTAAGTGGATACCGCAGCAGTTTGCTAAAGATTAGGGATTTTTATCATGTTTATTAATAACGTTATGTTTTTTAACTACTTCCTGTTATATTTGATGACATGGAATATCTGTAAAACAAGTTGTCCCTCTTAATGTTTTAGCAACTATTACCTGTTGTTTCCTTATTAGCCTATCATTTTTTTTTTAATCATGGGAGCAGCCGAAAAAACAACAACATGAGACTAATAAAACAAGCAGATTATTTTGGTGAAAACTCTGGTAAAGTTTTTTTTTTTTTTTTTTTTCTTGGGGTGACTGTTATAAAGCACCTTTTATTGAGATTTCCTCCATAAATCTAAAATAATAAAAAGATCTTACACATGTTAACAAATAATAACCATAATAGTTGATATGGTGAGGTTTTCTGTATCATTTAAAAGTCTCAGATTTGAGTATTCAGAATACAGTTGCTATGGCTACAGCAAGTACAAGTAGTTCTTTACTCACACACACTTGTAGCGTCTATATATTGTGTAAGATTCATTTTCTTGCCATAGCTGAATAAACCTCTGATGCTAGCAACTTGTCTGATCATACAGCAGTGTTTATTAAAAACATTTGCTTGAAAGTGACTATATAAAGTACTTTTAGTACACATTTAATAATCATGTGCAATTTCCATATTCATGTAGCTGTTATTCTGAGGAATTGTTTGGCAGAGATGCAATGTTTTAGGGTATATAGATGGACCGACCGCTGATTCAGTCTCACTTTGGTCAGTTGGAATAGTGGATGCAGTGTATAGTGATATAATTTGTCCACTGGATGGCAGTAAGCTACATGCTGATCCGAAGATAACCTGTCTTATCATCTAGCTCATAAACAGATTCTTTATCTGTGTTTCAGTTTTCATCTGTTTTTTAAATTTTTTTTTTATTACTTCTTCTTGCTCATCTGTTTATTTTTGTTTTGTAGCAAAACAAAAAGAACAAATTTACCTGAACATAATTTCAATTGAATGATCTTGATATTTGGGGTTTGATCCACTCATTCATTTGTTTGTGGATATGTGGATTTCAGACAGCAGAAGATGGCAGAGAGGGAGAAGCGTGCCATGGAACAGCAGAGGAAGAAAATGGAGAAAGAGGTGCAGAGAATGATGAAGAAGGAGCAGAAGATAGCAGTAAAGCTTTCCTAACATTTCTAGGCAGAGCTGGACACTTGGGGAGGGGAAAAAAACCCACACAAATGATCCTCAATCAGTATCTTTTAACATTTTTATTCCCTGTTCAACATGACATGTCCTCAGCCATCAGTTTTGGAATCCATTGGCTCTTCAGTTTTACTGATTTCCTGTCTTTCCCCTTTTATTGTAAAGAATCCAGTGTACAGTTTTAATGAAATCAGAGGCAGTTGGGACAAGGCTAATAGTACACATACAGAAGAACCTTAAGCTTTAGTCTGTCTGTATTTATTAAAAAAAAAGACTATGAGGGGAATGAGGATTTTTGTGCCTCATTCAAAAAAAAATTTTTTTTTTTTTTTTTTTTGCATAAGTTCATGCAACTTATTATGCTTTCAGAACACAAATGATAAGTGTGGGAAACATAATTGTGCTTGAGTCACTGCTGAAAGAGGCCTTACCAGTTGGCATGTATTTTTTATTTAAATTTTTTATCGGAATAAGATAATCTGAGAGTTAAAATAAAAAATGGAAATTGAATATCTTGGAAAATAAGAACATTGTCTTGGTTAACAACCTGTTGAGGATGGTGTGTATGTGGGATGGAGTGAAAGACTGAATCTAGCATTTAATGTGGTGTGGGTGGTAAACCGTTGGTCGTCATGGAAACATGGCAGTTTTTGAAAGCCTGCAGTATCATCCAAAGTACCTCACGTCTTATCCATCTTTATATTTAAACAGGGCTCAAGATTCTATTCAGCACATGCCATATGTAGCACAGTTATAGGTTTCTGACAGCAGTTCAACATGTTACCTTCATGTTAAACCGAAACCTCAGGTTTTTATTATTGTTTGTTATTTTGGGTCCATTTCACATTGATTATTGGTTGCAGGTTAAATAAACAGCATCTAGATTGATACTCAAGCTGTACTAAGGGTATGGGGTTGTGGATATAATTTGCATGCGGTAATGATGAAGGAATATTGTCATGAGAGTTTTGGGTGCAGGCAGTAATTTGAAATGCTCTTTCTATTAAAATTATGTTTCGGGGAGAAAAAATCCAAATGTTCACGATGAGTGTGCCCCTGGAACTGGAACAAACAATAGGAACTTATCACCACCAATCAACATCATGCAACAAAAGTGCATTGCATAACTAAAAACTAGTGGCAGCCATTTTCAATTCACAGTTTATCTAGAAAAAGCTAAAATACGGTCCCTTTTTTTTTTTTGATGCAGATGGTTAGATGTTAGATGATGCCGAACAATGTTGTTTCAGTTATGTGTTCAGTGCCTTCAGCTTGATTGGTGATCTTAGGCTTTAATTTCTTGCTGGCTGCATTTACTCAAAGCTCCAAGTACTAAACTAAGGAAGCAAAATTTGGACACCAAATGTCTTGGCTGAGGTATGTTGGAAATTTATGTAAATTAGATTCCCCCCCCAAGCCATCCTTTTATGTTGTGTCCCACTAGACATGAAAGTTTCTCTGAAGATTTACAGCACAACGATCATGATTACATTCTGGAGACAATGTTCAAAGGGCAGCTCTGTAGTACATTTGGGAAATCAGGCCTAGGCAACAGATGAGACATGAGCTTGTCATTTCACAAACATTTTCATTTTGTGCGCACATTCATTTTTTTCCCTGCAATAAATGTTTGGATTTTTAAAGAAAGATGTGTTTACTGGAGTTTGGGGAAAAGCCATATTTTAGATCCTGGTCTGAAACTGCAACTTAAGATGTTTGTACAGGTGTATATATTACATTGTCTTTCTAAATTAGATCTGCACATGGAATGTGAAACATGTTTAACTTTTGATGATTAATTTGCTAGTTACATACATACTCAAACAGGCTATAAAAGTAATATATCCTCACAGTGCATTAGGCTTTAATATCAAGGCTGAACACCTAAGAGATGCCCCCGCAATAAGATTGAACACTCGTGCTTATTCAAGGTCAGGCTCTTCTGACTAGTAGAATATTCCAGCCCTGAGAATGACGTCGTGATCTCCAATCTGTCTCTCTGCAGCGCCCCCAGCTCATTTAAGCCCATACAGCCTGACTCAGTTTGATATTAAAACAGTTAATTTCATTCAAGAAGAAATTATGTGAAGCGTGTCAGTTCATAAAATTAATTTTGTACCTCATTTGAATAGAAGGAAAAGGAATCATTGCAGGTAGAGGTCTGCTATTTTACTAAGACCAAAGTGTCCTTCAAAATGTCCGTAAAATGATCTTCTTATACATCTGACCATCAGATACATTTATTATATATTTTAACTGAAACTTTTTAGTGCTCTGCCAAGTTAACACATTTGGATGGTGCCCTTACATGGTCAAATGTATTAAAAAAAAAAGTACATGCTTTCCTAGACCAAATTTTCTTTTCTTTTATCACATCCACTCATTTTAAAATTTCACTTCTAAAATTCCAGAGGAAGTTATTTAACTAAATCTGTTAACTGAATCCAGAATCAGGGAATGAAAATACACCCTGGATGGGCTGCTAGTCCATCAAATGGCACAATGCCTACTCAAACACATGAAGGAATCACTATATAGCCAGTCTACCTACTTTAATGTTTTTGGCAATTGGGAGGAAGAAGAGCACAGATGACACTGTGAGAACATGCACAGGAACTCCATGCTGAGAGCAACCCAAGCTCAGTATCAAACCAGGGACCCTGAATGTGCCACCTGACATCTGTTTTCCCAGTACATTTATCATTTTATAATCATGATATATCTATGAATATATGTTCCATGTTTCAAGTGTGACTTCCTGCCGTCTGTTTTATTGAAAAAAATATTTTAATTCATATATACATTCATAATTATATAATTCAGTCTTTATCGATTTTGCTTTCTGCCTTTCGCTTACTTTCTTGTCCGATCAGCCATTTGCCTAACTTTTCTATCTTGACTGAGGGGTAAATGGTTGACATCACTGTTCATCTCTCTCTCTCTCTGTGTCTGTGTGACTGCTAATGAGTCAGAGCCATAGTTCTGCTTTCTCTAGTTTACATTTTAGTTTTCACTGGAGATGAGGTTACACAGATTGTCCAAATAACTGAAAAAGTTTGCGAGATGCTTCTGTGCAACAATTATGAAATGGCTTACTCATGCTTCATGTAAATTGTTTGGGCTGTCAGTTCTGTTCCTCCCGAACTTCCCATCTACTGTAAAAGCCATTTTGAGCAAGATGCAATCATAAGTAAAATGGAAACTGGTAAAGGAATCTGGAAAACACACTACAGATTTACATCATGTGCACACATTTAGACCTAATTTAGCATAGGAAAATCCATTTTAGAGGTTGAAAGACACAGGAGAACTGGAGATCTCATATTACCTGTATTTGTCTTTACCCCTTTCATTATCTGAATGATAACTAGGTACAAACATAAATGGGAGATCATGCTTTAATAAATATTTACTGTGTCTAATAAACAAATATTGCACATTGCTCAGGCACAAAAGGGTCATACAGTATGTACTGTAGCATTGACAAGGTCACAAAGAGTAACATGTAATGTAATGCTCCACTGTTGGGGACAAATTCACAAAAATAAATACAGAACAAGCTTTGGCTCTAGGGCTACTCATTTGGGAACAGGAACATCAACAGTCAACACCATTTCAACACACAGGAAATGGACTAGCAGGCAAATGACAGCACAACAAGTGATCACCTACCCAGATGATCACAGCAGGGCAATGAGCAATATCTCATGACAAACAAAAAAAAGGTAACTCAACTCATTTCATACATGTATGACAACTATACACAGTGCAAGGTGGCAGAACTGGGGGGAAAAAAAAGTACTTATATACGCACACAAAAACAAATCTTTTAAGTGCTCTTGTTAGCTGTGCCTAAAGGTAAAGGACCATCACACATGTGGCCCGTAGGTGACAAGGCGAAGAGAGTGCAATCCCATGATGCAACAACCACGGATTAAAGCTGCAATGTTGTACACTGGTGCCCCATCAACTGCATCGTGCTGAGAGTATAGCCAGGCCACCGTAGGAAGAACAGGTGCTGCCACAGCAGCCAGATCAACCAAGAAGCTGTTGTTCCAGTGGCTTTTCCCCACCACAGCTGTATTAGCACTGCTGCGAGAATCCTTTATGCCAAAGTCAAGCTCTTCCATGAACCCTGGTTTCACATCAGGTTTTGAACTCCGGGTTGAACCACCAGGGTCCTGTGAAATTAGCAATGAAGAAAGTGCTGGAGGATAGGGAATGTGGTCCATCCGCTTGGTCAGGTTGGGACTCTGGCCTTGAGACAGTTTGTTTTTGATTGATTCTTCTGCCTGGGGTAGGTTGGGCTCCTGTGCTTTGGGTAACTTTTGTAGAACACTAGATGCCAGCCCAGAGTTTTGAAGCTTTAGCATATGTAAAAGCAGGGACTGAAGGTCAGGGTTATAAAAGGTTTCATCAGTTTGGACTGCCTTTTCACCAGAAGCATGGTGCTCATCAATATTGGTTTGGCCATTTGAGCTCTTCACAGTATCCTTAGCAGCATGCTGTGTCAGAGGGAACATTCCTGGCAGGCTCATGAGTTTGGCACTTCCATCTTGGCTGTAGTCCACAGCTGTAGACATGAGAACCGGCTCAATCATATCCATCTGGTTGGCTGTATCATTAATAAGCAGCCCACTGTCCGCCATCTCTTCCTTTGCCTGACCCTCAACCAGCAGCTCTTTGTTCTGCTTCCCTTCAGAGGACTTTTCCGGAGAGTCACAGGTGAAGTCCAGCGTGGGCTCGTCATGCAGGTTGGCACCACTTTGCGCCAGTTCCATGCTGTGCAGCAAGGATTCTAGCTTCCTGTTTTGAATGTTAATATCAATGAAGTACTTCTGGATGCCTTTATCCTTCTCCATCAGACTACTTTTCATCGTCTCAACTACTTGCCGTAGCTGTTTTATCTCCTTGCGTGCCTCCTTGAGAGCCAGCTGTGCCTCCACACGGTGACACTCTTCCTCAATCCAGTCCTCACGCATCCTGTCCAGCTGTGACTTCAACTCCTGAACTTCAGACTCCCTAAAGGATGGGAAATCTATTCATTTATGTATTAGTACTCAGCTAATGACAGTATGCACAAGTTACTGGAGCTTACCGGTCAGAAACTATTTGCTCAGAATCCCTGAGCTTGGTCCTCAGGTGCCGGATTGTCACCTCTTTTTGTTGCAGAGGGGTCAGGTATTGCTCTGGATTAGGAGGTCTGATGCCATGATTGTCACCACATGAATGGTAGCTCCCTGGAGTGGTTCTTCTGTAAAATTAAATTTATGTTTTTATATTCGTGCAATACAGATACCATGGAGATGTACACACATGAACAATAATTATTCAGTTCGACAGCACAAAAGAATGTGTTTTTGAAATGAAATTAACGACCCAGTTAAATTATTACGGAATTGCCACAATGTCACTGTCCCAATTAAGTAAGGTACCAGATTAAATAGAAAGTTAGTCTAGTAAGGGATGAATCAGTAGCTCACAGGCCTAAGCAGCAGTGCTAAGACTGGAGCACAAGCTTGCTTTGAAGTAAACTCTGCATCTCTGCTATAAATATCACACCAGAGAGGATGAACACCACACTGCACTGCTCCACATAGACATTTTTAATCAACACAACAGTATCGCATACAAGGCATTAATATGAATTTCAGTACATGCATTAGTGTTCTTTAATTTGCTATCTATTGTTAAGACAATACAAATGGACTGAAATGTGAGATCCAGAACAGCTTTTGAAGGAGTGATTGAATACATTAACTATTCATGCTGTCAGGTTCTGCCACAAGGTGGCTTTGAATAAACCTCTGCAGTCTGGAGCCATGTGACATGATAAATAATTGAGTGAATCATTTCAGGGTTCAGCAGAAACCAAATAGGACAAAGGGTACGGTGTCATTTACACATGCACAGTGTGTGAGAAGTCTGCTGAAAAGTACTGTATATTCATTTTTTAGTGCCCATAATCAGAGGTCTGTCTTCCACCTGGTATGTCCTACCTGACAGTAGGGCTAGATTTGTTGCTGATACATGATGAAGGGGATGCTTTTGGGGGTGTCCTGTAGGGGGCATAAACTTCTGCATCACGGGTAAGAGTAGGGCTTCCAGGTGGCTTGAACCCAGGCTGGCTTCTGATGTGTGGCAGACGACTAGAGAAAAAAAAATTCTAAATGAATATGAAAAAGAAATAACCCATATAAATTTATGATTTTATTTTATTGATACCCTCAATTTACATAGCCAAGTAGGACATAATAGGTAAAAATAAAAATGTTGTAATTCGTATTCTACTGCATACAGTAATATACTAGTCTTATTACTGTGATTTGATCAGGTAAAAAAATTAAATGTTACATAACCTATGTGAAATGCAGCTCTTTTTCTCCGTGGAGTTGTTGGCCATAGTTCCACGGCTCTTCAAGCTTCCAGTGCTGCTGGAGGAGCTGAAGTCAGCCTCACTACCTGCAAAACACGAGTGCTCTACATGTTTTAGTAAACCGTGCAAACACACTATATCTGTTTCCATTCTGCCACACCAGGGACCCAGACGTTCCTGGAATGAGCAATCTATACACACATACACATTCTAATCTACAGATTGTATTGTCCAGTATTAATAGTAGATAAGTGCAGACTAAGGAAAACAAGGTTTCCTCAGCAGCTGGAGGCTCTCCTTGTCCTCCATTATCACTATCATTTTAACAAATCTCTAAATCAGAGTATGCATAATCAAAGACAACGTTCAGTGGACAAAAACAAAACTTAAAATTATGACAACATGGTAACAAACAAAATAAAAATATAAAGCATGAAACAATATGCAAAAAAAGCATGTGTGAATCAATTCATAAGCCAAATTAATAATCTCACTACATATAGAAATATAAACATGTACCTGAGAAACATCTCTTTCCTTTTGATAAAACCATCACACTGTGCACTTTAAACTTGTGAAAGAACAAAACAAACTACTAAAACTAGCAGTCTTTCAGTGTTGCGAGTTGGATTTTGTAAGTCACTTCATTGAGCCAATGGGGGAAGTTAACTAATTACACTGATTGAACAGCTGCAGCCCAAATGAACCACCAATCAGCAATCACTGTTTGTAAGCTCAACCAAAAAGAAATGTATACATGCTTGATTGGAAAAAAAGCTAGCAGGAGATAGCTACAGTAGATTTAAGACCAAATGAGCAATAGATTATTCCTTATATATTAACCTTCTACACCTGTACATAAGACACTCACACCCTTGTAGATATGAAGCCATAACCTTATTTTACTGCATTTGTTATTTATTGTAAATAGGCCACTTATATATTTATGGTAAGATGCTAACTGCATTTCATTGACTTTGTACATGGGCTTTGCACTTACACTATGACAATAAAGCTGAATCTAATGCAATGTAATGTTATCTAACCTATATCACTTATTATGTACTTGGTCATGGAAGGCCTCAAGCCTCTCTCAGGAGATACAAGGCACAAGATGGTGTGCCCCTAGGCTGGGTACACGTAGACTGTGGGAGGAAACGCAAAAAACATGGAAGAAGATGCAAACTGCATGCACACAGACTCGAACCCTCATCCCTGGAGGTGCAACGACAGTGTTAAACAAGTGGTGCCACTGTACCACCTACAGATTAATATTATAAATTTTATTTATAAATTATGTACTGTTAAGAAATACTGAAAATAAATAGAAAATAAATCATCAACAGTGTTTCTTTTATGATGGATAACATTATTTCACATTTCCAGGGCCCTGGGATATGGGTAACTTTTGGATGCTTTTGCTCCATGTGTGTTTTCTCTTCCCATCTCCCAAAAACATGCTAGTATTTGGATTGCCTACTGTAAATTACCATTATGTATGAGTGAGCATGTAAATATGTGCGCATGAAGCCCTGCGCTGGACTGGTATCCAAGGTGTCCTCTTGCTTCGTGCCCAGTGCTCCCAGGATAGACTCTGGATTTAATGTAATCCTTATTATGATAAATTATTTGTAAAAAGCTATATATATTTTAAGTGTTAAAATATTTAAAATTAATTCTTCTGATGTTGCAGAAATGCTTTAGTTCAAGGCAAAAAAAAAAAAAAAGCTTTAATATGGTGTAGTGCTGCTGGAGGTATATACTATGCAGGACAAAGAGTAGAAAATAACTTGAATAAGTTCACATGGATAATCAAGTGATATATCTTGTAAGTAATTTAAAATTTCATAATTGACACTGAGCCCAGCAGAATGTCAGTGGAGGTTTGGGAGTAAACAACTGAGCTGATTATGACAAATAAGACGCTTCTGTAGATTTCAGGATCCAGCTATCAAGCCACAGAAAAGAGCAAAGTAATAGTCAGTTCTGTAAAAGAAACAATAGTGTTTCACCATCTGGTTGCGACTGGAAGTGGTTTAATTCTGGAAGAACTATAAAGATTTTTAAAGACATGGTTTTTAAAGTGACATTTAAAAAATGTGTTTAAAAACAGAGTTGACTAACAAATAGTACTCACCCCCAACTGCACACCAACAAAACAACATATGTCTGAAGTTTTTGAATATGCAATGCGGTTTCCATAGATGACCTCTGACTTGGCTGCATGAATCATTTACGATTTTGTCAGATGCCTGATCACTGATAATAATTCAAATTCCATTATTATATTGTTTGACTGAGTCAGTAATAGCTCAGACCAAGATTTGAAGAGGAATGAAACATTAGTATTTAACAGATTACCAAATAAAATGTTTGATTGAATAGCAAGAAATAATATATTAAAAATGAAATTCAGTTCATGGATGACAAATGGATGATTCATATATTTACAGATCATTTAGTCTGAATCTGCTCTAAGATAAATAAATTTCTATGGTGTTAGAAATATCATCTGGTCTTTTTCCAGTCTTCAGTCACCCATTGCGCTGTTGCCTGATTGTTTCTGACAGGAGTGGAACCTGATGTAGTCTTCTGCTTTTGTAGCCCACCCACTTTAATGTTCAATGTCTTATCACACCACAGTTATAAAGAGTATTTATTTGAGTGATTGTAGACTTTCTCACAACTTGAACGCATCTAACCATTCCCCTCTGCCCTTTCTCTTCAACAAGACTATCTGCTCACTGGATACTTTTTGTTTTTTTCTATGCATGTTTCAGAAATACTCAATCCAGCCCATCTGTCGCCAACAATTATACCACACTAAAAGTCACTTAGATCATATATTTTTAAATATGAATATAGCAGGATTCTTGATCCGAATCTGCATGATTTAAAGCATTGAGCAGTTGACATATTCTTGACTGATTTGGATAAATGCATAAAAGTACAGGTGTTCCAGTGGCGGCTACTGGTCTGTCAAATAGGGGAACCTCATTTTCGGCCTCACTTTCACGGCTCATTTTCACTTGAATGCGAGCACCTTCATTTATTGCATGCTCAACCCTGA
>JAQMYJ010000033.1:22523836-22554308 GCA_030014305.1 Clarias laeviceps
CATAATTTGACCATTAATTTTGTGACATTATAGGGGAAGCTGAGCTTCCCTTGCAGTCTTAAAGAAATCGCCACTGAGGTGTTCCTATTAAAATTGCAGGTCAGTGCATGAAACTAGGGGTCTAACTTTTCCTTTGGTCCTTTAAGCATCTGTTTTGCTTAAAAAAAATTTTTTTTAAAGCATTTTCAATTAGGTGGCTTTGTGGTAAGCCAAGCCAGGGTGGAGGGTTCAAGTCCTGCATTTGGTCTGTGTAAATAGAGTTTGCATGTTCTCCCTGTACTTGTAATGTTTTCTCTGGGTACTCTGGTGTCCTCACACAATCCAAAGACATGCAGTTTGCCCATAGTCTGTGAGTGTGTGTGTGTGTGTGCCCTGCCGGGGATTGACACCCTTTACAGGGTGTACCCTGCCTTGTCTCCTGGAATAGGCTCCAGGCCCCCCTCAACCCTGTAAAGAATAAGCGGTATAGAAGATGAATAAATGTAAAAAGTTATAATTAAGCAGATACCTTAATCTCCAAAAACACTGCTCAGCAAAAATGTTCACACCTACCCAAGTCTGGTATCTTTATTTTATGTAAAACAACTTGAAGATGACATCAGATAAATCTACAAATATTAACATACCTTTGCATGAAGTAGAAGGTTGTTGCTGCTCCCTCTTGTGCGTCTGTATGCCATTACACTCAGCAACCACATTGACCCTGACCCTCTTGACCTTGGGCTTGCTCTTCACTGGTATGGGTGACCCCAGTGAGCTGTTGTCTGAGCCAGATCTCAGTTTAGCTGGAGATGGACACTGACTGCTCGGACAGCCGGTGTCATCTGAAACCAGGGTAGCACACAGCAAGACTGCTAGCAACTTTTTATGCAAAAAGCTTTACTTAATACGTGTGTTCAGTGTGTAGACCTTAGGACAGTGCAACAGTGTCTGTCTCAAGGACATATTCAGTATACCTGATGAGAAGCTGTTAGGACTGATGGTTCTGTTCTGTTTTCTGATAATGTCACAGTCTTTGCTTTCATCCTCAGACAACGGAGATTCCAAAATCTGTGAAGCCTTAGGACAAACAGGTTGAAGGACAAGACGAGGGATGCGGCTGCGAGTGTTGTGCTTTCCAAGTGACTTCTTTACCTCAAGAAAATGTCAAATTACTGTAAATGGTGGAACAATGACCAAACTACTCACTTCGATTACAGTGATCAAGTACTTAAAAATAACTCAAATTTGGATAGTCACTAGATTATATTTAACATTATAAATAAGAAAAGCAAAAATACCTTGTATTCCTGAAATGGCCCCATCATGCTTAAATTAAAATACACTTGTGAGGCTCCTGGGAAGGGAAAAAAATGTTTATTTTTTTTATCTGTTTTCTTTTGCTTCTTTGTCAAATTAGGCAAAATTATTCTATGCACGGTTTAATATCTACTCCTATCTATTTTTGTTTAGGCAGCTGAGAAACTTTGGTGCATTCTTGATGTTTAAGTGCTATACAAATAAAGTTGAGTTGAGTTGAGAGCTCCAAAGAATTTGCACACTATATCCTGCTATATTTGGTAGGCTTTATATTCAATTGTCACAACTTTTTCTCCAGAAGTAAAAGCTTATGTGGCATGTACCTTGGACACACAAAAGCGATTCATCATCTTCGCTAATTCAAATTGTGATAAACTATTTCGATCAGGATTTGTCTGCATGACTTTTATTCTGAAACTGAACAGGAGGAAGGCACAGTGGCTTTCCCCTTCTCCTGTTCTGTTTCTCTCCGATTATCTTAATGAAGCAGATGCAAAAAATAGCATCATTACTATTTTACAAATCACACAACTTCGAAGTTTGATGTCTGTTTAACTCTTAGATATATCCTGCCTTGTACAAATGTTGGAATGCTTAGCATTTTAAGGAGAAAGAAAGTCAATATATTTAGCAGCAGAAAGCTAATTAAACACTAAACAAGCTTCTTTTTCTGTGGTCATGACATGATGTCTGTTTCACAGAAACGGGGTTAAAATTCAAGAGAAATCTAACACGACAAAACTAAATGTTACTACACAGAAAGAAAGACTGAAGCACTAGCAATAATGCTTCCTTCAATCCAGTGCTATATGAGCAGGCTAGTTAGCTAACCTGACAGGATTTCTGTGAGGGTTTTGGAGGAGAATATGCCCACAGATATAATGACCAGTTAAGCCAGAACCACTGACAACTCCCGGTTTTAAATCTTTTCTGGAATTATTTAAATAGTTGGGCTTCTAATTGCTAACAAAATTTTGGCAGTTGTGTCAGACAGGCCAATATATGTCTAACTAACTTTAAATGGCAGAAGCTCAAGTAAGACAATATATTTTTTTATATTTACATAAATTGTGAAACTAAGCAAAACAAAAAGTTTTTTATTTTTTATTAATCATAATAATGAAAATGTCTTTCTCACCCCAGTTCATCCACTAGATACTTTAAGCCTTAAACCTTTATTTGTCACATACACATACAGCGCCCCTGGTGCAGATAGGGTTAAGGGTCTTGCTCAAAGGCTCAACAATGGCAACCTGGTGGAGCTGGGGATCGAACCGCCAATCTTCCGATCAGTAACTCAGTGCCTTAGCCCTCTGAGCTTAAAAAAAGAAAAAATCTCTCTATGTATTGGTCTCCTTAAGTAGTGAAGAGATAGTGTTAATATTGTTAAATTAATTTCTAGACCTTTAATTTTTACAGATACCTTTATAACCTCTTGGATGTAAATGCCCCATTGAACAAGGGTAATGAAAAATCCAACTTAATCTAAGCAGATACCAGCTCCTAAATAGTTGCAGGAAAGGAAACCATTGCTGAATTACAGTTACTAGTGCTACATGATAGGCAGATTGTATCAAATAAAATAACACAGCAACGATTGCGTTAGTAAATCTCAAATATTTATTGCTTAATCTAGTTGGAAGAAAGCTGGAAAATGGTTTTAAAGATCAGTCTGACCCAGCGTGTCCTGTGTGTCCGTCAAGTTACGTGGGAATTTGCACATTAACTTGTGCTTCAAACTCGAAAAAAGCCATTAGCCAACTACAGGGGACACGGGGAACAACTCTGGAATCACTTTTTAATTCTTGTGTTTAACAGCTTAGCTGGTTACAAAAGTGGACTCAACTAAGTGGTCGATAACTTTAAATGAAAAACCACAAAGAAAGAGGTTTATCACTACTTCTGATAAAATAATAGTTAAAGAAAATGTGAACAAATACAACAACAAATAATTTCAATAATCTTAACACATACTATTTCATGAACTGTTTAAACAAATATGTAATACACAACATCATATTAAATTTTTTATGAATACATGGAAATTACACTCCATAGCAATCATAGCATGACATAAGTTACTGTTTCACTCTTGTATTGAGAACTATATTAATTAGATCAAATATCAAATAACTCAGATTCATGTGATAATTTGTCCTTTGTATAAGTGAAGTGCGTTATTATAATATCATCGGTATCGCTGAGGTGACCAGCAGCCAATGTGCTTCCCCGTCTCACATGTTACCTACTGCAGTCTCTTGATTTACAGGGTTTTATACACTGAACCTATACTCTTACCTCATAGCTACTTGGGGGTAGTGACTGTAAGTTGGCGTATACAGTAATGTCATACTCTGATCGTTTCATAGTTGTTCCTCACTGTGTTTCACAGTTTCCTTGCAAATTTTCAATTCACCGCACATAAACTAAATTTGCCTAAAATAAAATCACAATTTAATCAATGAAACTAAAGCTTTACTTTTCCAAACTATTAATTGACTAACTTGGAATAGCAGTGGTTGGCCTGGGGGGGTCTTCATGATTTATGGCCTTGAATAAATACACTGAACACAAGGATAAGGTAGTGCTCAATAACAGAGGTAAGTGCTTGACAGGGTCTGAGGACAAAATATGCAGCTTTCCAACCCTAGAGGACTGTGGACATAATACATCTTATTTCTCAGAAAGATTACAATGGGCCAAATAAGCTGGTTATGTAAGTTGGGATGTGATTGTTTACTTCATTGCAAATAATGATATATCATAAGAGCTTTATCACATCACTATGACTGTGCATGCTTTCACTTAAAAATCATATTTAAGGACTAAAACTGACTAAAACTCAGCATTTAAGCAAATTAGCTGGTTATGTAAGTTGGGATGTGCTTGTTTACTTCATTGCAAATAATGGCATATCATAAGAGCTTTATCACGTTTATTTCTTACACAAAGAGGACTTTTTTTTAATTTTATTCAGTGACCCTTCTCTGAAGCCTTACTATTTGGTTTACTTTTTGTCCTTGCTGTTTAAGCCACTTTGGTTAGTGTTCCTTTATACATTATTCGTCAGTTAGTTAAACCTGGCTTAGCAGTGAAGCTGAATAGATAGAAGGATTTGACAGTGTCTAAAGCTACACATCTACAATAGAGTAGACCCCAATGATTTACACTTCATTACAGTTATTTTTAGGCAATATGAGATAGGATATAGGTCATGTGCCTTGAATTAGAAACTCTCCAATATACTAGGACATTTAGGACTTGTAGGACTTGTTTAATGATAATATTTTCTCCTTTTACTTACTGTGAATGTTAATGATATTGGATTACCAGGTCATTGTTTGCTTTTAATCATCATTATCACCATCATCACCATCATTAACATTATCATCATCATCATCATTAAAGATTGCTTTTAATATAACTTTAAATAATGTGATCTCATGCAACACTGCATGAAGAATTTATACATTAGTGAAACAAAAGAACATTAATTTTTAAGTTTAATTTTCAAAGAAATGTTTCTGGTGTTGTTTGTTGTGTATATACGAGAAATTTGTTTTCTAATAGTTTAATGAGGCTGATTTGACACTACTACTAAATATTAAAAGAACCAAAAATGTAACTTTAAGGGTATCACCCCAGCAAAAAGAAATTTACAGCTAAGAAGTATGTTTTCTGAGTGCAACTGAGCAACATGTAGATGTAATACGCCTTACACTGTGCATAATTAGGACAATTACATCTTAAAGAGCCTTTTTTATGTAAGCCCGTTTTTATAACTTTCAAGCAATTTATAGTCTAAATTAGTCTAAATTAGCTTCTGTTTTGAAACATGGTGTAAGGCTGATAATAAGTTGCTCAGTAATGCAAGGCACTGTGCTCAGTTTACAGTCTATGTGCTGTGGCGCAGTAGGTAAAAAACACTTGCCTTGTGTGAGGCGTCTTCTTCCTAGCGAGCGTTCTGTGATGAGGCGAGGAAAACACTGCGTGATGCTGTGTGCGCTCGTGTCTGTTCGTATATGTACGCGTGTATATCAGCTGCGTTGTTTTGTCCCACCCTGTGTTGTTCCTTACACGCGTTCACTTCGCGAGATGGTGCCTTTCGTTATGGATGGGCAAAATCCTGAGAAAGCACACGACTCCCAGCTACGCCAGTCTGACATAAATACCACCACCTGAGTGCGTTATGCAACACGGACAGTGTTAACCCTTACTTTACTGCTCCAAACCTTTTTATCCCCTTTTATACAAACCTTTAGCTATACCGCTATAGAAATGGCTGTGACCAGCGGTGGATAAGTCCCACTACCAGCAGCATGAGCAACACAGTTACATAAGACCATGTGCTTGCTTACTTCATTCCGAATGACGTCACTGGACACATCGTCCAGTTTCACCTCGTCTCTTGACATAATCTTTAGATTTTTTCTAAGTTCATTACGAATCGTGTCGTATTTTTACAATTCCATGCATACATGTGTTTGCTTTTGTTTTCGAGATGGTGATAATAAGTTTTTGAATCAGCTGATTTGCTTTATAATACACCCGAACATGTGAGACTGAGGATGCCTTTAGGCCTTTGTGGAAGTGCACAAGGTTGTAAGGTTTGTAGAGGTAGAACTGCAGGAGTCCTCCGCAGTGAGGATGATTTCGGGATGATCAGAATGACTCAGTGCTGCTGTTTGTCGGCTCTCCATGGTGCTGAAGTGAGTAGGCTGAAAAAAGGCGCCATGGATTTGAGCGCTGAGAATCCTGTACAGCTCTGGACGTGTTAAGCTCGGGCCTATCACCTAAGCAATACAAATGAGTTGATTTTGATTTCCTTTTCTCTGGTACCCATAAACAAGACTGAAACAACACATAACTACATTAAGTTTGGTTGTTTTGGTGTTGAAATGTTAAGTGACTGGGAAAAACCCTGTGAATTGAATACAATGCTACTAAATGTCTGCCTGTAAATAATTTTGCTGCATATCTTTTTTTTTTTATTAGACCCATATTTCAGAGATCGTTGATACGTTAATAAAAAAAATCTCTAAGATAAACACTACCCTCTTGTGGCTGAGTAGCAAAACCTGCCAAAGAGCACCTAATGTTATGTTGGTAAAATAGCGTTTCCTTTGTGTCAGTTATCTTACTGTCTGTCTTTTATTGGCACAGTGGATAGGATAGGTTCAAATGGTTAAGGCTCTACGTTATGTACTAGAAGGTCACGGGTTCAAGCCCCAGTACTGCCAATGTGCCACTGTTGGGCCAGTGAGCAAGGCCCTGAACCCTTCCTGCTCCATGGGTACTGTATTGTGTCAGACCCTGTGCTCTGGTATGCGAAGAAAAGAATTTCACTGTGCTATAAAATAAACATGACAAATAAAGGCTTCTTCTATTTAAAATGATATATTATGCACTATCTTGGTAAAAAAAATCACACACAAACTAATGTTTTAGTTTGACTGCCTTAAGCTTTGAGTACAATGCACAATGCCTGAGCCATCAATCAAAACAGCTGATGAGACAATCTGATCACCTCCACAGGTTTGTACATTGGACACGATGTATGGGTGCATTGCGTCATGCACTTCCCTCCCCAATTTGAAGCTTTTTCTTTTTTTTTCAATTCAATTCAATTTTATTTGTATAGCGCTTTTAACAATAGTCATTGTCGCAAAGCAGCTTTACACAATCAAAATAATTATTTAAGTTTGTATGGAATGTGAATGTGTATGAATCAAAATGGTCAGATAGTCAAAAAATGGTAATTTTTTTTCCATTTAACCTTTCTAACAAGTGTTTTCCTCATACCATATAGTTGGTGAGTCCCATGCCGTTGAGACATCATTACACTATACTGTACATGTGAAAATGTTCTTACTTTCACTATAAAACATATCTGTAACTTCTACTGATGATTTTTACAATACAACTACAACTAGAATTTAAAAATTACTCACGATTTACATTTCCTCCATAAAATAAACATTTTATCACTATCCTTTCAGGTTATAATGATGAACTGGACAGTTCTTAACCCAATTTCAGTACTGAAAAATCTCCTTAGTTGTTTTCTTAGCTTGATGCAGGATGATACATTGACCCTTCTAAAATGGCTGATTCTCCCTCTGTCAGGATCTTATAATCTCCCTGAACAACATTCAGAATACTTCTTCGGTTACTGTTGCAAACCGTAAATACAAATTTTTCAGTTACAGGAACAAATAGAGGTTGGCTGACTCAGGTTAGATTGAGTAAATATTCACAATGCAGCATCTTTAGTTTAAACTGAAAGTAATAGTTTAAACATGTATATATAGCCATAATGGGCCAAGAGCAACAACAACAACAACAACAACAATAATAATAATAATAATAATAATAATTAGCAGCAGAGCCAGCACCACAAACACCACCACCACCATCATTATCATCATCAATATAAAATTGTTGATGATGGTGATACTCTTGCTATTATTATATACATCAATCGATCCCTCCACTCTTCAGTGTAAACTGTCAAAATGTCTATAATTTGGCATATGCCCTTTTCCAGAGCGACTTACATAAGTGCTTTAAAATTTCAATCATTAAATACATCCTTAGACGGGTTCACTAATTTATTAATTAGAAGTACCATCAGTCAAACACTGTGGAGAAGGATTTTTTTGGGACATGGTGGGGGTGGGGGTGGTGGATGGGAGGACTTAATCCACATTCCTAAGAAACAGGTTTTCATCGTCGATTAAAGATTGCCAGGGACTCGGCTGTAAGGGCATCTAGGGAAGGTTCATTCCACAATCTAGGTGCCAGGATAGAAAACAGTCTAAATGCATGTCTTTCTCAATCCCTGAGAAATGGTGGGACAAGATGAGCAGTGCTGAAAGGGAATGTGTGCAGTTGATAACTGCTTTGAGGTAAGTGGGTACTGGGCTGTTTTTAGCTTTGTAGGCAAGCATCTGTCTTTTGAATTTGATGTGGGCAGCTACAGGACGTCAGTGGAGGAAGCAGAGAAGTGAGGTGGTGTGGGAGAATTTAGGAAGGTGGAAAAGAAGTCATGCAGCTGCATTCTGGATCAGCTGCAGAGGACGAATGGTGCAAATAATCCGACCTGCCAGGAGAGAGTTGCAGTATTCCAGTCTTGAAATAACAAGGGACTGAATGAGCACCTAAGTGGTCTGTGTCGAGAAATTACAAGGCACACAACATCAGTAGGTTACTCTGACATTTTCTAATAAGACAGCTGAAAAGGTTTATAATTAAAGTTGCTTGGTTTAATGTTCATGTTATTATTATAATTTTTATTATTATTATTATTATTATTATTATTATTATTATTACCCTTGACATTTTAGAGTTATTTATTTTAGTTAACTTCAAGTCACCTTACAAAAAGAAAATTACAGCCTCTTAAAGTCATTGTGAAAAGTAATTTTGGAGAATCTGTTTTTTAATCATGTCAGTAAATAAAGGATAGGGGGCAGTGCAGCTCCAGAAAACGCAATAGTGTAAACGACGGCCTCTGTTCATGTGGCTATTACTATATTATGATGTGAACAGTATGCCCTATGTGAGATATATCACTGATAGGAATCGCGGGAGTAGCAGAGACACCGGACTCAAACAATACAAAAGGACACCGCATATGACAAAAATGCATGCATGTTTCTTTCAAATAAGATGGCTATAAATGTGTTGCACTTCACAGTAGCTTTAGCCCATGTGTAATGCACAGCTTTTTAGACGTACAAGAAACTTTATGCGCGGCAGCGTCTCTAAGTTCGGCTGTAGCCTAACCAGTGCAACAGATCTGTGAATATTTTCTGGCGACATGTTAACCCCTGTCAGCTATGTTAGTCCGCTCGTAATCTCGGCCTAACTTCGCCCCGAGGCATCGCGGCTCCCCCTCCCTCGTGCGCCCCCCCCACCCACCAGTGAGGAGATGGACAGAAGTGGGCAGAGGCTTCTCCAGTAATTGTGCGAGCGCGCGGCGGGTGGGCGTGTCCCAGCAGCTCTGGCGGCCTCGCAGTTGGTGCGTATACAGAGCGCAAAGCGAGCGCACGTCACTGCTGCTCCTTACTACACCGCCTGTGAGTAAAAGCGAACCCAAACGCCGGCTTCACTGTGGAGAAGTTTTCGGTGCACATTTCGGACACTGCCGCTATGGACGCCTCACGCACACTAGCGCTATGCTTGCTCATGGTTTTCCTTTGGAGTTTACCGTGCGCCCGATCGGCCGCGCTCGTGCCTTCCTCGGGGCCGAAAAGGAACAGGGGGACCAGGAGCCCACATGATGGACAAAGGTCACCCAAATTTCTTAGAGATGTTTTTGCATCCTCCCCCGGTCTAAGTGCACGGGATGATTTTAAGAACTCGGTTGTGCCACACGATTACATGCTCTCCATATACAGGACTTATTCTGCCGCTGAAAAGCTGGGGCTAAACGCGAGCTTTTTCCGCTCTTCCAAGTCTGCGAATACCATAACAAGTTTTGTAGACAGGGGAAAAGGTTTGTCTTATTATTTTTTTGTTGCATTCACATGGAACTCTGGTGTATTAAACATTTTGATTGTGTCTCAGTTGGAGAACTGCAAAGACTTTTTTGCGCATTTCCAGGTCCCAAAAGTTTAGTCCTGTCGCGCGCATCATTTTGCTCACATTTGGATGTCTTTACAACTTATTATAAAAAAGAAGTTCTTTAAAGACAGAACTAACATTTTGGTAAAAAAAAAAATAAAAAAAAGCCAGCAGACTTGGCAGAAAAAAAACTGATGCTAAAAGATGCCAAAGATCTTAAATAACATGACAATGTTCAGGAAACTCTAATTCCATCTACAAACAACTTTTAACATTAGCATGGGCTTTTTATTTGGGGATCTATTTATCTCTAATTGTAACCCCGCCTCAGACTTTTGGACGTATAGGCTGCATTTAAATTGGTTTTACATTGGCACCAAATAACACACCAATAAAGCCCTAATTGGGGCATTTTCCAAATAAAGGCGATAAATCATTTCCCCCAAATCGTAGCGTTAAAGCAGTAAGAATCTGTTTTCATATCGTTTCACATTGCACTGGAGATTCCATGCCTCTCTGGAAAATTCTAGTGTTGAATTTTCAGTGTTCAGATGGTCATCATGCAACATCAATTAAATTAAACGAACTTCTATGAACACAGTACAATATGTCTGGGGTTTTTGCATTTTTTTGAAGATAAATTTTTAAATAGATATTTAGTCATATAAAACTATTTTGTCAATCTAACAAAATGTTAAATTTCGTTAAAATGACACTATGAAGCAACAATAAGTACGTGAAACCCCTTTGTTTTATGGTTGTTCTAATTAGATTATATGAATTATTTTATTTTGTTCATATGAATCTTCATAACAACATGTTGTGGGCACGCAGAATTTAAATAAATAAACCGATATAATTATTCTGCAAATTAATGGTTAGCTCCATTCACGCCGAGAGAATAATATACATTACTTGATGGTATTAGGAGGAACACATTCTTGTGTGATTTTGATTTGATGTGTCACTGGCTATGACCCATTGGTAGACCCTCAGAGCTCCGAACCCCTCACTGGAGAGATTTGGTTATGATTCGATTAAGTGTTGATGTAACCCTTACTGTCGCTGCACTGCAGTAATGAACCAGCTCAACCACATGCACATCATCATAATAACGATTTTTAATTCATATCGAATTTTATGTAGATAGATAACTCTTTGTTTCTGTACAGTTTACAGTTACTTGCATGTTGACTTCTTTTTGGAACACCTCCTGAAAATGTTTTTTTCAGAGTTCTATGATGTGAGCACTGAATGTATACTGAGACAAGACACGCCATAAATACATATTTTGACACGTATTCTATTGCAAACTAAAACATGCTGCACTCCACGAAACAGTGCTGCAATGCATATTTACATGACGGAAAACAGGAAAGCTAAAATTTTTAACAGAAAAAAAGTTTTATGAACAGAATAACTGATGCTAGGTGGCATATGATTTAAGTGCCCTGTGCTCAGTGCACCTTTTTAAATCCTTTATGTTTTCAATCATCATTTCCTCAAACGTAAACATTTCATTATAATAAGGCACAAATCTTTAAAACGACAACGATGTTTTCAAACGTAGATATTTCCCAAAGAAGTGTGCGTCGTTATAGTTGCAAAACAAGCGGATGAAATGTATGAAAATTACTTTTGGCACTTGAAGTAACTCATTAAAACGCAGATGGTCTCTCTCTCTCTCTCTCTCTCTCTCCAAATTATATCTGGACAAACATGCGCAAGGTTGTAAATGGGACAGTGAATGAATTGTTTGTCGGACGCTCGGTTATCAATTTGAAAAAACAAAAAACAAATAGCTGTTTAGGCGGCCCTTTTTCCTGGTTAGAGGCGTATTTTCCTGTGCAACTCTGTAAATGGGACTGCAATAACTTTTATAGTCTGAATAATCAGGCAACGCATTTTTTTTGCGCCGAAAATGTTATTGTTGGCAGAGAGCATGAAATATAAGCATTGAAGTCTTTTTTTGGAAGGGGGGCAGAACTGTGTTAATTATTTGTTGACTTTGTGTTCGATTTATTTCAAGTCTTAAAACTTAACGCAAGCCATACGCGCATATCAACAGAGATAAACACACCGTTTTCTTCTGCTTTAATGATGCAACCTGTGCAAACACACACACGCGCGCGCATTCTTTTTTCAATTAAATAAGGAACGTACGTGAAAATTTAACAAAACCAGTAATTGTATTTCTTATTGTTAAATTCTGATTACACTTTAACTTGGGTAAGCGTAATCTTGACTAAAACAGTATTCTGGTCTATTATAGTGTATTACTGTATTGTAAATAAACGTCACACGTTCGCTGTGACATTTAGTTTTAATGATTTTCATTCTCCAAAGTTTGTCTGATATTATATGTTTTATTCTAAAACCGGGCAGATGAACTTTATGGCATGGCTCGTTGTGCTTGTGTTAGACTAGGCCTCCGACTTCCTCCCAGCTCCGGAGAGAGAGTGCGCATGAAGTGGGCATTAATTCGGCTACAACTCCGACTCCACTGGGACATTTTTCTTGTTGCCTTGCAGTCTCTCCAATGGCGCATTTTCAAAGTGTCCTTAGTTAAGGCTTAACAGGTCAATGTGGCATTTTGATTTAAATGCTGCACAGATGTAGGCCTAGGGATTTTCCCCAGAATTGGTCTAACGTGTAAAGTTCCCTTTAAATACTAAAACAAAGAAAATAAGAGTTTGGCAGGAAATATAGCTCGATAATGCTTCGTTTTTATTGGGAAAAGCGCAAAAATGTTGTAATTTGCGCCTATTATAATCACTTGATAAACTCCAGTACTCTCCAGTACTTATAACATGATACACATTGGTTAGTGATTTTAGCTTTAAAAATAAACAAGATGCACTGCAAAATCTATAATAAGCATACATATAGTCTAGGTAAATAATAATAATAATAATAATAATTGTTTATTTTTCGATTTTTTTCACTGAAAATACTCCATCTTTCGAAAGTGACTACAATTTATTTTCTGTGTGTTTTAAATGTTACAGAGGAGTTCTCGCATTCCCCTTTGCGAAGACAAAAATATGTGTTTGACGTCTCCACTCTCTCAGACAAAGAGGAGCTGGTGGGAGCGGAATTGAGGATCCTCCGTAAACCCCCAGAGGACGCGTTGTCCTCTCCGTCGGATCTCTACAACATTGAGCTGGTGTCCTGCGGCTCCTCCAGGTCTCTGGACTCCAGCACCTCCGTGGGTCTGCGCAATGCCCGAAACCCAGCCTGGGAGGTTTTGGACGTGTGGGATATGTTTAAAAGCAGACTCTCCACGGCTCACGGGGGTCAGCTGTGTATGGAGCTTAGGGCCACTGTGGGTCAGTCTGATGCTGAAATGGACTTGAGGTCTCTAGGGTTTGAGAGGCGCGGTCGCGCGCAGCGAGAGAAGGCTATCCTGGTGGTGTATGCCCGCTCCCGAAAGAGGGAGAACCTTTTCAACGAGATGCGGGAAAATATTAAGTCCTCTCGAGGCTCTCGAGGCTCTGAGCAGGACACGGGGCTGCTCTTCAAAGCGCGTCGGAGACGGAGAACTGCACTGAATAACCGGCACGGCAAGAGACACGGCAAAAAGTCGAAGTCGAGGTGTAGCCGCAAGGCGCTTCACGTAAACTTCAAAGAGCTCGGTTGGGACGACTGGATAATCGCGCCCTTGGACTATGAAGCGTACCATTGCGAGGGCATGTGCGATTTCCCGCTCAGGTCGCACCTGGAGCCCACGAACCACGCAATCATCCAAACTCTCATGAACTCGATGGATCCGAACAGCACGCCGCCCAGCTGCTGCGTGCCCACCAAACTCAGCCCCATCAGTATACTGTACATAGACTCCGGCAATAATGTCGTTTACAAACAGTACGAGGACATGGTTGTTGAGCAGTGTGGCTGCAGGTAGCAATGCACGACGGGAATGAACGCTTAAGACGCTTGAAGTAGAGGTCATCCAAACTCGAATCCGTGTCCAGAATAAAGTGAAAGCTCCTTCAAAAACGAAATGACGTGTTTAGGCCACGTAGGGTATTCCTGGTGATTTCTTGCCATAACTTGTATTCTGATAATTCTTATCTTTTTAAAGACACCCTGAAGTATAAACTGTCATCACTATGGCACCGACCACTTTTTTTTTTGCAAGGAATCAAATTTTTTCTACTATGGTCAGAAGCCCTCATTTTCATTAGTTCACCGTATTCTAGTTTGCACACTGCCTAAGCAGTTTCCCATTAGCCATGTATCGAAACGCGTAAAAAAGAGCTTAAAGTAGGATTTTCTTGTCTCTCAGGCAAGTAGCCTAAGGTAACAAAAGCCAGGTTTTGTGCATAACCGTCTGGACAGGATTCACTGGGGATTTTGTTACACCATTATCTATGGGGACTGAAAGGAATGGGGTGTTGGGCACCTGTTCAAACGCAGCCAGTAAAGTGATGTGTCTGAGCTCACTGTGTTTCACTACGGTCCGGTGCGCGGTCACGTGGTGCCGTTGCCTTTGCCTGCTTTAGAGAACGGTCTGCACATGCGTTATTATGACACAGATTTTACATTAAACATAGCTCCCGCCGTGTATACTGTAATTTGCCCCCAAAATCTGAAAAGCTGTGGGAGAAAGAGAGAGTTGCTGTAAAGGACAATGCATGAGCTAAGAAAATTGTTCCATGCACGAGGGGTTGATTAAAAAAAGAAAAACGTGGGTAAACTTTATATCGAAGTGCCTGGGCATTTTACTGCATGAAGTCACGGTGCCTGCTAAAAACTCTACAAACAAACTCCTCATTTTGGAAACAAGAGTAGGCCAAAAAAATTGACTTCTCTGAATGAAAAAGAGAGATGGAAAGAAAAGGAAGGATACCAGCGCTCGCGTATTCCTGAAATGCACTTCCCAGGAGCGGACTGTCCGGAGCCTTTTCCTCGCGCGCGCGCCTGACCCACTGCTGAGGGAAAAGAGACTCGAGCGAGATTTTATTTAAATGCACATTAGCTTCGAATGCACTGTTTTCTTTATTTGAGCTGTAATTATGTGTACAGTAAAAAACAAAAAACAAACAAACAAACAAAAAAATCTAAACTAAAAGGCGCAAGGACTGGAAATGACCAACCTCGCATCTTTTGTAAATGTACATTTTAAATGCACTCAAATCGTTATAATTTCTATTTTATAATTATTTTTATTATTTGTGATGTACAGATTTTCATGATAATCTCGTATTTCCTACAGTGATACAAATTAATAATTTAAAAAAAATGTATTCAATACTTGCTGAGAGTGGAAATACCAATATCGATGTCTACCTCATTATGGCATAGAGTGTAAGTTTTGAGGTGCATTCAATTAGAGTGTAAAGCTTTTTCTTTTCAATTCTATATACAATATATCAATGGAGAATAATCCACACTATTACTGTACTAATAAAACGAAAATGAATGATCTGTGTGTCGCTAGTTGCTCATGAAAAAATAGGATAAGTGATTGGGGAAAATATTTGTACAACTTAATTGACTTTAAAGCATTTTGAAGACTTTAGAGCTATGTGGAATATTATGTACATTGTAAGTCAAATTAGTGTATTTTTCATATAATGGTGTTTAAATCTCAATTACCTTGTTTATTAATTTAAATAACTAAAAGTTGTAATATCATACCTGATATACAGTGATATTCAAATTCCATTTAAATAGTTTTTTTCCCCTTTAATCAGAATTTTAATGCTTAAGTAATCTCTACCAAATGTTGCAATATTTAATTTTCAATACAACATCCAGTACACAATCTAGAAAAAGGTGACAATTTTTTTTAACCGTCCCGCACCTCACAGCATATGGGCATGTTAGAGAAATGCAGCAGCTGTCAGCACTATGAAGCAGCATGTACAATCGACAGGCTGTTTCTCAATGAATTAACCATTCACAGGTCAAGTTTTCTTAACACTGTAATGTTTCCCAATCTTCAGATGAAAAGATTTAAAAGCAAGGATTGCTTTCATATAGGTGGCTGGCCTTGGCCTGGAAGCAATTAGAAAATTGCTTTGAAATGGCATATGTAGTCCACACACCGGTACAGTATCATGTCACCCTACATATGTTTGGTCAGTGAAGAAAAAACATACTAAACACAGCTTTTATTCTGTCTCAGAAAATGACATGTGCAACAGAAATTCCCTCAGAATAAAGCTAGTGACACCATTATGAGTGTTAAATGGCATCTGTCCAAGACTCATCAATAAATTCATACATGTAAAAATAAGGAGGTAATTATGGCTCAGTTCACACATGACGTTAAAAATAAAGCCCAAAAATAAAGCCCAAACTTTAAGTTACACTATACATATGGGATGATTGTACTATTACTGCTCCGTGCATTGCTGTGTTTTTGTGTCCTTTCAGCCCCTTTATCAGACAAGCAGAGAAACATTGAACCAAATTGTTCATTTAAAGATGTTGCTCAACAAAACTTGTGTTTACATTACTATTTCCAAAATAGAAAAACGCATGACTGTAATACTAGCATTTCATTGTCTTTACTCCAGATTTGATTAAGACATAATGAATAGTGTCTGTGTTTGCTGAAGAGTGCACTGAGACAGGAATGTTGGATATCTCAAGAGTGTTTAGGAAAATGGACAGCAGAGTTTATCATTTTCAGTTTCTCAGTGCAGTTCTGGTGTTTTGTGCATTTATGAGGAGATGGCACATCCCTAGTCTCCCTCTGGCTGGGAATGCATCTTAAGTCATTGCTGTTTATTTAAATGTTGTGTCTTGAAAAGTTACAACCAGATGCCTGGCAGAGGGACAGATCATTTTCAGTTCAGATTCAGAGAATGTCTTTGACATAATCCATCTGTGCTGTGGGCTATAAGGCTAGATGGTGGTTTGAACTCTGATGCTCCAGTCCTAAGTAAAACCATTAACATGCAGAGTAAGGCTTGGAGGACAGAGTCTCTGTCTGAAGTATTTAACAAATTTCAGCACATATGTACACACAGTTTATTCTTACACAAACCGTCTGTTTCAACAGGGACAGTAATGTTCAGGGAAATGCACTTGGCAGCTGCTCATTAGGGAAAAACACAGGATGGAGCAGCGCAGGGATGACAAAGGCAAAAGGGATATTCCATTAACGGGGCATCTGCTGGCCTTCTCCTTTCTCCACAGAAGCAAGCAGGAGGCTCCTGGCCCTTGCCCCAAGCTAGCCTAGGCTTTATTGAGAAGATAAATCTGCTGGGCTTTAGCTTACCTGTTAATCATATTACTCCTTGCACTCTGAATGCCTTTCTGAAAGCACAGACAGTTTTACCTCATTATCACTATCATGTGCCTTTAAATCTGACTGAGACTTGTTGAGAAAATTCAGACATTTTTGCTGCCATCTGAGAAAAGGAAAATTCTTATTAGGGATTGTTGTGATAAAGACTAAGTGCTTGTTTAAAGTGTGAATGCTTCAGCTATGCCTCACACCTGTCCAGTGAGATACTTTGTTTATCTGGACATCATCTTAAGGGCTGGTCAAATTTGTTGTCTGGAAACAGTTTTCAGTGTGGCACTTAAGGACAATGGCTTGAGATTCGTTACTGTTGTTAAGTGGTGTCTTGTCTGGGGGTAAGTTAAAGTACGCTAAGCGCAGGGTAAATTTGCACAGTGGCTTGGACAATGGTGCTGTTTGGGGACAGGGTAGGGACATGACCTCTCCATCTGGTTGTTCAACTGAACAGTCACTTTCAATACAACATCACCATCCTTCAGCATTTTCTTCCACTCAGAGAGTATGACGGGCACCTCCAGAACTGCTGTATTTCAAAAACAAGCTTGTTCCAGAAGAAACAATGGTACATTTGAAGTTGTCTTGTAAAATGATCTGCTGAGAAAAACAAACATGGGGCTGAAGCTGGGAGCTAGTGAGAAACAGACCCTACAAAAGTGCAGGAGTGGGGTGGGCTGAGGTCCTGATCGCAGGTGTTGATTGGTGGCTTGTCTTGACAGACACCTATAGGGCTCTGTAAAGACACAGCTTTCACTTAAAAATGGTGCCTGTTGTGTCTCAAAAGGTCACAGTCCCATAGACTTGCACCATCCATTAGTCATGATGCACTACAGCTTACCTGTCTTGCCTTTCAGCTGTGCACAATACGATTAACCTCAATTATGCTTGATTACAAGGTGGGCACGGCTGAGGCTACAGCCTCCAAAAAAATAAAAAGATCAGACATTAATTATGCACTCTCAGATCAGATGAACTGTGTTGGCGTTAAGTTGGCGGCTGCTCCCATGGCATAGGGGTCATGTTTGTGCTGAGGTGACACTGTTTTTATGAAAAGTTGTGTCAGGTTTTCCAGCGTATTACTCTCTATGCTTGCAGTTTTACAACTCCGCGGTAATGCAGTGCTGGGTAGCAATGGTACGCATACGGGGAGATGTACAAAAGAGGGGCATGTGGGCTTTGGCGCAGGCCCAGCCCTCCTCACCGTAATTACCCCATTACGCCTTAGTGGCGGATGGAGCTGTTACAGATGTTTTATGATGGGGGCTGGGGGGTGGCTTTTCATTTTGTCTCCCTGATGAGGGACAGATTTATGGTGTAACTCAATGATTCCATTCAAGAGAGCATTTCCACACACATTCACGCCCTTCCCCCCACACAGTGAAACATACATACAAACAACAAACAGATGAGTTTAACCGGATGTGTTTTTGTAGGCTTCTGTCTGGGAGCTAGTCATATTGCAAACATTTATGGGAAAAGTAGTGAGTAATACACTGCTCATCATTATAACTGGACTGGAAAAATAAAATAATAAATGGTATTCTGAAACAAATCAATAATTGGGAATAACAAATGCTCCGGCTGTAATGCTAACTAGCAGAGATGATGGCCTGTGCTAGCGTGGATGGTGCCACATACCTGCCATGACTCTACTTCTTTTTTAAATAGAGATTAATTGGATATTATGATCCTTGGCATAATATTAGTGCCTGCACTCATCTTACATATTATTTAAAAAATATGTATCAATGGATTTTTAAACGGTATTCAGAACTGTTATTTTGCCAATGAATGACTTATTTTAAGTTTATTCATTGTTTGGTTTCTTTAATATAGTAACAGAAAGTATGTAGAAGGTAAGAAAAAATATTACAGTGGATGAAAAGACTGAAAGCTTGAAATGAAATATGGACTGTAAATTTGACATTGTTACACAGTCATCACAGTCCAACATTTTATTATCTCTTTTAATGGTTATTTATTTATTTATGATGATTAAAATCACTGTTGCAATTACGTTCAAATTACATTTCAGATCGTTCCTTAGCTGATTTGCATACCAAGTGAGCTAGGGTATGCTAAGACAGTCAGTTGGTTGCTAACAGATAACTGTTCTTTCTAAAAGCTAATCATTCTGAGTTGTCAGATATGAGTCATTTAACCAGCAAGGTCAGAGGAGGAACAGTTGACATTAATCATTTACCACACACACACACACACACACACACACAATGGGGCTTGGTGAGACTAGATAGCTCTGTTCGACCAGGGCTTTGTGACCTGAACACATGCTCCTTGTGTTTCCAATAAAAACAAAGCAGACAGTTCTGATATTCTCCTCAAAGTGGTCAAAATGTGTTTTAGTTGATTTGTGCATTGTTAAAGTAGTTCAAGCTGAAGTAGTGCTCTGGAGCGGTTGTGTACACTACCACATTGTTGCCATTCATCCTGAATCCTTTATTTAATCCTTTAAATGATATACCGTGGCAAGTTTAATCAGTTTATCCTTCGGGTCTTCAGTTGTGTCGCATTCTTGCATCTGTTTGGGTACGTTTTTTAAAAACTTTATCTGATCTAGGCTTTGTCCTGTGTTCTTGTCTCGCACATCAGTTTAAGCGCTGAGCTCCCCGGTCCAATATTTTTGTTTGCAGAAGTATGACCTCTTTTTGAACTGCTGTTAAGTGAAAGGCACTTTCAGCTATGGAATCGAATGGCAGTAACCATATGCCTTTCAAGTGATACAAAGGTGGCAAGCGAGGTGTATGTGCAAGTGTGTGTGTGTGTGTGTGTGTGTGTGTGTGGTGCTAAAGGGTTTTTAGGGGTGTGCATTGTGAAAAGGAAAGTGCTGTCTCTCTTTGTGATAGTTAGGTGAGTGTGTGTGTGTGTGTGTGTGGTGATGGCTGGACATGCTGTAGAACAGAGTGACTGTCTGTTCCGCTGCGCCGACGGTGCTTTTACATGGATGACTGCAGTGAGCAAACAGCATTCCTCTCTTTGTGCAAAGGTTTGTGGGTAAGTGTCCATGTCTGTTAGGGGGTGTGTTTGTAGGTGAATGTATGTGTGTCAATCCCAAAGTTTAGCCGTAACATACCCCTCTTGACCTTTAGGTTCATTAAAGCAAAGGGGAAGATGCACATTCTCCTTGATCTTGCGGCGGCTCACCGAATATCAGTTCCCATGTCACTTGCAAGAGGGATGCTGTCTGGAAATGTAAATGAGAGAGAGAGAGAGAGAGAGAGAGAGAGCACAAAAAGATTCAAAGGTTTACATACAAGTTTTGCATACATTTTCTCTTACTGGCCAGAGGCAAAACAAATGTATGTCTATACAGTACTGTATGTGACGCAATACATTAACTGAGAAAAGCTTATGACCATAAATGAGACTGTTGATGTTTATACACGTACCCACTTCCTTTGAGAGAACACACACATGAATGTACTCACACACATTTTATTGATCATAATCTGCAACATGACCTAAGAGGAGGTTGGAGTGGGGGGTAAGGAAGGGGAAGGATGTTTAGTACAGAAGCAACATTAATTCATTCCTTCAGCTCCTCTTTGAAGAGCACAGGCAACTATGACAGGCTAAATGTTTCCAGAACTGTCACATTTCCACCCAATCCTAAAGGGCTCTCATGAGCACTCTTCCTTTCATGTTTGATTCTATTTACAAGATTCCATGATAAACAGACGAGGACAGGCTGGGGTCTGTGGACAACAGGAGACAGGGCAGCAGAAGGAGGATAGGCAATGTACTCCATACCCAGCCTGCCTTTGCAAATTAGCTCTTTGTCTTTAGAAAAGGGGATTGAACTGCAAGTCCAAGTGAAATCACCAAGTGAAGCATGGGATTAATTTATATCTCTGTCCATCTCTTTAAATAATACAGTTTGGACGGAATAACAAATTTAAATCTAAATATTTATGAAGACAAAAGCTATGTGAATCACTTAGAAACATAGAATGACATAGAAACAGCTTTCATCACTTTCGTCATTTATGAAACAATTACATTTATAAGCAGTAATTAAAGTTTGCTATGTTCATCCAGAGTGATAGCTAAATGCCAAAAATAAAACAAAAGTTTTCTGAAATTCATAACAACAAGGCATAAAGACAAAAGTTTGTTTGTGTATAAGTGCTAAAGTGGTTTAGTAAGTAGACAAAAAATGGAAAAGTTCAAAGTGAAGACTTAAATATATGCAGATGCAATAAATACAATGAAGAATTAAAGAAAGATAAAGAAAAAAACTAAAAACAATAAAAAAAATTTTATAATATAATGTCTGGAGAGACATTTACAATTATAAAAATACAAAAAGGTAAAAGCAAAGCAGCAATATTACTACACAATACACACTCGCTTTCCTCAAGCATTTCCTCAGGGGCTAAAAACCCCTTAAATAAAATATACGTTCTTATTTATATAAGTAAATCATACTTAAGTAATAGTAAGTGTTTTGATTAACATACTAAATATTGGTTAAAATAGTATCATATGCTTAAATAGATGCACCGATCTAAGCTCCTTACTGACATGTCATATTTAATATTAAATTCATATGCTTTAATACTTAGGGGTACATGATAATGAATTTTATGTATCTTCTATTTAACAGTATAAACATTCAGTATCTACCTAACAAAAGCATTTGTCCCTTTTCTCTCTCTCCATACCCAGATCTATTTATTATACTGTGTCCTTACACAACACGAGAAGCTAGTAAAAGCCAGAACATTTCAGCTTCTCAAATAAGGCAGTAAAAACTAAAACAAAGTGGAACAAACAAAGACGAAAACAAGAAAATAAAATCATTAACATACCAGACAGCAGAGAAACATATTTTCATGATTCTTAATAAAAGTCTTAAACTAATGGGTAATGTTGTATAACATGTGGTCATGTAAATGACTCCAAGTATTTTTAGAGAACGTTTTAGAATGGTCTGTTGTGGTGTCACTTAACCGCCTGCTCCTCAGAATCAGCCCGGGCCTGCCTTCTGTCAGTCTGTTCTCCACTCTATCATCATGAAACATGACATATTAAAGATACAAAGAAATCTGAGCACACACAAATCAAGAGGTGATCAGGTTATACACAGGAAACTGGGTTTTCCTAATTTTGCTAAAAGCTTGCTAACTGCTACTATAAAAGTTTGGATCTAACAGTTTCTGGAATTCCAGTACATTTTCTCCCCCCATTGATGTGTGGAACAGATAAGGTGGAGGAGGAGGGATTTCCTACATGGAGAGAGAGAATGAGAGAGAGAGAGAGAGAGAGAGAGAGACTGATCATAATGAGGATGGAAAGGATGGATGTTGTAGTGGTTGAACTTTTCTTGCTCTGACTCAGGGAAGTGAGTTGGCGAGAGTTCCCACAGGCCCTGGGATTATGGCGCAGGCTGCAGGGCTCCTGGTGGGTTTGGTATGAGGAGGGGGCATTCCAGAGTTCCAACCAGGCTGATCGGGGATGGCTACTCCTCCTCATCTTGCTCCAAGGCAATGCACTGGTCCTGAGCAGCAGGATGCCCCCTGACAGGCATATCTTATTAATGGGGTAGTGGTGGGAAGGATGAGAGAGGCTAGTGAATGAGAAAAGTGTGAGAAAAAGAATTAAAGAAAACCTAAAAAGAGATTTTTTTTTAGAAAGTCATGCGAGCTGATTATAATTATGGAAGACTATGGATGCCACTCATAATACAGTATAATAAACGAAAACAAGTCGATGTTGTCCAATAAACACAATGTCTAAATGTTTGGTCTAATTATGATAAGTGTTGATTTTTTGACCAAATAAAGGATGTCAGTTAGACAGGTGACACAATTTCCTTTGGCTCCTCTACAGGTGGCTGGTGTGTACACCGTGCCAAAAACGCCAGTCGTCTGCAAGCTACTCCAAAAAATTTTTTTTAGATCAAGCAGACAGCTTATTTGTGTTAATTTTTGAATAACATGAAACTTTATAAGCAAGGATAAAGACTTTTTGAAAGTCTTTAAACCCCTACTTTTATAGTTGCTCTTACTGTACTATAAGCATTATTTTGGGGTTGTTATTGAAATTGAGCACTTTTATTCAAAATGATCAAGAATCAAGCAAATACGTCATCTGCAGTGAATTTTATCTAACCATTTAACGCATTTCACTTCTTAAATCTACTTTTTAAGGTGAACTTATTGGATGTTTCCACTTTCAACTAAGTGAGTTTTGACACAATTCCTATGCTTTCACTTAACTCTAATTTTTCATTACTTTTTACACCCTGGTTTATAAGTACTGCTCTGGCTACTGAGTAATGCCTAGTACTATGGTTTGATGGTCCAGCTTCTACAATATTACCATTGTTCTTTACGTAAAACCTTTTTTTTCTAGCACTGAACCCAGCAGGTATAAAAAGTGTGCTTTTATGAAGTCCTCTGTGTGTACAAAAACCTTAGGAGAATAGAGTGCTTACTTTTAAAACTCTGAAAAATAACAATCATAAAACGGACAAACAAAGGCTTTTAAAAGCACAGGGTCATGCCAATAAAAGTGTGGATTTAGAGACATGTCGATTTTATGAGTGTGCAGTCACAGCAGCAACCCTATCCTCTTACTGTGCCCTGGCCACTTAAAATGTTTATGCCTTGCAGCCGGTGACATGCCTGTACTCTTGGTCATAACAGTGCAACATGTTTACAGTGTTTGCAGACAGGATTATGTGTGTAATATGAAGAAATGTTTTGCAGTGTGTTTTAATGGGTGGACAAATGATCCAATACAGGTTAATGTGTAAAATCAGTAAAAACAGCATCTTTCTGTAGAAATAGTGTATGCAGTATACAGTAAATAATTAGATGCAATTTGGTTTTATGCTGTCAAGTTGCGGGACATGGGGTTTCCCACTCCAGTGCATTTAACCAGAACCAAAAACCTCTGAGACCTGTGCAAAAGGGCTGAGTGCCAAGTATAACAACATAAAGAGAATGTTAAAAAGCCTGGCCCATTCACCTGTGAACTAGTGAACTGGACTGGACCAACACATTTTTGTCCTTGCTTGCCATCAAAGAAAAGTGATGGCAAGCACTGATACACTGATACACTGCTACAAGTGGTGTGCCGTATACAGTACATTATTTTATCCACACCCAACCCCACTATGACACCATACTCTCAAACCTAGCTCAAACACACACACACACATATATGCCCTGGCAGGCCTATTAGTAGCTTCAATAGGTTCCGTGAGCTTAAATCTTAAGTTGAGTAAGAACAAAATATTTTTTATTTCCAGTTTTAAGCAAAAGTATTCCATGTGAAACATCCAGTCATTTTTTACCAACCAAAATACCCCATATAGCAAAAAAAAACACACAAAAAAAAAAAAACACAAAAAAAACAATGTGATAGACTATACTTAATATTTTTGACCACTGACTATATCCAGGGACTGGTGTTAGTAAACTTATCTCGGTAAGCACTGACTACATCATTAAAAATAGATGCTTTGCATACCCTATACATTTTTGTATGTCTCTCTCTCTCTCTCTCTCTCTCTCTGTGCATATGACCTGCATTATGCTTCTCCCCATCAAAAAAAACCCTACTTACAGTCCTTCATGTTCTTGCCCTGAGGCTGACGGCAGGGGTTCCATACTTAGTTTCCTGTAAAAAATACCTCCGTGCTCCACATCCTAATTAATCTGAAGGGCATGCCCAAGGTCCCTATAAAATCATATGAGACTATACCAATTTCCTGGTAGCTTGCGCACTACATGTGCTTCTAGTTCCTCAGCATAAGACTTTCCTTCCCTGCAACTCCACTACAAGATTTACATCTCCTCTTTTCTGTTAGTTGTTGTTCTAAACCATTTTCTCTCAGCAAGATTTAGGTATTATAACATGATTCTGAAAAGATATACTTTACCTTTGCTCTAAAACGCAACATGAAGGTTACATGAAGAGGGCCCACTGGAATTTGTTCAGAAAACATCAGAAACATCTGGTTCCTTCGGCTTCAGAACACTGTACAATTAAATCATGGGGCAACACTCATCTGCAACATGGGTAATTGTGTAACTGTGTCGGTCTTTGAAACACACACACAGAATAGAAGGACATAAAATTAGAGTGGGTAATATGTCCACTATAAATGAACGCGGTCAGTGCTGACATGGGTACCATATTTATGTGTATGCATTACAGTTTATCCTGCCTTGCAGCTTGTAGCATCGAATGGCTTAAAAAGTAGGTATTACAAATAAAAAAAATGTCTTCACTGAATTGAGGATTGTCTTGTTGACAGCATGTTGTCACTTAGTGAAAGATTAAAGAGCCTGATGATGGGATGGAATGATGGTGGAAGTGCCTTCTTCTCCCTATCTAAAGCTTATGACGTAGTCCAGATTCAGCTCTTAGGAATGTGTGTGTGTGCGTGTGCGTGCATGTGTGTTTGTGTGCGTGTGCGCACAAGAGTGTGTTGTTATGTGGTTTGAGACCTAGAAAATGCCAGGTTTTTGCCTTTACCCCCAGTGACCCCCAGAGGACACTGCCAGCATATGCATTTGGGCTTGTCGAAGTGACTTATTTGTTGGTTCATGTCATGTCTTTGTCATGGTTTTCATGAAGGATTTTCAATAGCCATATTCCACAAATATCCAGTTCACACTCTGTGTTCTATACTTTTCACATAAGATGGGTTTCACATAACAAGAATGTTTTCATTGGCCTCCAACCAAGGAGAAGGAAAAAAAAATGGGAACTCCGATTGGGCCACAGCACCCCAGAATGACCTCAAGGAAACAACTGTCGTAGAGAAAAGGCAAAAACTTTTACTGTCTGATGGATGAGGGACCTGAAAGAGTATTGATAAGCAACTGCTTTTTCTGCAGTCACAGAAAAAAAATCAGCAGAGAACAATGTGTGGTCAAAGAGAGGAAATTGGTATGTGCAGCCATAAACTCGCTCGGTGGAACAAGCGCAGGGTTCCCACACACCAGTTTAAGTTCAGCTGCCAGCTCTGTGTCTGACAGTGAGGAAGGAGTGTGGGGAAAACAACAGTCTAAGAATCTAAAACTAGTCTAAGAATGTAATTTATTACACATCAACTGATCATGGGCCAACCTCTGCTCAGCCTTTAAGAGATTTGTAAATAAGATGTTACAGGATGGATGCATTAATAGATTCAGATAGATTCAAGTTCTAGATTATAATAATAATAATAATAATAATAATGTTGATGATAATAAACATTTTTGGATTTGACTACTAAAAATGTTTAAAAAAGTGCAATTTGAATAACTTTCACATGCACACACAACAAACAAACGAACAAACAAACAAACAAACAAACAAACAAAAAAGCAGCTTTTCAGGCTTTTGCGCTAACAGTGAACCAAACGCTTACTGAATATATATCATACCAAATAAAATTAATGGCCAATTGGTAGAACAAAACGAACTAAAACTTTAGTTTGTGCTTAATCAGACAATTATTTTGAATTACATGGAAAATAAATCAACATGCTTAAATTTCATTTATTATTTTAAATGGTTCCTAATGAAACAACTGATATATCACATTACTGCAAATACACATTAGTCATGCTATTCAGGCATGGTATTCCCAGGCACACACACCCACCCACACACACATGCACACACACACTCATAGACCAATGAAAGTTGGACAGCAATATTTAAAGTTAAGATACTTGTCAAAGGTTAGATATTTCAGCGTCTTCTAATCAAGCCATATTCCCTGCTTCCTCCCAGCCATGCTCCATAATTTTCAACCCTGTATTGTAACACAGCACGTCTTTGATCTAACATTCTCATTAGCATTGCAAATACCTGTGGGTAGTTTTGGGTGCTCTCGCAGAAGGCGGGTGACTGAGAACAGAAGAAATACTTGTATAACAGGCCAATACATATCAAGGCTATGTTTATTGGTTTTGAAGTGTATTCGCCATTTGTTGGGAAACACTAAACCAGGGAAGGTTCCTGGCAAAGTGCTGGGGTGGTGCTCTTTTCTGGGTCAGTAAGAGCACTGAGGAAATCCACTCTGACATTAACAGGCTGCTATAGGAAGTGTTTTTGGATTAAATTAACATGGCCCTGGCGGGTGGATGAGCGGTTGGGGGGATGGGGAACGGGCTGGGTGTGGGGTTGTGTGGGTGCTGTCGGTGCTGTGAGGGAACCTTGGCTGGGGTCTTCATGACGCACTTTCCGTGTGATGTGGAATCACTGACTGTAAGCATGCAAGAGGGGCAAGGTATGTCTCATGGGTGGAGATGTTATTCCTACTTCACCTTTGTAGCATAATTATATCCTATGTCATGTGCATGTCTATGAAAGGCAAGAGAAGAGCATAGGGATGAATCATACACAAAGTTGTGCTGGCTCCCTGTTTTTAATCTGTGTGTGTGTGTGTTTTATGTGTGTGTGTAAATGGGTGGGTGCACATTAGGTTTATTTATCATTCTTCAATAGTCTTAAGTGAGGGACCCTTTTTTCTCCTTCGGTCAGATCAAGGGAAGTTCCTCTCTTTGACCTTGGGCAAGGGTCACTAAAACCAGGAGGGTTCAGGAAGGAGTGCACGGAAGCGAGGCTATCAGCCCCTCCACAACTCTCTCCTGGCTGGCTGGCTCGCTCCGCTCTCTAAGATGCAGATTACAGTTAGATAAGGCTGTTGGGGAGAGGGAAGCAGAGCTCCTTGCCAGAGAGAGTGGGACTCCAGGCTTGAGTAGCTGCCTCCTCATAGCTGTCTCTCATCACGCCATTGACCCCCCAGGAAGCTTTAGATGCCAAGGCTGGTTTCATAATTCTCTTATCCAGGCAAATCTGTGAGATAAGCCCAGAGGAGTTGAAAGTGTAAACGGAGCACCATGGCGCTGGACTCCTGCCGTAGACTCATTCTTTACCTGCCTGCCAGATTCACTTACAGCCCTGCATCCTCCCCTACATACACAATCAAGTGTGTATTAGTACTGCAGACAGAGGTCTGTGTGTGTGTGTGTGTGTGTGTGTGTGTGTGTGTGTGTGTTTTCATGTATGCATGTATATGTGTGTGGTGGGCCTGTAGGGGACCCCCACCCTGTCAGCCAGCCTCACCTTTCTCAAAAGGACACACACACACATACACACACACTTTGGATTGGGGGACATTTGATTGATCTGCAAGAAAAAAGGAGAGAGAGGTTTCGGTCACATCCTGTGACTGGTGCTGATTTCCTTCTCCAGAATGCGGCCCTGGAGTATATCCGAGTCTCAGTGTCACGTTTGTATATGTTTTTAGAGATCATTGAGAAAGCGAGTGGTTCGGGAAGGTTGGGGGTAGTGGTGGAGGTGGGCCAACCTGAGCAAGTTTAAAGCAGATCAGCCTTCCAGACAAATTTGCGTCATGGACAGCGGATGTGGCTACTGGGGAGTGTGCTAATTGAGGCGGAGATCACATGAATCATACAAACGAAGGTTTAAAACACAAAGGTTGCCCTTTTTACCCCCCCTCCCATTAAAGCCCAAAGCTCAGTCCTGTGCAGTCTGCTATTCTGCTGAATATGTTACTCATCCTGTCGTTTGGTGGAAATGTTCCTCAGTGCATCATTCATGACGTCCAGGCTAATTGGTGGTTTCTGACACAGTAATTAATATCTAAAAGTGTAATTTAGGATTTTTAGGATTTACCGCTTATAATTCACCCTTTTTATTACCTGCAGCAATGTGTTTCATGTCCTTAAAAGTCACTGATGTTTTGTCCTTTTTTTTAATAATTTTTTTTATTAAGCTGTTTTATAATACTGATCCTGATAGTCATCAACCTCTCAAAGAGTATGTCTGGCATAACTCAGGTTTTAATCTTGCATAGGTTGCTCTATAATTAACCCCACATGCTCTTCTTTAAAATAACTTTTTTGTTTTTTAAATATATGTACATTTAGAAGAAATATAACATTATTTACAAATAAGAATATATAATAAAAGCATTGTTGTTTTGCATCATTTTGCAGATAATTGTTTTTATTTATTAAAATAAAAGACACAATGTCAGTTTATTTGCTATGTCTGAGCTGGAACTATTTTCCAAACACAATATGAAACAAACATAATAGTTTTAATTTTACAATGTGATATTATGATGACCAAAAATGTAAAGTTAAATGTAAAATGTAAACTGTATATTTGACTTTTTGTTTGTTTGTTTATTTAACTTTATCTTCAATGAGATAATGTTTGTGCACATCTGTCATATAAGAATGAAGTATAAATACTTTATGATTTGCTTGGATACTCATATTTTTTTTACCATTTATACATCTATATTTGTAATACTTTAGTCATAAGTATCTATAAAAACTGTAATAAAGTAAGGTGGAGTTACGAATGCAATAGAATTTGACACTTATTGCATCGCAATAAAACAATCAAATCACTTTGACCTTAGTTGATCTCCCTAAATTACTACTGAAATCAGAGTTGCTTGTCCGTGCTCCTTAATGTTATAGCCAATATTATAATAATATACCTAAAAAAGGTTTAGAGGATTTTAAACCTTTAGTTTGTCAGTGCTGGTAAAATTATAAATTTTATTGCTGATTTATCCTGTGCTAATCTTGTCTCTGCCTAATTAAAAGCTGTATAGAATTTATTACTCTTGCCCCAGGGGTGGGTCTTGCTCCACAGTAGCAACTCATTCACACCAGTGCATTTTGGCTGCGTGTCTTCCCATAAACCTATCTCTTAGTTGAAAAAAAAATGTTAATTTCAAAGAGGGTGGGATTTATACAAGTTTGTGGTTATGTAACAGACACGTTTCAAGGGAATGTTTTACCAAATGTAATATTTACTTCATGTGGCCATGGTCACTTTTCACTTCACTCTTGTTGCTGAATTAAGGGTCTGATTAGCAGGTTCTGAATTGTGTCTGTATATGTGACTTATTTCTGCGAATAAAACAATAAAATCATGCATGTTACTTGCTGGTTATTTGGTGTACATAAACTAATAATAGGATTTTTCATTTATTCATTTCACACACACACGCACGCACGCACGCACACACGCATGCACACACACACACACACACACACAACAAGCATACAAGCAAGCAAACAATAACAGTGAACCAAACACTGTGATGTATATATCATAACAAAATTAAATTAAAGGCCAATTGGTATAACAAAACAAACATGTGTCCTAACTTTATTTTGTGCAATTATTTTGTACTAATGCACTAATGTGATAAATCACATTACTGCAAATACACATTAATCATGCTATTCATGTATAGTGCTCCCAGGCACAGACGCAACCACACACACACACACACACACACACACACACACACACACACACACACACACA
>JAQMYJ010000033.1:22554408-22569249 GCA_030014305.1 Clarias laeviceps
CACACACACACACACACACACACACACACACACACACACACACACACACACACACACACACACACACACAGACCAATGAAAGTTATCTAAATTATTAAAATTAGATATTTTTCATAGGATTTTTCATTTATTTTTACAGCAAATCTACTCAAAAGCCCACAGTGTAATTTGTCTTTAAACCTCTTGTGATAGTGACAGATGCCCTATAGGACATTCTATATAAAAAAGTCTTCCAAAAATATGAGGTGCTACCTCTGTGGGATTGGGAAAGCCTTTTGACTAATTAAACAATCATGTCAGCAAACAAGTTCACTTCTCCCATTATTTCAAATAATAATAATAATAATAATAATAATAATAATAATAATAATAATAATAATACTTATTATTATTATTATTATTATTATTATTAAGAGCACAACTTATAAAAATGTAATTTCAATTGATTCATAGTTCAATTAATTCATGTGTCCTGGGTGGAATACTGCTGTGTCCTCAGAAGCATGTGTTTGGAATTCTAATACTACATACTTAAGAGACAGGAGATGTTTTTTTCTCTTTTGTCCATTTTGTGTATAGAACAGCACAGAAGGTTACAAGAAGTTGCTAATGACACACTGTCACCATGCCGAGTGAACAAATATTCTTAATCATGTAAATTAAACGCAATTTACATGGAATACACCTACTATATGAATACACTTTTGATTTACATAGTTAACTCATATGACTGATGACAGTTTTGTCTGGATAGGCAAAGTTAGACACAGCAAAATGCTTTGAAAGTGCAGAAAGCATTCTAAGAGAAGATACAAATACCAAATACATTAGTAGTGTTTTAGACTCTATGTCTATTTTAAGATGTTACAACTAACTAATGTAGCCCTCTGAAATACTGTGAAATATTAGGAAGGATTAAGAATGTGTATCCTTCCTAATATTGTAAATAAAAAAATATAGATATAGATATAAGAAATGTAAATATAGGTAAACTCAGATGAGACACAAACAGTCATGGTGTGTCAAAGGGCATTAGTGTAGTTAGCAAACGTCTGGGGTTTTCCAACAACTCTATCTCATTAAATAGTTAGATGAATAATCACAAATATTATATTAGAACTTGTTTATATTTTCAGTATTATTTCTGATATTTGACCCCAGCTTCATTTGCCATTTGTATAAATTAAAGGTGATTAGTGCTCCAATCAGACATGCTCTGTCCAGTTCTTAGATAGATAGATAGATAGATAGATAGATAGATACTTTATTGATCTTAAAGGAAATAGTCAATAAGACATTCAGCTACTAGAATCATTATGATTGTCCAGTTCAGTTTAGGTTAATATTATTACAGGTAAAGGTTGACCTACAATATGACAATTTAAAGTAAAATGTCTTTAGTACAGTGAAACAGTATTTGTTTCACTGATTAGATGCTATTGTTATGAAATGTTAACCATATGAAACGTAATTACATTTAAACCTTGTTTTTTTCTGTCAAACAAAGGAAAAACGTAAGGCGACACAGTGTTGTGCAATGTTCACTTTTCCAATTTGGCCCGTCTTCAACATGGACATGATTGTATGCTCCAATACCTTGTCCTTCACGTCACAATCATACTGTATTTTACTAAGGACAGATTATAGACCTCTGAAGCATTTCTTGGATATCACAGTCATTCAGTAATGCCCCAGCATGACAAGACGCTCCCCTTTAATTATCTGCAGACAATTTTTCAGTTCTCCATTTTTTCTTTTTCTCGCAGAGTTGTTACTGTATTATTCCTTTCATCTCTGTTCCCACCTAATTGTGGGCTGGTGTGAATTTGAGGGCAAAGTGGTCTGAAAAACAAAATGACATGCCGTCGGAGTGGGGCTTTTACACGCCACTCTCTTTATGTAATGAGACTTATGGTCCCTTGCAGGCACACACACACACCTATACACACACACCTATACACACACACACCTACACACACACACCTACACACACACACACACACACACACCACACACACACACACACACACACACACACACACATACATACACCATTCATTTGGTGTGATTCACATAGAACCTGACAAAGCAGTAGCTTTTTAAAGAGGTGTTGGCAAAAATCAAAATGAGTTTGGTTAAAGCAGCCATAAAATGATCTCAGTGTAATATTCTACATAACTTTATGTATTTGTATTTATAATATAATATAATATAATATAATATAATATAATATAATATAATATAATATAATATAATATAATATAATATAATACAATACAATACAATACAATACAATACAATACAATACAATATAATATAATATAATTTAAGGACTTATAGGATGATACATTTAAACATTATACGGCCAAAAGTTTGTGGACACCTGACCAATAACCCAATATTTGCTTTTTGATCTGTCTTGATTTAATCCCTCTATGGTGTTATAATAACCTGTGCTTCTATGGGAAGGGTTTTCCACTACATTTTGGAATGTATCCATAGGGATATGTGCCAATTTAACTACAAGAATTTTACTGAGGTAATGCTAGAAGGTCTAAGCCACAGACGCTGTTCCAGTTCATCTCAGTGCTGTTTCGTAGGATTGAGCTCTGTGCAGGCAACTAATTTTTTTTCACAGTAACCATGGCAAACCATGTCAGGCCAGATTGTGCATAGGGGCATAGTTGCCCGAGGTTCAACTGAAGCAAAATTGCAATGCTCCATATAGTTGTATATGCTCAACTTTGTGAAAGCTTGGGGAGGATCCACTTGATGGTCAGATGTCCACATACCATTGGCCATATAGTGTAAATTACTAATTTAGGGTTATTAGTGTGTTATAGCTGGCTAATAAATATGTTTAAGACGTCAACCAGAGGTCAGATGGAATTGATCATTGCAAATATATATGAATCAATGTACCTAAAGCAGCCTTAATTTTGAAGGTGTTGACAACATCTAAGACTTTGTCAAGGACATCAGTGCAGAGTAACAGGATACACAGAATGAATCCCCATGACTTAAGTCCTGTGATTGTTTGAGTCCTCATATATTCCCATATATTGTCTTTAGCTTAGTCTTTTTCTTTTGAAACTACTATCTACTGTATGCAATTCTTTACACGACACAGGTGTGAGTATGAACACATACATGACTTTTTCATCATCTTGTAACATCACAATGTTGTTAGCTTAGACTATGCAGTCCCTCCTTTTAGTGCTAAAGTGGAGAATGAAAGAGCAAGGATGTTTATTAAGCACCTGCCTGGTTAACCTGTAGATCAGCCCTGTTAAGCATTGTTTGTCCAATTGACTTCAGGCAAGACTCTGATCTAACAGTAGTGTTGTCTCTGTAGGTGTGATCTAGAGACGCATGTAGCTTAAAGGAAAAAGGGGAAGATATTAAAACATTGGCCATACCGCCTTTGTACTCATTAATGATGAGATAATGCAAGAGGAAAAAAGGTTATCTTACTTCTGATATGATACACTGGCTGATGAAGTCTGTCCAGAAGAAAGCATCTGAGAATAAAGACAAACAAATATTTTTAAAATTTGGTTGTGGTAATGTAGGGCTGTGATGTGATGGCAGCACACTATGGTTATAGTGACTTCATGAATAAGTTTTATAAAATTAAAATTTGTATTATACTCAGTTAATGTAAGATTGTAATTTGCTACCCCTGAAATCAAAACAGATGTTTCAGAGATTGTTCTACTTGTCTTTTAGAGTTCTGGACGCCAAAACAATAGTTTGGTATCAATACCTTAGTTAACAATATCTAAAAATATAAATCTATAGTTTTTATATAATTAACTAATTTAACTATATAAAACGTTGTGAACAATATCTAGAAATACAAAAAGATTTTCATTTTATAGTTTGTCAGTTCTGGAAAATGCAAAAGTTTATTTTGGTAGATTACCAAATAATATTTTTGCACTCATCCAATAAATGCTCTATAGAACCTACATTTTCCATCACACATGGTTTGGTGGTTTTCTTCTGGCTGGGCAGCTTCCTGACTTTGGTTCCATTGGTTGAGACACACATGGTTGGAGGTTATTCATTATGAAGAGGGTGAAATTTATGCATGTTCACAGTTATGTGACACTTTTTGGCAGGGTGTTTCACCATCTGGGGGGCTATTTAATGCTGGAAAGCCTTTCTACCTTAGACTAATCAAGAACACAATTACATCTTTTTTACCCTGTCATTGCTTTTCCATCAGCAAGAAGAAGTAATATTTTATTTAACACTGTGACAGGACTGACGTCCCCTGATGATGATCGTCTGGATTTCTTTCACAATTGGCACCACTGACAGTTAACCTTGGCTCAAAACAAGTCCACCATAACTCTAAAAACTCTTCAAGTCGACAGTCATATATGAAGGTGTCAGTGAGAAATCCTCTACTGCTGGAAAACGGCTCTTGCTATACTAGTGGCTGTTGTCTATGCTCAGCTTAGTTTCTATGCTGTTGTCTAGTTTGTTTAGACCTGTCTGTGAATTTAACAGTTTAAAGGAGTTGGAAGCCCATGCATTCACACAAGGATTGTTTGATTCAGAATGTCATAGATTGTTACCACTGCGATTTCCTTTACTTCTGCCCATATTATATTCATCACTCTTCACTACTTAAACCCAAGGACTTGGCTAACATGGGACCACTGTGAGCTTGGTCATCAGACAGACACTCGTGGGCCACCCAAGCCTGGCTACCAACAAACATACTTACACATATAACTGCTTATGACTGAATCCAGATTCAGTGGCATTTTTCCTGAGCTGGAGACTTTAGGTGGAGCTGGTTAGGGACTAGAGCACTCAGTCAATCCCTGGGAACTTCCACCCTCAACCATACACCCCAATCAAGCCTGGGTGGGCTGGATTACATCACAGAGGCTGCTGTTAATGTTACAGCCCCACAGAGACTGAATATGAAATCCATGTTGTGATTTTGCGGGGTAGCGGGATCTCTGTACATACCATTATGTATGTGCTCATCTACGTGATAAGACCATGCTCAAAACAACAGTTTTCCCAAGACACCTATACAAGACAGTATTTAAAGAAAACATATTGTATTCTAGCATATGACAATCTTACTTTGACTGCTGTTGTCCTTTCCCATTCAAAATCAAGCACCTCCTGGTACCTTAGATAAAAATGGTTACCAGGAGTCACCTGATTTTTGTCCTGTTTGACCCAGGTTGGGTGAGGATCAACTCTTAATAATTTGTCTTATCTTCATATGCCCATTGTCTCATTATGGTGCTCAGTGGCGACTGGGGACAATAAATCAGGACCGTAATATAAGGCGATGTTAGCACTACTATGAGACTTCTATATTACATCCCACAGGCAAACATCAACATGGTTCTCTGCAACACACTTAAATAAAAAGAAGCTTAGAGAGGGGACCCACACAAGAACGTAGGGGGAAATCTGTTGATCAAGGGGCTGCTGGCTGAGAGATTGGTGAGTTATATCATATTTTATCAAGGGATAAACTTTTCTTCTGAAAGTGGTAGAAGGATAGATCTCTCTTTCTCTTTATGCATGTGTGTGTGTGCTCATTTTTGTGGCAGGTGTGATGGAGTGTATGTCAAGATGGAGGTAAATGGTGGCCAGGGTTTTCTCCCCATATATGTGCGTATATGTTTTGATGCAAGAATCTGCCGAGTTTAGGGTGAGCTCTTCTTGTTATTTCTTAGTGGATGGTTCCTGCTGGTGCTGGAGCTGCTTGTGTTTGCTTTGTGGAGTGCTTCCATATGCAAGACCCAACCAAAGAGACATCTGGCAGTAAGATCTGGCGATGGGAGATGGGAGAACAGCATGACTGGCCTCTGCCCCACTCTGTGCTTCCTCACGCGGGACTCTCAACTCCTCCATGACCCAGAGCTGCTAGTCGATATTGTCCATCACCACAAGACATAGATCTTCTTAATCTATGGATGTTCTACTGTGCAGATGGCTGTGTGCTTTTCACACGTTATGTACCTTTTCCCAGTCTGAGCCACGCTCAGTGTGTTTTCAGTAGATAGAGTTAACAGGTTGTATGTCTGTAAGTCTGGCCCCTTGCATCACCAGGGACGTTCAGTACCATCATATTAAGAGCTCTTATTAACACTTTCCCCAGACTGGGGGAATGTTCCCTGCAGTATGGAAAAGGGCTTTTAATACCACCCCAACACCCCACTCTGGGGGAAAACAGGTTTAAACAATTATAAAGCTACTGTACAAGCACAGCATACAAAAGCCCTGCTCTAAATTACCTCACTTAAGCTGTCCGAAAAAATGCACCACTACCTTAAAGAAGGAACATGTTGTGCATGACACAAATAATTGCTATCAGTCTAGTGCATGTCTAGTGCTTTACTTTGTGTCCGTCACACTTACAGAAACAAAAGCCCAAAGTTAGTCACACAACTATCACATTTACTAAGACTCAGTAGAACCACATAGTTGTGCTGTATATCTAAACAATAACATGATGGCTATGACTTTAAGAAATAACTTGCACCTAAAACATACTGCAAATCATCTTGTTTTGGCCTTTCCAGGGCATTGTACACTTGGGGGTTTTGGGGGGTTAGAGGCTAAAAGGGGACTGAGGCCACACTGACAGACAAGAGCAAATTGATTACATGTGGGAGAGGAAGGCTTTCTATTAACATTATTTATTTTAAAGATATATGGCTATGCCTGAGTCCAACTCTTGCTTATTGTAAGAAGTCAATTCCAATCATATTCAGACTCAGGCCCTGTGGTCCATGCCATTGACATGCTCTGCTCCCCACCCTACCCTCCTGCCCTCCCTATCACTATTCCTCCTTCTGTTTTGAATGGAAAGAGGGGATGCAGGGTGAAGTTGTGAGCTGTTGTTAACCTTGTTTCACACCTGCTGCACAGTGTGAGGCACCCACAGTTTACCATACAGCAAACTTAATTTTACTCAAGTGTTTCTGTGCTTGGTCCAGCATGCGTTTTTCAAATCCTATTTATAGGACATGCCTCGTGAAAAATGAAACCATTAATAAACTGCATCTGACAGCATCTATGCTCACTGATGAAAACAACACACCACATTTGTAGGATGTTTTCTTTTGGGACTCTTCTAAAGTTCAGAATCCCAATTGGGAAGGGCAACTCTTTTGGGCTCCAGTCATCTTTGACCAACAGAGGAAATCACTGGTGTCATGCATAATTGATTAACAAACCTAGAAGTCGCTTTCATTTTTTACTTCATATTTTGTAAAAGCTCACTGTTAATGGAATAAATAAAAATAAATTGAATAAAGCTACCTTATGTCACATTACTGTGTAATGTGTAGTGCAATAAATAGAAAATTATTTTGAAAATAAATACCTGACTTTATTTATCTTTTTTATAAGATTATTTATTAATTGATAGATTTTCCATAAGTGGATTTTTAGGAATGGAAAAATCATACATTGCAAGTTCACAAGTTATTACATTAATACAAAAGGAAAAAAATGCATATTTTATTATTATACATTTCCAACAAAGCTTTTGATGCAGCACATTATGTTCACAAAAACGTGTTGCTCCATGTTGCTGACTTGGGGGTTTCTGTACTTGCATCACAAGTAAAAGATGTTCAAGCCTGGCTAGCTTTTTCACTTTCTTTTGATATGTTTAGCCATGAGGTGACTGTTATTTATATATGTAATTCTGTGGGTGGTGAGATTCATTGTGAGTGCACTGCACTACACAACAGTTACACCATCAAAATACTGTATGTCAAATTACAGTGAAGTGCATTCAGTTAAGAAATACCTACCAAATAAAAAAAATGCTTTGAGTCAGTAGGAAGTTACAATGTTGCAAGTACAAATAAAATTTTATACTTGGGATCTGATTGTCCCAGGTGCTATTTGAAATGTATGACATTTGGAATGCATGATAATGACAGTATCTGACTGTTCAAAATCCAGTTTCAGCTAAACGGTTGTGATGTGAAATAGTGTAGCAACATACGATTCCAAGATATCTAATAAAATTGAGCATTAAATTTGCATTCATGTGATTTTTAAAAGATTTGAACTGTACCTCATTGAGCCCTTCCTGAATATTTTAGCTAATAGTCGTGGTTACAATGATCTTTTTTAAGGCAGTTGTGCTAATCATACATCACATAATTATGGAATTGGAACATAGGATTTGTCACTTATGCTACTGTATTACATAATGGTGGTGTGAAACAATGCAAATTAATTCACAGGCAGCAATTTAGTCATGGGGTATTGTCTATAAATTCCTTTCCTTGTGCTATTAAAAACAACCTCCTGGCTTCACTTCTTATCAGCCTATTTATCTTGTAGCATATTATTCAGTGTAGCTGAAAGCTGCTACAAATTACATATTTATATGAATGTGCTGTCTCTATTAACATTTTCAAATGAAATAGATTAAATAAAGTTATTCAAATTAAACAGGGTAATATGGTGAAATTTTATTAATACTGGTGATTTTTTTCCCAACACCAGAAAGACAACAGCCTGGAGGGTTTTGAGTTTTTTTTTTTTTGATAATGAATCAAGTTATAATTTTTGTTAAGAAAAAAGGCTGGTATAGGAACTATTATTTACTGGGACTGATATAAAATGATAATGGGAACAAACTTGTTTCAAAGATGTTGCACAACATTTAGTGTAGCTGTAAATGAATAACAATACTGCGCTTTAGGAATTTTCTTAAAAAAATGTTAGTGTTGGCAGATTTTGTAATGTAGGATAAATAAAACACTTTGGGCTCTGAAGCACTCACTATTTGATTATTTATCAACATTAGTAACAAAGCATCATGTTTTATTTTTTTATTTTATTAAGAAAAATAAAGTTTCTTTCAAATATGTTTCCACACTGCATATTGTGATTATTTCACATGCACTTTTGCATTGAAATTTAATTGTAAAAAAAAAAAAAAAAGTGTTGATTTGCAGCTGTTGCATATTTATGTTCTCTGACTGATGATGGTTTCTTAGAGTCAGTAAAATTTTATTGCATTTGTATACAGCTTATACATCTCAACCACTTTCAACATTCCTGCTTTATTAGCACTTGTATTTGAATACAGACGCAAGAGAGGTCTGGTGCTCTAAATATTGACATGAGATAACTTAGCTAAAGTTTGTAAAATTTAACTTTGTTTATGGTACACTTTGGGCAGGGGGTGAATTATTACCTTGGAGAATGAAGCGTCACTTTATCACCTCTAATTGCTGAGTGATCTGAGAGACTTTGTCTGGATTCAGGAGCATTTTCCCATGGAGATTAAAACATATTGCTGAAAGTTGTTTCAGGCAACACATTCACTAGAGGTCAGAGGGCAACCACATAGTAGTGCCTAATGGTAGCAAATAGTGTCAATCATGTCAGATTGACCTGATGGTGAGGCTTGTCGCTACATTTTACTGGAATCTCAGGAATGAGTTCACTGAGTGAGTAGTCAAGAGGGGGATACAAACAAACCTCTCTCGCTCCTTTCTTTCTTTCTTTCTTTTTTTCTTTCTTATGCTACTTCATTAATTAATAAGGGGAAGCAAGTAAGTTTATGGTTAATATCTTCTTCTAGTAAATATTTTTTTTGTTGTTTCACATCCTGTTTGTGTCCTCAACCCAAAACCCCACAAGTCATTGTCCAAACATGTCAGCTATGAACTATGATTTTCTGCCAGTTTATCACACGGTCATGACATTCAATTCTGGGTATCATATTTATTTTCTTTTAGTATGTTTAGCTGTGAGGTAACTGTTAGGAGGAATTTTTGTTATGAGGTGACTGTTGCATTTCCGCATACCTGCTGAAGTATATAGTGATTTATAGTGTTATGCTGTAATTCAGAATGAGAAGTGTGCTATTGTTACAGCATTACATTTAAGCATACATGGTGATTAATAACCTTTATCTTGCAAAGGTAAACTGGTTATTAAAACTAGTTGGAGAAAGAAAGAAAAAAGAAAGAAAAAATTCCCTCCACAATGATTGCCTTCACATGGTCACATGATGATACCCTTTTTTTTCCAGAAACAATGTTCATTTACATTTGTTTTTTGTTTCAATGTGTTTTTTCTCCCAACTAGCATCTTGATTTTTATTTTCTTTTTATTTTCCTGAATTATAAATCCACATGGTGACTAATCACTACCCAAGACCCAGGCTAGGCATTTTTTATCCTGGCGATTTTTTGGTAAAAGTAATTTTCCTTTCACTCAAGTACTTTCAACATACCTGCTGAAGTGTATAATGCAGCAAGTGGTGAGACTCAGAATGGGTAGTGCCCTATAGTCATAACATTACATTTAAACATACATGGCAAATAATAACCGTCACTAACTTCACCTTCCAGGTAACTTCACTAAAAAAGAGCCAGGATAGATATATGTGTAACCTATGTCTTGAGTAGTGATTAATCCCCACATGGATGTAAGATTTAGGAAAACAGTTCTATAGTAGAGATAATACACACATTAAAACTACATTATCTACACAAAACCCAACCAAACATTACAAAATTACACAAAATCCAACTACTGTAACAGTTGTTTCATGAAAAAGGGTAGCATCACTTGTGAATTCTCACTGTGAATTTCTTTCTTTCTTTCTTTCTTTCTTTCTTTCTTTTTTCTTTCTTTCTTTCTTTCTTTCTTTCTTTCTACCTTTTGAGCTCCCTCTTATTTTGCCCATTTCCCTCAGTCATTTTCCTCTTGTTGAGGCTTGGAAGAAACTGTGTAATGGTTGGCAGTACTTGTGAATACACTCAGTGGATGAGGAGTGGTGGCTGGGAGAGGCATGACTAACAGCAGCGCTGGTCTGTCATCCAGCTCGGCCCAAAACACAACACACTCCCTCTGTCAAGGTGAAGCGATACCTCATTACTGTGCTCCAGATCCCAGCTCGCCATTTAAGAACGCTCAAATTAAATGGTCTCTCTGTGTTTAGTGGGTGGTGATGTGGTGTGTTTCTGAAAGTGTGTAAGCCAACACAGACTATCAAAAGCTTTTCCGTAGGTCATCTCTGTCTGAAATCTGTGCACTCACTGCCTGCTATAGTGAGGAGAATAAAAAAAGCAGAGGTGATTGAGAGATTGTGAGAGAGCCTTCTACACATTTTCCAGAAAGACTGTGAGGTAATGTAGAGTTAGAAATGTCCCCTGCCTATCTCGGTTTCTTTCTGTTTTAGTTCTGTGTATCATTATTCATTACAATAGTGAATCTGTTTGGGTGAAACATTCACCGGCACAGATCTTTGTGACTTATGCCAAAAGCACCTAAAAAAGCGTCCCACTTAGCATCAAACTGCAATCTAATAGATCTTTACACTTTATTGGAAGTCATCCCATGTTGGGCATTCATAACACATTCATAAGCCCTGTAACATTTTAACCTGTAAGGCAACTGGGGAAAGAAATAAAGAAAGACAGAACAACTTTCAGTTATCATTATAGGTTTTGTGCTCATAATTGTTACTGTAAGTTCCAATCCTTAACTGTAGTTCATTTTCAATAAAAGCACTCTGAAGACCCTTTGAGATTCATGCATTATAAATAGTACAAGCAATATAAATTCATGGTTGATTACCATTTTAGTCTGAATGCATTAAAATCAGTCATTTGTCTGGAACATGCACTTCTTAAAAAAAAAAGTTAATGTTAACTGTAAGTCCTTATTAACAATTTTCAGTGTGACTGAATGAACAGTATTTAAGATCAAGAGCCTAAAATTTCATGCAAATATATAAGGCAGATACAGAACAAGATGTCAGAGGGTTGATTGAATTAATCCTTTCAATAATCCTCCAGAACTGCTTTATTTATGAAATATTTATAATTCTCATGGAGGCCATGTAAAACCCTTTACAAAAATGTGTCAATAATTTTCAAAATGCTAGTTTTTTTTTCTAAAAGCACTTTCATCAAGCAGGAAGAGTTTTTTTTACACAGCTGATATTAGATTATTTTTAAATAATGCATTATACTGAAGGAGGTGGATAATGCATTACTACTTTAGTTAGATGGCATAAAAATTATTAATTAAGGTGACCCATGGGTTCAGAAAGACGTAAAACTGTATTGAAGTGATGCTTTAAGTAGTTTTAGAATGCAAATAAACCAGCAGTCTTTTAGTTAAGATACATCCTGCATAGCACAAAAACATTAATTATTAAAGTCAAATATTACAGATGGAACAATCATAATAATTGAGGACTATTTTCTCATTTACATAAAACAGGCATAAAACTGCATCTAACACTAATGTGACTCACAATATTTAATCTCTATAAATCTTTCTGCAGTGTTTTATTAAAGATGAATACAAACATTATGCATGCATTCTGTATGCCCAACGTAGGTACCTTTTAAATAAAGTGTTATTGAGTTGTTCTTGTGGTACCACAAAAAATAATGATTTATCACAGGATGAGAAATTTAATCAAATTAATTAACAGTCCATGATTGATATAAATGCATAGCAGTTCATTAACTGGACACATTAAGCAACCAAAACTTTCATTTTAATTACAGCTGTAAGCTGCAACTGCAAATTATTGGCAATTGGCACCTTTTTTAATGATTAGTCAACATTTGAAAAGTGTGTGTGTGTGTGTGTGTGTGTGTTAGCTTGATCTTACACATGAAAGATCTGAGAGAAATCAAAGAGCATTTATTTCTTAATAAAAGTTGCTTATAAAATGTAACAATATCCTGAGCATGACACATTTTGCCTGTGCAGTATTGGCAGTTCCAATTATTTAAAATGTATTTCTGAATGCCCTAATACTGGACAGCATTTTTTGGGTTGAGAAACTATGTTTATAAACATTGTCTCAAGTTGTGATTCAAAAAAGAAAAGAAAAGAAAAAAACAACAACCCCAAAACATTATATTACATTATTTAGATTTATATAGCTAGAATTTTATGGATAGTTACCAAACTATTAATAATAAATGACTACCAGAATGATTACCAGTTTGCAATATATATCTAAAACCTGTTGTCTAATTAGACAACAGTTAGAATTGCATTAAAAAAAACATTTTCCTGACTTTTTTATGAATCTTTATGTTGATTAAAAAATATATATAATATAATATAATATAATATAATATAATATAATATAATATAATATAATATAATATAATATAATAATAAAATAAAAAAGTAGTAGTAATAGTGCAGCATGTTGTGTAGTTTTTTGGACCACTGGTATTTTACGAACTATGTTTATGTTATGCTATGTTATTTACAAATAAATATAGATTTGTAACTATTAGGCATTGGTAATATTGTTAGAACTACTTTTGAATGATTGCCATAAAACTAGAATGACAGAATATTTCTAATACAATTTCCAATAACATTGTCAGCTGCTATTATATTCAGTTGCTAATAAACCAGGCTAATCAAAACTTTCAAAACATTAATCCTTTTTCATGAAAGGAATGCTTTTGACAATCACTGTTTATGCAGTTTATTTTCAATTCAGAGATGAAATCCATTAAGCTTTGTTTATTATTATTATTGTAATTATATTATTATTGACTTTGTAATAAAAAAATTCAAACTTAAAATCAAATGTGACAGCTTTTCGATCTATGAATAATTGAATAAATTATTAACACTTTGTTTATGTTAAATGGTTTCTGAAAAATATTAAATATATCTATATATCTTTAACTCTTCTCTTAACTTGTCTGTACAAGACAAAGTGACATTCAATGTTTAAGTGACATTTTTATATATTCATTTAATTTCAAATGATGACAATCAAGGTAATAAGAATTTTTATTTTTTATTTTATGCAATGAAATTGGTCTACAACAATCAACATTCAGTATGAAGTCATTTATTCTTCAGAACCTGCTGGATCCGGCTGGGCACAGAGTCAACAAGATGTCTGCAGTACTCTGGAGTCATTTGCTTAATCCAAATCCATGCCTGTTTTACTGCTTCCTGAAGATCATGTACAGAAATTTGCCACAGAAGTTTCCACAATTCACTTGAGAATTCCCTAGTTTTAGGCATATTTCAGAAAGTAAAGGTCTTGTCGCATATTTGTAACATCCATTAACTAAACCAGCTGACTCTAATTAGTACAACTCTTCAGCGAGATAAGTGATGACTAATCAGTGACATCACCCATTTTGTGCACAGGGAAAACTATAATACATGGCATATGTTGTCTTAATACTTTTGGCCATCAAGCCAATCAGTCATTCTATCAACCAATCTATTAATCTATTTATTAATCTATCTCCCGATACCTTTATAATACTGTTGAGCTCATATCCCCTAGGTATGGATACATTTTGGACACCCTATAAAAATTCACTATTCTTTAATGGGTTTGGTCTGGTTTAATGCAGAATTCGTCTGGTCATTATCTGTGGTGTAACAGCGCAGTTTGAACACAGGAACAAACATACATGCTTCTACATGTATATTCATATAATGAGCGCATAACTATCAAGGGAAGCAGTAGGCACCATGCTGTGGACAGCAGGTTTTGTGTGTGTGTGTGTCTGTGTGTGTGTGTGAGAGAGAGAGAGAGAGAGAGAGAGAGAAACTCTCCCCAAGGAGCCCCTTGTCATGGATATGATGTATATCAGTATCAATAGTAAATGGCCACTGCTATTCAGCCCATGAAACTGGATCTTTGGTGTGTGGCACATTGTTAGGACATTAGTGTTACACACGTGGGTGCACACACACACATACATACACACACACACACACACACACACACAGAAACTTGTATGCATATGCATTATCATATTATGTGTATAATTTTTGTTAGAATAAGTATCAGTAAAA
>JAQMYJ010000033.1:22582854-22593177 GCA_030014305.1 Clarias laeviceps
ATATATTTTTTTTTAAATATGATTGTTTTTCTTTTCATTTCTCTCTCTCTCTCTCTCTCTCTCTCTCTCTCTCTCTCTCTCGCCCTCTCTCTCTCTCTGTGACACCCCAGTGATTCATTTTTTATTAAACTTCAGCGCTCTCTGGGCTCATTTCCTTTCCCAGGTTCTTTCCTGTGGTTTTTAGTGGTTGAGTAGAGAGGGAGCAGACAAAGAGAGAAAGAGGAGGTTGAGGTGGAGCAGAACCTGGTGACCTGGGGTTGGCATATACTGTATACACCACCTGTTTATCAGTGACACTAGATTTTTCATGTTTGTGATTTAAGACTATCAAATATAAATATCATACAATTTTTATCTGGAAATTTGGAATATGTTTTTTTCTAGTTTTTAATTTGTGTGTATTCATGTGTATATGCATGTTTGTGTATAACTGAGTATGTATGTATGTATGTATGTATGTGCAAATTCCCTCATATTGCTATGAGAATTTTCCCTCACAAACAAATCTTTCATTTTAATACCAAATAAAACCAAGTAGTTTACGATTCTAACCAATTAAGCCTATTCATCCGACCCTGTGATCCATTTAATAATATAATCCATCTGTTTTTTTCCTCACAAAATATTATACATATGGTTTGCTCACATAAATTGTAAAAGATTATTGGTGTTCTGTTTTCAATTTGTATCATCAGTCTCTGGTTTCCATTCTGTTCCATTTACTTCACATTAGGAGACTAATATACACTTACTGTCCACTTTATTAGGAACACCTGCAGACCTGCACATTTGCGTGTTCATCTCTCAGATAAGTCATTCAGATACAGGTCAAGAGCCTCAGTTAATATTCACAATTCAGAATGAGGATGAATATGAGCTCAGTATCTTTAACTTCATAATGGTAGTCGGTGGCATTGAATTTGATTTGAGTATTTTTATATAAAGTTTACATGGAATGGTGTGATAAACAAACAAACAAACAAACAAACAAACATTGAATGAACAACAATTGTGGAATTACCTTGCTGATAAAAGAGATCAGAGGAAATGGCCAGTTTAAATAATCGCTCCATAAAACAGTGGTGAGCAGAAAAGCATCTCAGCATGAACAAATGCTTAAACAGACTCACAGAAAAGTGACACAGTTACAGACATCACACCTTTCACCATTCTGATGTTTAATGTGTACATTAATGTGAACATGTGAAGCTCTTGAACTGTTTACGCATGATTTTATGCATTGCACTGGTGCCATATGATTGGCTCATCACATAGCCGCATAAAAGAGCAGTGTATTCCTAATAAAGTGGATGATGAAGTTATAAAAAATGCATTTGTCTTAAATAAATTTCATGATCATGTAAAAGACCATAAAAGTCAATAACCTGTGTTACTACTATTATGGCTAAAAATATTTAATTGTAACAGTATTGACTGTGCAACTCAAGTTCATATCATATTTCATTTCAGTTAATGGTGTCATCACTTTTTAAAGAAAAAAAAATCTAATCTAATCATCCAACCCCCCACTGCTGTCACTGCACACCTTGATCTGTTACAGTAAGCATAGTTATAAGCCCCTGGGACATACGGCGTGAAAGATTATTCATCATCGCACAACAGTAAACTTCCTCTCCGCCTGCAGATGGCAAGCTGTTAGCCTAATGAGATGCATACCAGTGCTTGAAGCCTGTGAGACAGATTGGGCCTCCTGCTAGCTCTGTCCACTGCGGTCAGAGACCTTCCCCTTACTGCCCTGCAGGCGATGCGTTTCAGCTACACTGCCCTCTTTACATCTACAGCTTTCAGAACCTCTGTGAGCTACCCATCCGTGTTTGCATCTCTTCATGTTCACCAGACCTGCAGAGTGGATAAGGTGACCATATAAGTCAAGCTGCACTCATAGGATACTATAAGACAGCAGTCTTTTTGTAAAGTATTTGTTACTACACATCCTTAACCAAAGCATTCTGAGTGGATAGATTCAGGCCAAATGTGTCTCTTGATATTTTCCAGTCAGTCCTTCCTTTGATCAGTTAACATGCGATTCTTGAGATTTCCAAAGAAATGTTGCTGTTTTATGCATCATGAGATAAACTGTCTATAGTCAACATACTCAGACTACAACAGGATGGTACTGCTTTAAAGCTGATTGGTTATTAATCGCCTTGCCATTCTTTAGCAGACGTAGTTTCATGTAACATCAGTTGCCACCACAACCTGAGTCACTGCACAGGAGCAGCTGGTGGAAATTCCACACAGTTCTTGTAGCTTCCCCCAAAACATGACATTTAAACAAGTATATTCTAAGAAAGACCACATAAGAGGAACCACTGAATTCTCCTCGAGTCTCCGGTGCCTGTGACCTCTTAAGCACTTCATAATTCTTGTCTCAAAAAGTATGTAGAGACCCCGGTCATCTTGCAGCCTCGCTGGTCCTATTAAATGTTAGTTTGCATCCTCATAACACCATTATAGGCAGCATGACTTGCTCTGTTTATTCTAATTTCACATTATTTAATATTTTAATAACGTCCTGTGAAATTGATAGACTGAACATCCTAGCCTTCGGTTTGAACAACAGATAAAAAATAAAAATCACAAACCCACAGTGCTAAAAAAAAAAAAACAGTTGTACAAACCTCACAGTGAGGGGCCATTCAGACCAATTTGGTCATTATCTTCTTTTTAAAACCGAGCCCAAACAAGAGCCTTTCATTTATTTTCTTTCCAGAGGGATGTGCTCTATGGGATATTGTCTGATGTAGTGATTGTTTTGAGAGGGGTTACTTTGTGTGAAATCTCTCCCTGCCTAAAACAACAGTGTTTGAGAAGAGTGAAGTTATCCACTGCAGGCGCTCGTGACTCTCATCCAGGTCTGTCAAATTGTGAGTGCTTGCTTGCCTTCGTCCTACGTTTACCTTCATGTTGTTCTCTTCTACCACCATTGTTGGTTCCGACCTAAAAATCTGTTATAGACAGTATATAATAGACAACTAAAGATTTATCACATTGACAGAATTACGTAATTTGTAGACTAATGGTTGCATTATAGCATGTTGTAGTCTATCATCCTTATGTAAATTTGCAATATGATCAAAGCAGTTATGTGTGATTTCATTTCAGTTTCACTCAGCAGCAATGAAACCTGTAGACTGTTTACTCCCAGACTTAGTAATGTTTTGGCTCATTCAACTTGAAGATTAATTTTGGCCTGTTTTGCACAATTTGGCTGTCAAAGGGTAAAAACTAGAGCTCTATCTCCAGCATTGTAGCTGTTTCACTGGTATATTGTAATATGGAGTAAGTGTCATTTTAAAAGTATCCAGTGTCCTCTGTTTCAAATTGAAATTACTTGGCCTGAGCTTACTTTCAGCACAGTCCAGTTATCTGCCAAATCTATCAGCATCAGCAGAATTTTGATACATTCCGGGTCTGCGTTCACACAGCCTTTTAGAATAAGAGTGCTGATCTGAGATCATATTCCTTATGTCTGACTTACTTTTCAGCACTGAGATATAACGCAGGATTTCTGACAATCTAATGCTTTGAAACTGAGATTCTGGGACCAGGCCAATCCTAGAGGGCTGGGGAACACCCTATCTCTACTATTCATACACTCCATTAATAGTCAGTGTGCACTGGTGTAAATAAATGGGGTACATAGCAATGTGTGTTCTATGCACTGTGATTCACTAGAAAAAAAAATACATTGAGAAATCAGTAAAGACAATCACCCATGAGCCACAGACTTTTCCATTTTCTTGTTTCCATCCACTTGTATTCACTATTTAGCCCAAGCATTAAACTGATACATAGACAGCTGCTTTATTATGAAATGTATTTGAAATATAAACTTAAATCGTCTATATAAACTTTTAAAGGTCATTTCAGAAACATACCCCAAGAGGATTTTGGAAGATCATAATAGACAACAGATGTAGCATGAAGGTTTTTGAAGTCCCTGGAAGTACCATCTCCCTTCGAGATTCCCTCCTCGCAAATCCCTGCTTTCTTCATTCTTTTTCGACAAGTTTGTTTTCATTCACCCTTGTCAGCATGAGGGAGAGCATGAGCTGTGTTCTGGTCGTTCCAGCTGGACTAAGAGAAAGGGAGATTCGGTGTATCGGGCCAGGACTCTGCCTCCTGCGTAGCCCGGACTCTGACCTTGGGACATCATGTCTCCTCCTTTCACGATGGATTGTCTGAAGTCCCAGAGTTGGGACTGAAAGAGAAAGAGATGGCTCTACTGAGTGAGGAGTAGAAACAGTACAAATAAAAACGCCATAGTGTCTTTTCAGGCCACTTACACTTACTGTGATCCAAATCATGATGTTCAACAGAGGAAAATTAAGAGAGGAGTGGTGGGAGGGGGGTGACTTATGAAATTGTGCCTTTCAAAAGTCTTATTTACTTCCTGCTTTGAGCAAACCCAGTGCAGTTCACACCAGAGCACCTGATTAATAGTGAAGCTTGTGATTTGTGAGAGGTGGCCGTTTTTTTTCCAGATGAGGTTAGTATTGCACAAAGAGAGTAAGACAGAAAAGGAAGGGGAGAAAGCAAAAGGTTAATTGCAGAGTCATGCTCAGATAGATTAATATCAACTCACTTGTTACTGAGGTAATAAACTTCTCCTTGGAACTACGTTCTGAACAATTTATGTACAACTCAATCGATGGTCATTATTTCTATTTTACCGTTTAATTGCCGTCAGCTGGAAAGCACTCTTTTGACACAGTGGAGAGAAACATACTGCTCACACACCAAAGCACACAGTGTGAAGGTGTAGCAGGTGTGTGGCTTGCTGTTTCGGTCCAAGACTCATACCAGCCATGACTCAAGGGGCCTCCCTCTGCCATGATTTTTCCACTCAGTCCTGAAACTGTGCATGAGGCATGTGCACAGCAGCAATCTGTTTGCATCTGGAAGCATCTATGGAATCTGCTTTTTGAAATGAACATGTACAAAAACCATGCACATAGCATTGAACATATTAGGTATGTTTAACATATGGGCTTGTGTGTAGTAGGCATGTGGTAATAGTACGGTTCATATTATGCTCATATTACTCCTAATAACATACTTGCTGTTTTCATTCTGTACACAGATTATAATATGATCATGATGTTGTTCTGAATGCATACGGATAATATGTGCATGGATTACCACACTTGGACACACCATGGACGTTATATTCTTATATCTGATGAGCTGTTTTTTTAAATAACAGCAATAATTTAAGTCACAGGTTTAGATTAATGCACTTGTTTTAAAAATGTTTCAGATCATTTACAGGGATTTGTATAGTATATGCTTCAAAAAAAGTCTAATAATAAACCAATTGGGGGAAAAAAAGAGATGTTTATATAACAGTCTTGAATGTTGGCACTCTGTAACAGTAAGTTATCTGCCACTTGAAATTCTACAGAAATTGTGTTTTAGAGAATTAATAAAAGTGGTTGATTAAGGAACAACTGCTTATAGCAGCTAAAATGTACACTGATCAGCCATAAACAAAGCAATAGGCCCTTGTATGTGCCCTTGCAATAGGTCACTGGGTGCAGTAGGTCTTGGCCAGCATTGACTTTTTTCAGTGATTTGTTTTGCCTCGGCTTTTCTTTGAAATCAGACAGGACGGCGTGGCCTTTGGTCCCTGTGGCCATGGGTGAGGCTTGGGTGCCCATCATCCTGTCACCAGTTTACTGGTATATAATTCATAAACAATGTTAATCTCTTATTGTTTTGTGGTGTTAATGTTATGGCCAATAGCTTGCTTACTTCCCAATACATTAAAACACAACTTTAAAGAGTAAAATGGGTGACATGTTCATTATGTGCAGTGATTGGATAATAATCCACAACGGGGTAAAGTAACAAAAGCTCAGCCCCTTCATGTTATTTAAGTTATCATTGGCACTTGTCTGCTTTATGTTGTGCTTTTACATGTATGAAACATTAATAACCTTGCTCTTGCAGGAGTCAAATTCAATCCCAGAAGTGCCTTAGAGATGTTAAGAAAAGTTGTAGTTCTGGACCTCACATAAAGGTATCTATTACACTGACTACCAAAGAAATGCTCTTTTAATTAGCCACATCTATCTTTTTTCCATGTTTTGACAGAAATTCTTATATAAACATACAGCACAAAGAGAGACAGAGCAACACAAAGCATGCTCATTTTTAAGTTTGACACAGCCACTCAGTTAAAACAACAGTGACCCGGCTGTGCCACGCTTTCCATCATAGATTTTTCCCCCCTCTATATGCTTTTAAGCAGAGCACCTGCATGAAAACAGAAATACATGACAAATAGGTCATTTTATATAACACACACAGAGTCATAATTTGGATGTGTGACTAGTTAAATGAAATTTGTTTTGGTACCCCATAAATTTAAAGGATAGGATCCACAATGACGAGTTTATGAGGATTTATAATCAAACGCACAAAGGACTGATTTTATGCTTAGATTCTGAGTTTACCTTTTTTTCGGTTGAAGTTTGTCATTTCTTTGATTGCTTCCTAGCTTAGTTCTATCTTGTTCGTAACTCATTGCTAAAATTTAATATAACTGCATTGCCTTGTGGAACTTGGACGCTGACTTCTATTAATTCCACGAAGTCTAAATTGCATTTTTATTAAAATGATAATTGCTGGAAGATGGTGATAGAGAGAAGTATCTCTGCTTTTTAAAGAAAGAAACTTCTGTCTTCTTATGTGAACAATAAAAATCCATCACTATTCAGCGAAATAGCACCAAAAACGCTAAGCACATCAGAAATATTTTCATATAAATGTAATGAATAGACTTGGGGATAAACAGGGTCCAGCCAATACAATATTTGATTTTATTTATATTGCAATTCTATTAGTATCACAATTTAATAAATAATAAATAATTTTTTATTTTTTAAGATTTTGTTACAGTTCTAGGCAAACTAAATACATTTTGGAGTCAGTGTGGCGATACATAACTGCTTTCAGTTCCCCAAATCTCCAGTGATTAACATGATTCAAGGTGGACTTTCACATTACAGCAAGCATTACTGGAAATTCCACATTTGATATCTTCACCTGTCAACTTGGAAATGTGGTTGAATGAGCTAAGAACAGCCACGGTTGGATTAAATCGGTGTAAAAGCAGAATCTACATATTCTTTGGAACTCTTTTTAACTTGTATATTATAAGTGTTTAAAGTTGGGCAAAGGAAAAAAATAACTTTTTATATACTCATAAATGAATGTTTTTATGCTAGCCTTTTACATTATCTGTTGTTAATGCTGTGTTTACAGTGTAGCCAGCATGAGGTCACATGGCTTATCTTGGCTAGGAGGCTGGGAACTGTAGGGAGGCTGGAGTTTTGGACTGATCACGTTCAGTCATCATCCAGAGTGGCTTTAGGAACAGCATGCACTTGGCCAGGTGTGCAGTCTCTCTTATTTTCACTTGCCCCTTAGTTGCACACTGACTCCTCACTGGTAAAAAGGATGGTGTGAACTTTATTAAACATGAAACAACACTGGCATCTCTCCACATTTACAGCTGGAGCTAAAAATCCAAGAATACATGCAGTGAGAATGAAAACCTCCCTCAGACACAGTTAATGATGTGCCTTCAATTAAAAAAAAGATAATTAGCAAAAAGACAGATTGAAAAAGAGAGTGCATGGTCAACTAAAATCTTTTTCTTTCTCTGCTACAGGTGTTGTGTGCACATTGCATAGTAGCAGAGAGGCCTCTGCCATTCTCCTGACCGGGCAAGATTGCGTAATGGGAATTGCCAGCTGCAGTGGTAATTACAGCACCTCCAAGGAGGACCATGGCTGTTTTTCTTCTGGGAGGCATGCAGCTGAACTGATTTTACATTTACATGCTTACGTGCTTAAGTGAGATGAAGTAGCTCTACAAATGGGTTTGAGTCGTACATTAGTGAGAGTGGATATGTGCTATTTTTCAAGAGTTGCTCTTCGTCACCACTGAATTGTTTTAACATGCTTTCTTGCTCTCATTGTATTAAAGTCATTAGGCTTCAAGGCATGCTCAGTGAGCTGATACAAATGACTCTTACCTTTGGCCGTACAAGAGTCATTTCCCTGTCGATTAATCAAAACAGCTTCCACGACTAGTGAGAAATGCTTGCGGTATGTAAATATTCATGTAGGGCTAGAGTATGACATTTATTTCTTAAAAGCTTAAAAACTAGGTGACCTCTCTCAGTTTTAGTCTATTTTACTGTCATCCTGATAGATAGCGGAAATTCCATTGTCAGGTGGATGAAAGCTCTACAACCAAGAAGGAAGTGCGAATAGTCTTTGTTTTTTCTTCACTGACTGAACCAACAGGCATGTGCTCTGTGTGTACTAGTGAAATGAGAAAGTCAGTTGGCTATGACTTCTGAAACCTTCCACTAATGACATTAGAGCTATGAACACTTTAGCTCCAGTGCTGCCAAATTGGAAGAAGGAGAGAAGTGGAGCGTTTGAATGTAAGCAGATGGCACTATTTTACTCTGCACCAGGCCATCTGGAGTTTGCTTAAACTGATGACTTCATAATCAAACACTGGTCCTCACGCCAAACATGGCACCCGCCACACACACACACACACGCACACACGCACACACGCACACACACACACACACACACAATTGGGTTTGCGAAGCCAGAAATTTATTTTGTTGGGATTTCATTGCACCAACAGCACACCACCAAAACATGACTTGTGCCCACACAGTGCTCTTGTCATAAAATGAAATCATCAAAATTAAATTTATAAGATTGACATTGCAAGGCTTCTGGACAATAGAAGTGAACAGTGTTAAGTGAAGCAAATGAATTTTAGCTGGTTCTGTCACTCTTTAACAGTTTAAGAGCGCTACACAAGTATCTTGAGACTTGTGATGAAGCATTGCACATTGCTTTTGGAACCAGAAGTACACTCATGTCATAAAAATTACTGTTATTGTTTGTACTAGGTTTCGCTGTTTTCCATATTTTCTGCACTTGCTGACTTGTTTTTGCATGGGCCAGACCTCCGCACCTTCTGGCATACATCGAACCCACTAGCTTCAAATGGTCTCTTGTGGTGATTAAGGACTTTATTTTGATTTATGATATGTCTTATTTCTGAGGAGTTAGCTGCCTGGAAGATTGTCATACCCTTCGGAATTGGGGCATCATACAGCAAGCAGATATGCTTTGAAAGCTTTAGCATGTCTAATGGAATATATGTTTCTCTGGCTTGTGCCCAACATAATTATTATGCCATAGCATGTTACATGCTGAGTATAGTTTTGTCCAATATAAAAAGTAATGACTAATAAACCACAAACCCAAACTGAACTATAATATAGAGTTTTATTGTAGGTCTAATTACATAAATGATTTGACATTCGCTGACATTTGTCAATTAATATATGTTATAAATGAAAAGGTTTTCCAAATAATATATGTGCAAAAAGGGGGTCATTCCTAGTCTTCTTCTATTTCTGTGTGACAGCCAGACATTTTTTTCATGCACAACACAAAACTTGTGCAAAAAGATTGTTAACTCTTTATAACCCTTTTGAAAAATCTAGAAAAATCTATTTACCACCTAATGGGACTTGGTCTACTGGTTTCTCTTAAAACCACAGTTTAATAGTTTCCAAGAATCTAATGAATTGTTTGTGGAATATAATTATATTTAATTCACTATGAGTGCCACTTTTGTGTTTCTTTGTAGACAACCTGTAGGATGATGGAGTCAAATATCACAGAGGTTGACCGACTTTCCATTAAACCTAGTCAAACTCAACAGGCAAGCAATCAGCACAATTTAAATGGTTATATCAACACAAAATACCATTACTAACCATTACAAAAATGTTCTCCCCCAAGTGCATTTGTTTGGAAGGCCTCCTTTGAGACACCTGCAGGTGCTGGTTAAGGAGAAAATGTCCATGTCATTGCCACTTAAGTCATATTGGCACTGTATTTCCAATGTATGGTTTCCCCACTTTGAAGTGTTGAGGTCATTTAACTTTATGACATCAGAATAACATTTACAGACTAACAGATTTTTTATAGTCACACTGCAGTAGCACTTGCAGTTACTATAAAAAATAAATCTTCAGATAAAATAAGTTATAATGAAAGAATATTCAATTATAAGTCTTTGTTGCCCTTGTCAGAGTTACAGTGGAACTAGTACCAATGCAAGGAACACAAGGGTATAAGGTGTGAATACAACCTCGATTGCATGCCAGACACACACACACACACATATACACACACACACACACACACACACACAAAATGAGTGAAATGATATGTGTGATCAGAA
>JAQMYJ010000033.1:22595593-22613825 GCA_030014305.1 Clarias laeviceps
TTTACATGTGCATTGATGATGTCAGACACAAAATCGCTAGGCTGAAAGATTTGAAGTTGGTGGAACTTTAAGGAGACGGTTACTGTGGCTTAAAATATCAAAATTGTTCAGCTAACTTAAAAAGTGTCATTTCTACAAACTCATAAATACCAAAAAAGTTCTAAATACTCATCAAGGTCTATTAACGTGAACTAATTGTAATTATTTAAGTTAACAGTACTCAATATGTTTAATTACTTTAAGCATTAGGGTTTACAGTGTAGCTGTTGTATGCTATGGGAAAGCGAGTTAGATGGAAGAAATTGGAAAATTGAAAGGGGTAAGAAAAGAGTGCCAAATACACACAATTTATCTAAATAAGGTTACGCAGTGGAGGCGGGGGGTAAGGGGGGTGTTTGTCAGTGGTGGCTCAGGGGTTTGAGGCTCTGGGTGGGTCACTGACTGAAGAACGGGTAGTTCAAGCCCCACCACCACTAGGTTGTTGCTGTTGGGTCCTTGGGCAAGGTTTTTAACCATATGCCCATACAAATTACTTTCTTGTTGCCAGTCCCAAAGCCTGGATAAAAAAGGAGCAGGGTTAGGCTTCAGACTAGCAACACCCCCCAACAAAAAAGTACATGAGGGTTTCGAACTCTGCATGTCAATTACAGAATGCCTTTGGGGTTTGTGGCTTTAGAGCTACTATATACGATGTTTGGTTTTAGAGAGGAAACCACAAAGTTAACAATCATTATTTTCAGAATTCTTTTCATACCCTTACTAAGGCCAGGTGGGCCAGGCTTGGTAAATCACAGATCACCTAAACATGACAAGAGAATGTATCCGTGTACAACACGGTTGTTTCTGTCTACTACAGTTAAGTTACCTAAAAATTGTCATTTCAGAAATCTGTTACCTTACCTTCAATTTTCTCATGCAGGTAACATGGGAAACCAATTACTTACAAACTATTATGTTGGAGATTTTTATTGAGATCACATTAATATAGTATAAGTAAAAGTTTTTCCTTCCATCTGCAGTTGTGTGCCTTTATGGTCCCCCTGTGTAGGGTGGACTGACTCAGTTATGTGAGCATGCTCGATGCTATGACCATAATCATGGAGGTTTTTTATTTGACTGGTGGTCACAGGGCACCCCACACTGGTTTCACACTTTGTCCCCTGAGTGCTTGAGTCAGGGCAGGGGCCTGGAATGTCAGCCAGCTCAGCCCTCTCAGTGTGGCTTGAAACCAGGACCCAGAGGGAGTAAAAGAGTCAAAATGGCTCATAGGCCCATGGTTTGGTGGACACAGCTGCAGCTCGTACCACTTCATTAAAACTGTCATTTGCTTCACAACATAGAGCAGGGCTTTGAGTTAGTGCCATGAGGCCTGCACTGACTTATGTCACATTGTAATGAAGAAAGGCTCAGGTTGTGCATGAGAGAGAGAGAGTATGTGATATGCCAATAGTGATCTTTTAATCATGTGCACTGAGCATATATTCTTACATACTATGTGTATTATTTATCCAGTTAGATTAACATAAGTATAAAAATACAGCTTTTTAAAAAAATATTTCTGTAGATGTCCCTGCTAATGATAACTGCCTACCATGATAAGCCTACTCTCATTCACAAAATTCATTCATGTTGTACTACAAAATTCAAGGGAGGTTAGTTGAGCACATTATGTATTTTAAGACCTCATACCACAAACTACATTTAGACTAAATGTAAGTCTCTTTTATTGGAAAACATATCTTGCTCTGCACTTCAAAAGTTTATCATATAAGTAATATGTCTGAATTTCATTATTCATTTAAATTGCTGAGAAATGCAATGCATAGTAAAATAAATACATTTTCATTCTCTTCTGAACTCAGATCTGGCCCAGAGACTTTATATGACTGTATATAGAAATACCAAGAGGTTATATCAGTTTCTTTCTCCGATTAAATGTAGAAAACCTTCCTTCTTCCATTTTCTTTACAAAAGTAATTGAAGTACCATTGAGTGGCATTTATGTTGTGATGCCACTTCTGAATAAAGAAAGCCATCAACTGATGAAAATGAACTTTTCATGGACTACAAAGGCCTATGGTTGTAAAGACCACAGCAAGTGTTCTCTCTCTCTCTCTCTCTCTCTCTCTCTCTCTCTCTCTCTCTCTCTGTCCTCTCTGTTTTCTCACTCTTTTTTCTCAAAAGAAAATGAAACAAACCCTAATTAGATAAATATAGTTTTTCCCGTTACTGATTTTCTATCCCATATTCCAAAATCTACACTGATTGCAACATAGGTCTAAATGGATTATAATACTTTGCCAAGTTGTGGGTGTATTTGTTTGTATTGTGTGTGCACACATATGTATGTATGTACAGTATGTATGCCTGTGACAAAACATAGAGGGCATTTAGGGGTGGTTTTATTTCTTAACAATACTCTGCTGTATCGAGAGTAAACATGACTGAGGAGAGTGACCTGTGCATAAACCCTTCATAATGTTCCTAAGAATAAGGATTTGTCTAAGCCACATATTTCATGTTATTTTACAGCTAATCTCATCTGTGCATTAACAAGGACCATTTTTTGACTTCTCAGATCAAAGGCATATATTTAATTTCATATTTAGGGTTCACAAAATGTCACACGAATGCTAAAGATACAAACTTTCTTTCTTCTCATATTAACCATTACAAGGTCAGCAAAGGAACAAAAAACATAAAACAGGAAATAAAAAGGAAAAAAGAGACAGTTAAGAGACCCTAATTGAGTTTTGTGCTGAGTGATTTTCATTGAATCTCCTCTTTTTGCCACCCAGGTCACTCATAAGAACCCCCAGACAGGAATTCCAGCTCAGCTTATCTGAGCGGCCCATCTATACACAACTACGAGGGGCAAGGCTGGAGTGAGTGGGGGCCATCATGGAGGCCTAGATTAGGAAAAGGGGAAGCCTTGAGGTGAGCTGTTCATTTCTATTTACTAGCAACGACTAGAAAGGTCTGTGAATTTAGTCTAGAGTGCAACTGTACAAGCCATGTAGTATAACTTTATTTAAGTTTATGATTTATTTACTTACTTTCTCTCTCTCATCAGAATGCCCCAGTGCTTGATTAGGTCAGTATAACACAGCTACTGTGCAATAAGTGCAGATATAGTAGAGTCAGTTGTCTCTCATTGTGGCTCCCTCTGTTTGTCTGCTTTAATACAAGACATCACATGCCTGATGGCCAGTCGGTTAAAGCTGCCAGTTCCTCTTATTGGAGTTGAATGCATTTGAGGTCAGTTGTCACCTGGGTTTATAGATTGATTTTTCCTCTGAGGGCATGATTTAATTTAATTTTTGGGAAAAAATGAAGGAATGAAAAGAGCTCATAACTGAAAGGTTGCCCAAGAAAACAGTGGAAAAGTTGTTTGTGATTTTGATTGAATAAAATGGACCAGCTGCTGCAGCACACGTTGACCTACTACTTTTTTTTTTTAATATCTAGTAATAGAAATGAAGTATAAATCTGAGAATCTGCCCACATGTTTTGTGTTTGTGATATAATGGAAGAGGCAAGAATTGTTTCTAAACAAGCATTGAATTGAATTTTAAATAACTGTCATATATTTTTAAAAAATCAGCATAGGTAGGTTGATGGTGCACACAAACCTGTTGCCTATGTTTTAACTGGTGTACAGATTCATTAATTATACATAAAGAAAAAGAGATTGGAGATCTTTATTGCCATCCTAGCCATATATCACATACAGTAATGAAGTAATTTAGTGTTTTACAAAGTCTTGCTGAAATATTACAGAAGTGACAACAATAGAATCATGTAGCAAATTTTTTTTAAGTGACAATGAACAATGAACAGCAATATAATTGTCTTGTATGATATGATAAAAATATTATTTGTTCTAAAAAAGTAATGAAAATCAAACAGAGAATAAATAAAAACCCAATTTTTTGTCAAGCCTACCTGAAACAAACAGTATAACAGATATAAAGGTACTGTATAGAAAATATACTAATTATCTATCACCAAGTAGATATGCAATTATGATTACTTCACTTAAGCTACGGTTCTCGTAAAGTCTCTACTCCACCTAATTAAACAATATACTGTATAAGAGCATAGCATGAGCATTATTTCAGACTTTTAAGGGTTAAAAACAAAAGGACATCGGTGATATAATACTGATTATCACAAAAGTGTTGTGAAGGAACTCAACCCTTCTTAAATTCTAGTTGTGGTTTACTCCAAACCAGGACAAACTGACACTAAATACAACCTGCCATGTTATTCTGATTCAGGAAGCCTAGCCCAAACTCCAGCAAGCTTCATTTGGAAAGTAAATGCAGCATTCTCGCAGTAGGGGCTAGAATAATGCTGCAATAAAAGATGGTTTATTGCCCATTTTAAAAGACCATATTTTATACAGACAGTAAATTATGGTGCCCTGCAAAGCAGAATCGAAAAATGCTCGAAATGTTCTATGCATCTGTTGACGAACTTCAAAGGCCCAGAAGGCCAGCTGAGCATATTTAATAACTTATCTGAAATAAAGTGCTGTCGTTTGTCTATTTCTTGTTTGGAAGAGGACCAAAATTCAGATGCATCTAAAGCCAGACAGTGTGGGTTATTAATATTAGCAGAATCCCCGAATAATCTAAAGTCTAAGACTAAAGTAAAATCAAAGGTATATCCTTTACTGTATATTTTAAATGGTTTTTACAGACACTGTAAAAGGTAACAGACACTGTAAAAGATTTCCACTTTGCTAGCCATAGACCTTTTCAGCATCTATGTCTATTAAAGTTACTTTGTACCTTGTAAAATTACAATGTTTACAGCTAAGGACGTTTTAGTACAGTATGTAGAAATGGAAATGTCACATGTTTGTGACAATTCACTTTATGATGTATTTTCTTCATAAAGCTTGAAACAGTTTAGGAGTGTGTGTTTGTTTGTTTGAAACAAGAGGACTAACTTTGCGTGCAAAATCTGCATTTAGTCTGATCAGTAATGGGTTTTGAAGTCATGCATCCTCTCTCATTCCTGTGTTTGTGGTGGGGCCGTGACATGCGGAGGAAGAAGGAGGTGGATTGGCAGAGTATGTCTAAGGATCTCTTTCAGTATGTACTCTAAAAAGAACGCTAACAATGGAGAGCTATAATGACAATCAGTGTTTTAAATGAAATAACTGATTTGTTTTGGTGTTCACCCATAATCTTCAATGTGGCTGGCATAAGAAAGGGTTACTAGAAGGTACTGTTGGGTTTAAACTGAGAGGAAAATGATCTTCGCAAATCCCATGTAAGAGTGCATCACTCACGCACATGTGCACACAAGCGGTTTAAGACCAGTGAGCCCTTCCAGGCCAAAAAGAAAAAAGAGTGAACAAACAAAAGGTAGGGAGTAAATAAAGGAATGTGAGTTTCACAGACATAAGAATAAAATAAATCAGAAGATTAAAGTAAACATAAATATTTATGGAGCTTTCATGACTTGTAAAAGCATATTTTTAGACGGTTACAGACTCTTAAGCCTTTGAATTTCATCAGGGTTTTTTTTATTATTCTTTTTATCCTTTACATGCATTGCAAATGAAACATTGTAACACATATAATCATTTATTTATAATTATACCGAGATTAAATTAAAGATCAGGCAATAGCCTCATTAGCTTTTGTTTCACTGAATTATGTATGATTAACTGCTCAGTCACCTTAAGAACACTTGCCTGTGTGGTTGGGGGAATGTTTTTTATAGCCAGAACCAACTGGGATAAGAATATCTGCAAATTTCAAGCATGTTGGGACATTTGCCTGGTCCCTGCAAAACAAAATGCTTTTCTACACAATTTATTTAAAACCCAGATCCAACAGTTTAATTTTATTTAATAATGTGTAGGGATCGGTTTAGGTATATATTAGCATTAATTAGACGCAGACCTTTGAGGTCCTCACATGGATGGACAGATGGATGGAATATTTTCCAAACATTCAATGGATAAATAAAAATCTGCCTACATACAGTACATTCGTCTCTTTGTTACAGACCATGTGATGCGTTGTGACACAATATTAGCAGAAAACCCCTGCATGACCAATACATATTTTCCCCTTTGGGTGTACAGTCAGCAATATTTTCATGGTTCAATTTGTGTGGGAGAAAATATTTTCACTACTAAACATTTCGCAGTGCAAAATTAAAAAATTTCACCAAGGGATTTTGACAGATGTCGTAAGACAGTAAGACTTTCCAGACAGTTTCTCTAATTTTATTTTATACAGTGTAGAAATAGCAATACAGATGTTATTAATATTTCAATGAAAAAGTAACTAATGATTTATGGTTTATATGCTTAATTGTTGCTATATTAAGATGTGTTTTTGGAACACAGACCATAGAAACATTTATATTAGATCATATTCCTTAATTAGAGAGTTCGCTGTCTGTGCCTAAAAAAAGCAAGAAAAAAGAGAGGGATGGAGCACAGGAATGTAGATGTAGATGTATATGATAAGGTGACCGAAAAGTCCAAATTGGGTTGTGGAGCGTGGATCAGTCGAGGCACACAGAGCAGTCAGATGAAGCAGCTGGGCCATTAGTGCGTCCAGGCAGGAGTGCCCTTTCTTCAAGTCGGCCTAATGGGCCCGCCTGAACTTTCATGTGATAAATGTTGTTTATATTAGGGCTCAGCCCCTTACATTAGTGTCTTTCAAATGCCTTTTGGCCTGGTTAAAGTTCAGTATTTCTAAATACTTCAGTGCCCTCCTATGTAGTGGCTATTATGGTGGTGTTAGAGCAGGAGAGGGCTGAAAGGGGAAGACTAATTGAGCAGGACTGAGTGTGGACTTCTGTAGCATGCAATGGAAAGTCTATGGTCATTATAGTGACCCAGGGGCTCACCTGTGTGTGAACTGCTGAGAGCGAACACTGCCCCCTATAGGCACTATCTTGCTTTTTTTCTTTCAGAAATAAACTGTGATACTCTATATTAGACAAAAAAGTTGATCACTGGGTATCAAAGATATATAGTATAATTATTAATAATAAGAGCTCACTCACTCAATCATCTTGTATACCACTTTATCCTGTATTCAGGGTCGCAGGGAACCTATCCCAGGAGGCTTAGGGCACACCCTGGACAGGGTGCCAATCCATCGCAGGGCACAAACACATTCATTCACACACACATCAATTAGCCTAATCTACACGTCCAGAGTACCCAGAGGAAACCCACCAAGCACGGGGAGAACATGCCAACTCCATGCACACAGAGACCGGACCCTGGAGGTGCAAGGCGACAGTGTTAACCACTACACCATCGTGCCACCCGCTCATATTTTAGCTAATGCATTTAAAAATGCTTATTTTGCAGTTGGTTCAATGTAATTTCCTGGACTAACAAGATCAGTTGTTTTGGCAACTCCTAAAGTTTTCTCTCATGTAGGACTTTTATGCTTATTTAGCCCGAATGATCAAGTCTTTCACTTGCATTGACAACTCTTTGGAATGTATATTAAGAGTTCCCATGAACAGCTACGATACATATTACAAATTCAGCAGGAAACAGATCACAATTGTCTAAGAAAGTCCAATTACTTCTAAGGAAGTAAAAATGGCTGTAAAAAAAAGAAAAGAAAAAAAAAACAGGCTACAAAATGGCTAAATGTTTAATCCAATGTTTCTGTTAATTCCACTGAATTAAAGCTGAACGTCTACACTTAAATAACTTCATAATTGTGTCATATTAATTGTATTGTCATGGTATACAGAGGAAAAAGTAAAGAAAAATGTCACTGTCTAAATACTTATGAACCTGTCAGTAGAAATTTAATGGCTATTAATTAATAAATACACACTGCTGTTGTACTTTAAACCTATGAATTAAAAAAAAAAAGTACAAGTTTTACTTGTAACAGTAGCCTAAAAAGTCCTTCTTGCATAAGGCATATATTATTCCCCCAACCTAATTTAAGCTTTTCCAAGGTCTAAGTGAAGTATAGTCTTAGGTGACAATAAATTCCCCAGCATGGTCTCTTAAAGAAACAGGCAGATCCCTTTTTTTCCATCAGATTGTCTAATTCACCCTGGAGAAAGAGGTCTGAGTCAGAGCCAAATAAAGCTGAGGTGTTGAAAAGCCTGATGATGCAGTGCGGGTGTGGGACAGGAACAACACGTGCGGTGAGTGTAAAAAAAGCCCATCGTGGTCAATCAGGCTACGTACAAAACCTCATCTAACTGGCTTGCAAACATCGCACTGCACGCACAGCCCCAACATGGGGGATGTAACATACAGCCTGCTTTTTAGGAATGCTTTGATTCCTCTAAAGGTGCTCTTCTGGCCAGGTGGAGCATATTTACACAAGGCTGTCTGTGAGACGAGAGCCTATTCTTTTTACGTGCAAAGAAAGAACCTAAGTTATTTTAATTACAACTGGAAACAATTAGGCACAGCTAAAGGAAATGTTGCGAATCAGATCATTTAAAAATGGTTGCAATCGTCCCTGCAAGCCAGGTGCAAAGTCAAAACTTGGTGATTGACATTTTTAGTCTGATGTGGAGGAGATCCCAGTGGATACATCTTATTTTTCTATATGCAGGCCTTGATGAGAACTAGGTGGAAAGGAAAGAGGAGGAAGGATTAATTAACAGGAGGAAGTCTGAAATCCATGGCAAAGATTGAGCATGGTCATTCTCCTAAGGGACAACATATCATAAAGTTAGATTGGGAGAAAAACTTTGTGACCTTTTGTTTTGTGTCTTAAACATGAACAGATTTACACTAATGCTGTTAGTTACTTTTTTCCCCATACTAACTTATATAGCTGACGTTACTGTTTACTTGGTATCTTATGAACCCTCAAGTAGTTAAAACAAGAAAAAAGATCATAAACGAATGTTCAACATTCCTAAAAGAGAGCGCAAATATATACAAAACTACAGACAAAAGACCAATAGCTGCGAGCTATTTACAGTTAACTAACACAGAGAAGGCCATAAAACACTCACTTTGTCCATGTTTATTCACTGTGAAATAACTTGGACACACATACCTGGATAAATGGGCTATTTAGGCCGGCGTAACTCTTAGGAGAGCAATGAAAGTATGTATATCAGACCTTTCTCACTCTTGCTTGTGTTAAAATTCACCAAGTCAAACCATAATCAGTTCCACCTGCGAAACTTGAAAACGTCATGCGTCGGATAGTCTTAGGACAATCGTGTGAGAATGAAGCATGGCATAGCATTACTGTTACTGTGCTGAGTTACAAATGTTTTTTCATGTAACAAAGATTGTACCACTTATCCAGATTTAATGTTCAATTCATCTGTATATCTAGAAACAGACTGTGTATGTACAGTTAGAAAGGTTTACAGGATTAAAAGACCATTCAGCAGAGGATTTTGTGCAATCTGACTAAAGTACCGATTAGCTTTTAACCTTGTTTCTTTGATAGGGTTCATGCCCCGTTTCAAATCCTCTATTCAGTCCAGCGCTCTGCAGAGTTTAGGAAGCGTAAGGAAAGTGGAGTTGTGGAGTTGGTAGTGTTTTGAATCTAATCATGCAAAAGATATTTGGCAAAATGTGTACCTACATTGAGCAGTATTTAAAACGATGTTTCACAGGTCACTTTAAGAGATGTCGTTGATAGCTCTACTGATTATTGGGCTCGCCGAAGGAAGCTTAAGTTACGTATGAGCCCATTTTTTTAGCATGAAATCACAGTGTGACCAACCAGCTCTCCCACCAAGTGAAGGAAGCTGACAGGTCAGACAGGTTGTTGGTCATGGGTTAGGGGGAATGAAGTGGTAGAGTCCAGCTCCCCACAGCTCCCAGTTGGAGTTCTCACCGGTCCATAGTGGGGGTCGGCATGCCAGATTGACTGAATGCTTGAGATCCTTAGTTGTGGTCCTAGGGGCTCTTTCTGCATTCAGTAAGCCTGAGCTGTTAATTGTGTGACTAAACCAATTGTTCTTTTAATTGAATCCATTTAACCCCTTTCACCTATACCCCCTCAGGTGTGCCACAGGTGACGAGTACAAGATCAGTCAAGAAGCTGATAGCATCACAAACAGACAGAAAATGTCGGGATTACACTAAGACGCACGTAATTTTATTTATTTATTTATTTAGCTATTTACTGTGTTTCTTGGCCAGACAGTAAGTTCCAATACATTTAGAGATGGTTCATCCAATGCTTAACACGCAAACTGGTATAAAAGCTTTATAAACTGTGCCTATAGAATTGTCAAATATTTTATTGCATAGAATTATTTTTATGATTAGTAATTGAAATTTTGCTAAAAGAAGCATTAAGTGGAACCAGTGCGGCTGTGATATAGGAATTTATCTGACATACATTTGCTATAGAAGGCTGTAACAAGCTTTTGGTTGCTCATAAAAAGTGAATATTTGAATATGAAACTACTCACAGAGAAATGACCCTGTGAAATAGCAGAGGTAAAGTTCTCTCCTTGGGATTTATAGCTATTCAGGGTATAGCCAATATTTATCTGGTATTACGCCAGCTATGGTCAGTTATAGGTGAAGGCCACTCAGGATGACCTTAAACATGGGAGTGGACTGAAAATGTGAAAATTTCCATTTGTGTTTTTTTCCCCTTCCTTGTTAAGTTCTGCTTTATGGTTGACAAATCCTCAGTCAGTTTTCCTCAGTTTCCATCACTTAATGTCACAAATAGAGCGTGGAGACGGGCACTAATGGCTTTAAAGAGGTTGTTCCTGTTAAATTCTGCAACACCTATGAACCGGTTTTATTTGCAGAGCAGTATTTTAAAATGATTTCCTAATTTCGGCGATTTCACAGGACCTGAATGTGTTCAAGCACTAAAGGGTGCACTTGAGTTAGACTGTTCTAGAAAGTAACCCTCCTCTCCTGGAATACAAAAAGCAGTTCTGGCCAAGGTTTGTTTTCACCTGAAGCAGCCATTTGTCTTGGCATGTGCCCAACGTTAAACCACTGTGTATGTTTCTATGGTCTCAGAGGGCCTGTGTGCGCACCATAACCACTTAATGTGGTGGGAGAGCTAAAGATCTCCATAACAATCTTGAAATTGTGAAACCACATCATTTCCTTGCACTAGCACTAAAAAAAAAACATGTTTTTCTTAAGTAGGTGCCATCCAATACACAGTCAAGTGAGAACTGCAAACTAAATCCTTAAACGAAATGTCAGTGTTTTTTGGAACCAAGCTTTTATAGATCCTTAATATTTTTGTAACAATTTTAATATACAACTGAGAAATGATTCTGCATGGCTAAATTCTGCGGTCTGATTTGATGTGATTATACTTTCCCTTGCAAGCTCGAGCTTTTTGAGCTCATCTCTTTGTGGCTATAATAAGGACCAGTCAGGTATTGCTCTAATTCCTGGCTCGACGTCACACAGCTGCACAGTGGCAAATCTGAAGGGTCCAACACATTCCTTGCACCTCATTTAAGACAAAAGGGTGGAGTGGGATTAGAGACGCATGTTTGTGGTGAGTTGTTATACAACAAAAGACAAAGGAATAAAGACCCGTAGCCTTTTCAAGTTAGGAATCCAACCTGCTTTTAACAAGATTCCTTACAAGGCCAGAGTCCAGATTAAACTTTGGTCACAGACATTAATGATGATTGTTTTAAATGGTTTACAATATACAATAATAAAAAATGTTAGGATATGTCTGCAATGTTAGGAAATGCAGGAAGTGTCTAGTGTAAATCCCCTGTGACTGACTGGAAGTGGTAGCAAGGTTCAAATATTTATCAATATGTTGCACAAGAGCATGGATAGTATCAAAGTAAATACAAAACTATTAGGCACAACATCATTAGCAAGGAAAAATTATTAGAAATAAAAAAGAGTTTAGATCATGCATTGTGGGCATAAATATGTTATTATATAAATTTCCACAATGAAAACAGAAAATGTATACAAAGGGCCTCTTAACATGATCCTGCTGACCTGGATTGGAATATGTATGTGCATGCGGGAGTGCATACATGACCCAACAGCATATGTGTGAGGAGCAGGGTGGAGTTGGAGCCCTGAGCTGTGTGTGTGTGTGTGTGTATACACTCTGTTGCTGAGCGTGACTGGATGAGGAGAGAGGGGCCCTTTTGAGGTGGATCCCAAGCTAAGGTCCCAGGGAGTCATTTCATCTCGTCCATGATACAGCATTCTATGTGTGTGTGTGTATGTGTGTGTGTGCACGCATGGTGCTGGGCTCATTCTCTGTTCTTCTCACCCCGCCTGTCTCGCCTCAGTCGTGCTGGAAGTGCAGAGGTTTTGACAGCTGTGCTTGGCTCATTCTGATGGTAGTCTGGAGGAAAAGGGTGTGTGCCGAGTTTGTGTGTGTACACTAGAGAATCAGGTGAACTTGTGTGCATATGTTCATATGGGTTTGTGTACAAAGCAAAATATATGCTGGTTTAGGGTTTATTGTTAATCGTTTATAACTGTCTTGAACAAATGAGATAAGTGGGAGTTGGTTAGTTGAAGGAGAGCAATAGGTGAGACAAGGAAAGAGAGAAAGAAAGAGAGTCATACATACAGAGAAAGTAAAGGTAACAGTGTTGTGTGTAGGCATGATCAGCATGGCTGAGGCTTTGGGAATAACGCAGGAATGTGCACAGGGTCGGGGTTAGCAAGCGGCTCAGTCTGCAAGGTCATGGGGAGCACAGCCAGGCCAACCACATGAGTCTCAGCTGATCCCTCTGCTATCCAGCTGAGTGTGGAGGCCTGAGTCAGCCTGAGAGCACACTCCACTTACCTGGTCTTCAGGAGAAAGCTGTCTCTGGGGTAACATTCAAGGTGTTTTCACTACAAACTTACCTTGTGGCAGCCAGATGTCAGGGTGGGAGTAAAGGAAGGAAAAGGCTAATGAAGCAGCTTGTGGCCAGGTCAGCACAACTGATTCGAATTGGACTTACTTAAACTCCAGAACTGCTATTTCATGTGTTGTATGTAATATATCATACTTTTTGCTGCTTTAATATTTTCGTTGGCCGGTGATGCCTTTTCTTCACAGCTGTGAAGTGAAGTGCATTAATTAGGCCCAGAAAGTTCACATAAGAGCAAGGTGAATCACTTTGACTGTACTCTAGACACATACCTGTACAGACGTCTTCCTGCTGTTTCACAGTAATGACGTCAAACGTGAGTCGCTGTCAGGCTCATCAAACAGCGCTAATGATTTCACGCAATGCTGTAAAACACTAACACCTCCTTGAGCTTACCCGTAAGGAGGTGATAGTGTTTAGGCTGTGTTCCTGATGGGAAAGAGAGAGAAAAATGCATCTTTTCCTGTGTTTCTTTTTTCCTGCTGTTTTCCAGGATGGTCATAATTTGGGGTGGTTACGCTCTCGTGGCAGAATGAGGAAGCAGTTCTCTTGTCTCCCCCTCTCGTTTGACTAAGACGCTCATAAAAACACAGGACATCCTGTGGACTTTTAATGACACAGCACACATTGTAATCAAATGACTCAAATAAACACTCCTAGCCATGGCATCTTATAAATGTAGTGCAGGTGTTTTTTGTTTTTTGTTTTTTGCATTTCCATTTTTGATCATCCACTCTATACATTATCATGTACACTAATCATATATTTTATTATTTAATCTACAGTGCCGAGTTGCTGAAGGTCACATCACATGAATTATTCAGAAACACCAAAATGATGTAAATAATAATCAGCAAGACTGGTTCAGGTTTTCAGGAGATGTATTCTGTTGATGGAGAAATTTGTTCCAGGGAATCAGTGTGACAATTTGGTATTATTATGCCACCAGGTGGTTGATGTTTGCTATAGCTAATGAATTTATTGCAGTCTGATGAATCAGACAACAGACATCTAGTGCGCTGACAATTGTACATCTCCTCTTTCTTGTTCCCCATTGATGTTTTATCTGCTTGGTGTTTCAAACTAATTCATTTCATTTTACTGGTGGTTTGGAGATTCATCAAAAAATTTTCTTTACTGGAGTATCAAAAGCTGTGAACCAACACACATACACTGCATTAACACATTTGCTCCTGCTTTAAACATGGTTTTGTTAATTAATGATGATATTTTGTAAAGCCATTATGGGGATGTGCATAAACATTACGTGATATAACACAAGTCTCTGAGTGTAAAGAAAATTCTGAATGCCATTGTATAGTGTAAAGTTTCATCATATTGCATTATTATAGTGCTATGGCCTGTGTCCAGATGTAAACACTAGAAAAAGACAAATGGAGTTGATAGGGGGTTAAAAATGAGATAGTTTAATGAAACATTGGGTCATTTATGATTTACAGCCATATCAAATAGGCGTAAGATGATACTGTATGTCTTTTTATTGTATCATCTGTCCACAAATGTGAGCCTCATGTAAAATGTACACAATAAATTTCCAATAGTGAACAGATGCAAGATGAAATTTACAGTGTGCACTGGAATCTTTCCTCCATGTGTCTTTAACAGACAGTTGAAATATATTTGTACGTACGTGAGTGACTAACCGACCTGTGTGTCATAATAATCTACTGCTCATTCACGTGATGTCTGTGCTTAATTTCGGTGTGAATGGGTTGCATAACACCTGGTTCCATACCAGCTTTTGGACGTAGCAGTTGCTGTGATACACAGGTCATGCACTCTCCCTCCCTCCTGCTGCTGCGCCCTTTAGACATGATTAACTATATTCTGCTTTTTTCCCATTCCCCTCTGTAGCATCTCCTCCTGTACAGCAGCATAAACCTTGACTCAGAGCCCCTCGCTTTGAAGGCAGTCCCCGTCTTCTCTGACCATCAGTAGTATCTGTATCCGACTGAAGTTTGTGGGCCATGTAGTGGCCGCTTGTTTCCGAGTTGTTGTAAGTAAACCGCTGCCTATTTTCTGCTGATGAGAGGTGGACTGCACAAGCTGAAGACGGGGCTGGCTGTGATCAGGGCTGTAAATTCAGGTGGGGAGGGTGAGATCCTGTAAGACGAAACCTCCCTTTCTGCCAGTATCAGCACACGACTCCACAGAGACAAGAGAGAAGAAGCAGGCAGTAAATCCATTGGAGTTCACTGATAGCGCTGTTTGCACAGCCACCGCCGCTTCCTTTGATCAAATCGCCAGGGGAGCAGGGGGGTCGTGTGTCGCTGCCAAAGGTCAGCTATATATTACACTCCTAAAAGTGATTACTGAAATTCTTAACTGAAACCATTCTGCTGCCAGGGTGTGCCAGAAGCCCCTGCGGCGGTGTCTGGGCCGCTCGGGGGCCTCTCTGCAGCCCTGTTCGCCGCACAAATCCTCTCCACTTGTGTTTTTTATCATCTGAGGAGGGCCTGAGCAAGGCCCACATGGAAACATGTGCTATCCGATTGCAGCATCAGCCGGGCAAACGCTGGGAGTGTCTGTGGCTCTGGCCTCACAGTCAGGAAATATAAATGTGTACTACACTTCAAAGGGGAGAAACAGCAAATTAAGGCATGCCAAAGAGCAAGACAGTGAGTTGCCTTAGTATTAGCAATAACATAAACACGCAAAGATTATATTTTGCTCTTGGTTTTGTTCAGACCTCACCGGTTCATCAACAGCTCTCAGCTATGCTGTAGTTTAAGATTAAGTAAAAGATGGTTTCAACTGAGCCATGAATGGCTCACATGGCACCTGAGCAAATTATATTGACTGCAGCACTCAGCATCCATAAAGCAGTGGAAAGTCTGAGTCCTTTATGGTGGAACTGAGGGCTTTTACTGATTGGAGGATAGAATGTGTCACATGCTGCTGTACTTCTCAGCCTGGCCTTTAGGTACAGATGTCTCATACAAAATTCTTCATTTGTTTCAATTCTAGATGTTCTCATAAACAGCATCCCCTCTGTCACTGCTGCAGAGTTGAGATATTGCCATTTTGGGGCTCAACAAGAGGAATGTGACTTCATGCTCAATGAAACTTAATATGCATTTGCTGATCATTACCTAATATTGCCTTGTGTTAACTTTGGCAGACCTCTGCTTGGCTCTTAAATTAAAAGGGATGATGTATTTCCTCTTATTTGCTATTTGCACTGAGCTACTGAGATTGAGTTTGCGAGGCAGAGGGAGTGAGTTTGAGAAGGAGAGAGCGAGAGAGGTGTCTATGTGACCAGCTGGCACATGCCAGAAATAATAGAGCATACCTTGCTCTAGAGTCTCATTAGCTGGTGGAAAACAGTTCCCCTGAGTTGCAACAGGGTGTAAATATACATCTAAAACTTTTTAGACCTGAGCACATTTCATGCCAAATTTTTCTCCTCTCTGACAGAGTGGATGAGAGAGAGAGCCCATAAACTATAAGCTGAAAACCCATGTTGCACATCCTGTAAAATTAGTCGCTGTAATTCAAAGTGAATTAATGGAAAGCTACATACAAACGGAGAACTATTTCTCATGTTTTAGACAGCAGATATATTTCACCATGCTTAGTTTTATTCATGATAGGGTTACAAAAAACTAAAGCATAAGATGCATCTAAGATGTGCTGAATCAGGAATGTGGCCAATTGTTGTGTCCTCTTCTTTTAGACATGCAGTAGCCTTATACGAATGAATTTCAGATATATGGTGCACTGACATTAACCCATCTGACAGGTGATGTGAATAACATTGATTACCTTGCTACAATAGGACCTGTAAAGAGGTGCAATATATGATTCTAACATTACAACACCTTGCCTAATATTGTGTAGGTCTCTCCTGTGCTACCACAACAGTATCAAGTAACAGAATTTTGTTCAGGGAATCATCTCTTTAGGTTTTCTTATATTGTATATTTTGTCTCATCTTCTATAGTTATATTTTTCTTATCTTAGCTAAAAAAAATTTCTATATTTCTTATTTTATTCCATATTTATTTCCTATTAATAATCTTTTTATTTTTAAGGTCACAAACGGTCATTTAAGCATTTCACTGCATATCGTACTGTGTATGACTGTCTGTGTGGCAAATAAAATTTGAATTTGAATCAACAAAAACTTCAAAGGTCTTCTGACACTATCAGAAGATCCTTTAAGATCCAGTTTAAGACAGATAGAGGCAAGACAGGTTTGTATGCTACACATCAACATTTCACTGTAAGTGAAATTTCCTAGATAAAAGTGTGTGAACCGCTGGCACTTCCTGGGATCAACTTTCTTGTAAATAAAAGCATGAAATCTATTGGGCACCCATTAGTTTAGTTAGTATGTGAAACATTGATGGTGTTGAATTGGAAAAAATTCTTGTTTGAATAAAATGATTGGTATAAAATACATATTATATATTATATAAAATACATAAAATAATTATTAGAACTTACTGTACTAATAAATATAAAATTTTATTGAGGCTAACTTTTAGATTTCTTTCTTAAATGGAGACTGCAAGAAAGAGGAAATATTATCCTGTGAACAGAGTGCCAATCCAGCGCAGGGCACATGTGACACTCAGTCACACACTATGGGCACTAGTGGGAACACCAATTAACCTATCTGCATGTTTCTGGACCAAGCACAGGGAGAAAATGCAAACTCCACAGACCCAAGGCAGGAAACGAACCCCCAACCCAAGACATAGGAGGCCACAGTGCTAACCACTACACCACCATGCCACCTTAAGGTCAATGTTATTTGCATTCTTATTCGTAGTGAATATTTATTTATTTAGGGTGAAGTGCTTGCTGTGTCAGGATGAGGTTCTGTACAAGAATAATATATCATTGATGTTTAGGCATTATTTTTCTGGCCATTAGAATGCTCAGCCTCTTGACAGTCTGTGGATAAGTCAGAGCAAATTTCATTGTCAGGTGAAAGGAGGGATCCACTTGACTAATGGAGCAGATGTAAAACATCTGTATTCTTGGCTATAGCAGTTGGCACTTCAGTTTTTATATACATCTACATCCTCCTGTGAGAAGGTGTTCTTTCTGCCGGGGAAATTGCAGAATGAATTTCTGAGGAATCACCTCAGCACAGGCACAGTAGTGAAGATTCTTTTTCTGAAATAAATAAATAAATAAAACTTCTCCTCTCTGCCTCTTGTACACTGCTTATTTGCAGTACTAAGTTCCATCACACAAGCACTGAGCTGGAACATCCTTATATTTGTTTTTTTCAATGCATCTATTATTTATTTCTACATTGCCATTTACATTATAACTAATATAAAGTATTTCATTAAATACACACACACACACACATATAAATATATATATATATATATATATATATATATATATATATATATATATAAAAAAT
>JAQMYJ010000033.1:22633599-22651912 GCA_030014305.1 Clarias laeviceps
TGCTATTATAAAAACTTAAGCAGCAACTTTTCCAATTTCCAATATTTATGTAATTCTCAAAACTTTTGGCCACGACTTGTATGTTAAACTGTGAAATGTTTAAGAGGTTAATGCTGAATGTTTTGACCTTGCCAGTTAAACTAACATGATCATAGTGAGATTCTGCAGATTTGCAGACCTATTGTATCTTTCTCATTCTGGATTGCCCAGCATGAAATCTTACAACTTTTCTACATTAAGCAACATAATTAAAACAGAAAAACAACAGAAATTGTACATAGTAAAATTCTACACTTGGTTATAGCTCAGCTAATCGCTCACACACAAAACCTTTTTTTTTTCCATGCACAATGCAAGCATTCAGTTTTCATTCAACATCAAACAGACAGTTAAAAAAACAAACAAACAAACAAACAAACAAAAAAACAGAACACTGCATGCACTATGGATTTTCACCACAGTGTACATTTATTATCCTAGCAACCAAAAAGAGAGTAGGTTTTTACTAGGTTATCAATACAGCTTTAGTGACAGAGTCTTTTGTGTGTTTTTGCATGTGTTGTAAAAGACTGAGTGCTCTTTTCACTACATTGAGGTTTGAGCATCCATTAAGTGTGATGGGAGCTTTTGAATATTTGTCACATTATAGCAAAGATGAAAGGAGCTCATTGTGCTATTATGACATTGGTACATTGAGACTACACCAGTACAAATGTGCTTTCTGCATCTCTTAGATTCTCCCAGAGCAGTGTTCAAGTAAGAGCCTTTTGCCCCATAAGTTCAAGGAACCAGATATTGCTGTTGACCCGTACTATGATACTTACTGTAAAAGTGCAGTACAATACAGTATAATTTTCCATAACTTCCATGTCATCTGACATCATCATGATGTGTCCATTGTGCAAAATATACAATGCCTGGCCAAAAAATAATAATAAAAACAATTCAAAAAACGTCAAATTATTGGCCTGCATCAAGCTAAGAAAATATTAAAATAACTGGAACTAAGTTAAAAACCATCCAACACATTATTAAAACCTGGATGGATAGTGCTGAGCTGTAACCTTCGCAAAATAAGGTAACATACTGTATGATAGTGATTGTTTGGTGAAAAATATCAACAAAGTGATGGGTGCATCAGGAGAAGGAGGGAAGAAGGGAAGTGCATGAAGCGATGCACCCATCATGCATAGTTTCCACTGTACAAGCCTCTGTAGGCAGTGTTATGATTGAGTTGGTCAGGTCTAGGCTCAGCAATGATATATGGCCAGAACATTAAGTCAGCTGATTACAGAATGACCAGGTTTTTCCATCTATGCATTTTTTCTTTCCTGATGTCATGGGCCATCTTTTTCAGAAATCTTTAAGTTACAGCTTTATCTCTGATTCTACCTAAGTGATACTATGCCTTCCGAAATAAACTGATGTCTCCTTACACAAAACTTCCCCAAATCAACCATTAAACTTTTTTCTTAAATGGTGGAGGATCATAATTAATGTCTCATGATCATATATTCAGGTGGGGAAGATTTATTTTATAAACAGTTATTTTAAATTTGACTAATAAATTATGTTACATTGTAACAGGCAGATGAGAATCGACAGCATACAGTCATTCAGCCAGCAGACTAGCAGCTTGTTTTGAGTGAGTTTGTATGCACCTTTGTTTAATTCGGTTCAATACATCACTGTTTTCATTTGCTATTGTCACAGTGTGTGAATAATTAGACGAGACAATAGTGTTCACCAGAAAGATATGGTTTTAATGCTTTTTTCAGCCATGTTTCAGATAAGTGATCACAGATTTCTGATGTACAAATATTATCTACTTCATTGTTGTCTGTTCAGTCTCCTATACAGCTCTCCTTCTATTTCTCTTTTCATTTTAGCTTACAAACGAATACAGGAAAGACAGGAAGCAGAGATGGATGCTGCAATTTGCTTTGGGAGTGACAAGAATGGACAGGATTAGGACAGAGTACATTAGAGGGACAGGTCGGACAGTTTGGGGACAAAGTTAGAGAGGCCAGATTAAGATAGTTTGAACATGTGCAGAGGAGAAACGAGGGTTATATCAGGAAGAAAATATTAGAATTGGCAGGAGAAGAAGAGGAAGGCCCAAGAGAAGGTTTATGGATATGGTGAGGATGGACATGCAGGAGGTTGCAGTGAGAAAGAGACAGAGTTATATTATATGCAGGGAGACAGAGTTATATGTAGACAAGTCATCTGCAGATACTGTAGACATCTGCTTTGACAATCCCTAATGAGAGCAGAAGAAGAAAATTGTCATTCTTAATACGTGAGTACGTGAATGCATGTTTGAATGAATAGCTGGGTGAACTTCTTGATACACAGACCTGAAGATTCACTGATGTTGCCTTTGACAATTTTCCTGCTCTCTTGCTCTGCACTTTCTCATGGCTGACTTTTGTGCCTCTCTCAGGATTGATGTCATGGCAGGTTCTAAAGACAGCAGTCAATGAATGTGATGTATCACACAAAAACCTGTTCAATACTGCAGAATATTAATCATCACATTTCACTAAGTGAGTATGTAATTCCAACCACGGATTAAGTTAAAAAGAGGAATGTGTTGGAAGCAAATTAGTCTCAGCCATAACAATATTAGAACAGGCAGCGATAACGTTTGTAGTTGATGTTCTTGAGTCAGAGGCATCAGTGGTTATCACTAGGTTTTTTGTACAATAGCTATGTGTGAAGTCAGTCAAGTCAAGCTGTGTTGTACAGTATATTTAGAAAAACCTCCTACCTCTGAATGATTCCAGAATGATCTTCCACAGGGTTGTGAATCTTGTTCCCAGTCAAGACTTACAGAACTCTCAGTTGACACCAGTCCTGCACAGCATACCCACTTAGTTTCCCGCTATCCAGGATTTACATCACTTGTATTTTTTTTTTATCATTGATACTGTGCCTCTGTGAGTCTGCCCATCAATCATTGACCAAGCTAGATCTTTCTCTTATCTATTATAAGAGACCTAAGGACTTTGTCATGGGCAAAGTATTTATAATCCTGCCCTCAACATATTAAAGCAGGTGCATTTAATTCACATCTGACAGATCTGACTTACACAACAAGAATAAAAATTTTTTTTTTTTGCCTTATCCGAGTGGTTTGTAACATCAAAAGCAAGATTAGGTCAAAGGACTTTGGATCAGAACAATGCATATTTGCGGCATTGTTACCATCCCATCTTCCACTCTGCCTGTTAGTTGAGTTGGAGAAAACGCCCATTGCTTTTGGGCAAAAACATTTTGCCCGACTGATTCACACTGAAAGAGTGCCCTAAGTGTATCTTTAATGGGAGCATTCTGAGAAAAGCATTCCTTGCCTGACTCATTCTGATGAAGACACATTGCACATAAAGTCACCAACAATTCTTTGAAATACCTTTTGTTATAGTTTGCAAAAGAACAAAAATGCCCCTCTATGTCTAAGTGTTTAAGTGAGACAGAAAACTTTAAACATTGTCACACATACAGTATAGTCCACACCAAGACAGTGTGTCATGAACAGTGCATTGGCCAAAAAGACATTTTCATCTAAAGCCATTAAGCACAGTTATCTCTGTACTCACAAGGTTTAAAAACATTTATTTTTCAAAATATGTAGTTGCACAGTTATGAGTACAGAGTTCACACTTTGAGTCTCTTTTGAATTTCTATTTATACATACTGCATGCCTAACTGCCCATAGGTTTGTGCTTGTTGGAGCATCAGTGAACCCTGTTGGGAGCTGTAGTTCTTAACCACCCTTTTTGTATTGCATTCAATTGGCGTTTTCTTTTTCTTTCTTTTATTAGCTAATTCTTTGCAACAGCCTGGTTCAAACAACAAAACACTTTTCCAACTGAAGAAAACAAAGCACTAGTTTAGTCTTACTACCTTGAGAGTAGTACTCAAATAGTATAAAAGTAAAAATTAAATAAATAGTAGTATAATGGGTCAATAGGCAATTCCAGAAAAAAGCAACAGTGTTATTTAAATGTTATTGTAAAATGAGACAAAATGCTGACATTCACTAATTTTAGCTGGAACACTGCAAAATATGAAGCTTCTTAATGTCAATGTTTTAAGAATATTTTTTTTACTTCCTTGGCAAGGAGGATTATTTGGGAAATAGTATGACTCTTCATAACCTTTTTGCCACTTTAAGGTAAAATAAAAATAGTGACTTAGGTTGGTCAGTGAAGGTTGCCTTATAACTGTAGCTCTGCATATCTGTGAACAGATTGTAGTGTGGCTGTTCTTTTATAGCACCAGAAACTCTCTGGCAGATTAAAGGTTGAAAATGCAAGGTGCAAAAACAAACGTTTGCAAGAAAATAAAAAATATCTTGTTGCATCAATACATTTTTTTTATTTCAGTTTTCTCACTTTTCATTCCCTTTGAAATTCATGTAAATTTACATCAAAGATTGACAGGGTGTGTGTATCTACGAAATGCTCTAAACTTGCATAAAAATAATTCAGAGTGTTTATAAATAAGTAAATTATAAAACAGAGGAATGAAAAGCCTGATACTTTTTATTGAACAGTGAACATTTATTAGTGCTTGTTGGAGTTTCTGTTTTTTGTCCACTGAGTGCAATAATAACTTATTATAAGGCACAGGTGGCTCAGTGGTTACATCTCCAGTGGAAACCTTAACCACTGAGCAGTGGGAGCTTGACACTACCAAGTTCCCACGGTTGAGCCCTTGAGAAAGGCCCTTAAACCTCTCTGCTCAAGGGGTGCTGTATTACTATACTACCCTGCACTCTAACCCTAACTTTCTAACAAGCTGAAGAAAATAATTATCTTATGCTGTAATACAAATATACATGGTGCTAAATGGGGTAGTTAACTCACTGTTTACATAATAAGTATAATTTATTACTTTAAAATGTATTGAGTTATGACTGAGAGCTTTAAGAAGGTTAACATATAAATAATAATATATTACATTAATAATAATAATACATATTGTAATACAATATATAATAATAATGTAACACATTTATAGCAATATTATTTTAAAAAATGATCAACAGTGCTGTTTTTTAATATTCCCTAAGCTATAATTACTGTATGTTACTTACATCATTGATCACCTTTACAGGTGACAGATGCATACGTACAGTTGTATGATTTTTAACAAGGATAAGATAAGCTACAGTTTAGATTCTTTTAGTAAGAGTTTGTAGTTTGTAATGTATACTGTATATTGTCTTTTTCTGTTTCCCTGTCTGAATTATTCCTGTGGCAATCTGCACATGTCTAGGAATACCCTTAAGACAGAGGGTGATATCTGATATCCACAGCGTACTTAAAAGTAGAATTAGAATTCTAGATGTTATCTTACCTTTTGTAATGCTTTGCACGTATTCTGTGTGTGTGAAGATCACCATGTGCTGACCTTTTTTTTCTGAAACATGCTCGGCAAATTAAGTCTCTTCATTTAGTAGTGTGACAGACCCTATTAGGAACAGCGCACCCATGCTCATATTCCCATGCTCAGCGCACCCTTGTGCTCATATTCACAGCATGTATTGATTACTAACTCTGTGTGTGTTATCAGTAGAACATGAATGTTATTCCAATATTGGGACGTTGAGTAGAGGAAAGGCTAGTACTTATACAATACACTGTATCTGAGAAAAGAATGAGTTTTCTCAAGTCTGTGATAGTATGTAAGTTATAACAATTGAAATACAATATGTACAAAGCAACTACACTATAAACATCATGCATAATCTTTGGGAAATTTAAGGATTTTTTTTCATCTTAAATGTTTGATTTAAAATAGTTGTCTATTTTGCTATTAAGAGACAGCAATCTCAAGAAACTGACTTTAGCCCTTCTGTGTGTCACTTCTTCTCAAGCACATAGTGAAGTGTGTGCCCACTGCTGTCACAACTCTGTGAAAAGAATCCTTTTGGGATTTGGGGTTTTATAGCTTGTCCTTAAAGAGCAAGTGTCAAGAAAGAGGCAAAAATACAGTGAATCTCAAAAACTTAATATATTGTGGAAAAGTCTTTATATATATATAAAATTTAATTCAAAAATGTAAAGTCTCATGTAATCTAGATTCATTAAATATTTCAGCATTTTGACACAGCTGAGTTGTTATAGAAGACCATGTTGCTTTGATAGCCGCCTTCAGCTTGTCTGTATTATTGTGTATGGTGTTTCTCATATTCATCTTGACAATACCCGTTTCACTTGCTTTCCAAGTGTACTGTACTTTCATATAAAAAAGAAGACTTTGGACCACAGTGGTCCAGTTCTTTTACTTTTTAGACTAGATATGACACTTATGGCATTGTCTCTGGTTCAGGAGTGGCTTAATACTAGGAATATAACTGTTATAGCCCATTTCCTGAAAACGTCTGTGTGGCTCTTGATGCACTGACTCCAGCTTCACTCAACTCCTTGTGTAACTCTTCCAAGTGTTTGAATTGGCTCCCATGACAATCTTCCTAAGGCTGTGGTCAACTCTGTTGCTTGTACACCTTTACATACCACACTTATCCCATCTAGTCAACTTTCCATGAATACCGATGATCTTAACTTTTCCATGATATCCAAATTCTTTGAGATGTACCGTATATTTTATTAACTATACATAAATCTTTAATAAAAAAATCTTGTTAGTGGAATTCTTCATCTAGGAAAGCATAAAACACTTCAGTATACAATCTATCATACAATAATAAGATAAGATAAGATTCAATAATTTGTCATATTCACCTTACAAAACAGTAAATTATCAAGTGACAATCACGTTAGGAAATTGGGGTCAGTGTTCAGGTTTAGCCAGGATACAGTGCCCCCTGGAGCAGACAGTGTTAGGGGCCTTGCAAAAGGGTCCAACAGTGAAAGTTTGGCTGTGCTGGGGCTTTAACCCCCCAACTCCTATTCAGTAACCCAGAGCCTTAACTGTTCGGCCACCAATGTCTCCATATCATGCTTATTTTATTTAATTTTGAGAAAGTCCTTTTAAAGTGATAACATTTTAGACAGTTGTGTTATTCATTACTTACTAATTTGTTGCTGTAGCTTTTCCTGAGCAGTTTGGGAATTTGAATTAAGAACATGAATAATAATATGAAAAATAATAGCTATCAGCTTTGGTTTAGAAACTTGTCAGTCAAAGCATGATATAATTACTTGTGTTTGCTTGCAGAAATGAATAATTGATTTATTTTAAATAATATGCATGATTATTATGACCTTATTTTTCCTACCTTTGGATCAAAACATGTATTTCTTCTCAAGTGCACAGTGAGCAAATCTCTGTAGAAACATTATTTGTAGAACAAATTTGGAAATGATCATAATTGAATGCCCTTTAGAGCAGTTCCCACTGACATGATGTCATAGGGCATTGCTGCCAACCATTGGATTATGATGACAGTTTAAAATATGTCCTCAATATTCATTTTAGGGCTTTGCGATCTGAAATTGTTCAGTTTCTACACCAGACATTGATACAGCTGCTCCTTTGTAGAATGTGGTGAGGATTGCAGGAGGTAAATGGGCTTTTCTCAGCTTTATCAGAAAGTTACTTAGACTTAGACTTAGACTTTTTTATTGTCATTGTACAGTTGAAGCATCAGATCTCTGTTTAGTACCATCTCCACAAAGGAGCCATTGATATTTAGTTGGGACAGGTCTTTCTGTGCTCATATGAAGTCAAAAACCATCACTTTAGTTTTGTCCACATACACGGCCAGGTTGTTGGTTCTGCACCAGTCTGTTAGAACAATTAATCTAGTGTTGACTTCTTTTAAGTTTTAGTAAATGTAACTTCCAGACTGATGGATTAATTAGGACTAATGTGATATGGCTAAGGTTAATTCTATGTGTAAATGTGAGCACGTGTCACTAAAACCACAGGCTAATGAGACCCTTGCTAACACCGGAGAATGATAGTAGGCGTTTGTGCCAATAGAATTTGTTATTTGTTTAACAGGCTAAGCTGTGTTAATTACACTCTAATGAGCCATTTGCACTAACTGACCCTACATAATTGTCCTTGGCCAGTGTGTTATCCAAGCTCTGGCGTCAACCAATGACAAGCTTGTTCTCTTATCATTTTTCATTAAATGTATTACACAGAAAGCAACTTAGAATGAGGTTCAGATGCAAATTTAATCTGAAAGACATGAACCCTGTTGACCAGTCACTACAGAATATTTGTCAGAAAGTTTTGCAGTAATTTCTCTCGATTTTCTCATAATTCAATTTCCTGACGTGAGAAGCTATTTGGACATCATGATATAGCACAGTGGCAATTCTAATATTTAAAAAATATTATTATGAAAAATAAAGAATTGCAATATACTAGTCTTCTTTCTCTGCTTTTTTTTATACATGTCTGCAGAAAGGGAATTGCACCATTATACTCTCTTTCATCTTTTAGACTTTTTTCCATCTAACTTCCAACAAGAGGTGTGAGATAATTCTGCACTGGACAGGAAATGAATTTCTCATTGCCATTTCTGAGCAGTTCAGAGGTCTGAGAAAATCCATCATAGATTATACTTATCTACAAAACTATTCAGTCAAAGGTCAAACCCTATTAATGCCCCTCCATGGAAGAGAAGGAAACACTTTTTCTCATACTGGGAAATAAATCCTTAGAAAATTTACTTTATTAGTTTCACATTGCTTTTTTTTTTTATTGCTTATTATATTTTTAATAAATCAATAATGTGTAATATAATACTCATGTAACTTAACCCCATCACACGAGTCATGATCTCACTACATCCACAAAAACGCAGTACAAACTTGTACAACTTGGCAGGAACACTGTCAAAGCAAGATGCTGGAAGAACTTAATAAGGATGTAGTAATGATGGCATAGACCAGTCAACAGCATAACTAACATTTCTTAGGGTGTTCATTGACATAGGCTACTACAGGCATGGCAGAGATGCAAAAGATCGCATGGCATTCTGACTGAGTTGCCACTGGGATGTTACTGTATTGCTTCTAGGCTTGTGTAATAACCATGGTAATAACCATGTCTTGTTGTAGAAGACTTAAGATATTAAGTCCATATTCTGTTTCTCTGTTGCTTACCACATTTATGGTGCATGTGCAGCAGAATATCATCTATTTCATGTTCCGAGAATTTTGTTTTAAATACAGAATCTAATTCCTCACATTTCATTTAGAAAAGCACTGCACCTGTCACAGTTTTTATACCAACCAGCCAGATTCAATGACAATGTAGCAAGCAAATGTAGTGTTGTGCAAGCTAGTAATAACTTTGTCTGATCTCACTGGACCTGGTGGGCATGTGATCATATGTATGATAAGAAATTAGTGACAGCATGATGGATGCATTAAAAATCTGATGGTGGCGTGGCTAGGGAATAGTATGAACTTGATAAATGCACATTTTTCCATATTTACCTCATTACCATTGCATTCTTTGATAATTTTAGGCCGCAGTGGGAACTTCATGGTCTTTGCCAGAGTGACAGGACTTACATCCTTAGACAAAGTTACTATACAGTTCTTACTGTTCTTATTAATAGTAACCACACATTCATATACACAAATGAGAATAGAACATTGCAGCAGACTTGTTTTTATTTGTTGGTTGTTTGAAATGGAAAAGAAAATATGCAGAGAACATGCAGAAGAGAGCATGCAATGAAATGTTTTATTTTTCATTCTAGACTATCCACATGTATGTACTGTACTGTATTTATTAGATAAAAGACTGCATACAGTATATGAACCCCCAAATGTAAATACATATTCAAACTGGGGGGAAAAAAACTAATTTTCCAGTGGAATTCAACCTTATAGTTAAATATGTACATACTGACTAAATGTCAAATTTCATTACAAATAAATAAACAAATAATAAGATATGACTGGGGACTAATAAGAGGCTTTAGAAATAACATAATTTTTTTCTTATTAATTTTGTATTGAAGTGTAACTGATGTAAAGCCGCAAACCTAATCCCTTCCGATTTATAAAGTGCACATGTAGAAGAAAAGATTTAACCTCAGACATGCTCAGAATCTGGAGATGTTTTATGATTGTTCATTGTTAATTGTTAAAAGTGCAACAGAGTGTATTTCATTTTTGTAGTTATGTACTGGATTCTCCGCTCTGTGATTACTGGGCATTGTAGCAATGTTGGCAGTGCACTAGCTTCTATGAAAAATGACCAAGGCAATCATCAGAGCGCCACTCAGGCAACACTGAAAACTAGTGCCATCTGACACTCAGCCCTGTGAGAGTGGTGAAAGTATTCAGTGGGCTCAACTCCGACAAGTCTCAACTCCAAACCTGCAACAACTGTTGATCACCATGAGCAGTGAGCAGTGAAGGGTCAACTAAAAAGCAATACGGTCTTTTGTTGGCAGCTGTTAACAGAAAGAAGGGATTATTCAATTCACTATGGAAGCTTATGATGGCAATTTGTTGTTGCTCCTGTGGGGTAATCGGCCATGCAATCTGGTTTTCTGTAGGCTGTCAATTTATTATCAGCACATGTTTTGATTAAATTTCAATCGAAGCCACAATTCTCACCTATTTCTTTTCCGTTTCTCTTAATCCTACTGGCAAATCATGGATCAGTTGCAAAGCTTGGATTTCATGGTAGAAGTCAAGTGGTAATAAGCTGTTAATCATTGGTTATATTAATCCATAAATTACCTCAAATCCCAGAAATATCTGCGGTGGTAGGTATCAGATCTCCGATCCTTTGCTAGGGGCAAACAGAAGCATGTTGCTTTCTCGCTTTTAATAATTTCCTATGATATACCTAGCCATAAAACACCTCTGTAATAGTGTTTGTTTAAACTAGTCAACTAGTTGATTATAAGTAAGGGAGTTGGTGAAAAACACGATGATGCAGGCAATAAAGAAGTCAAGCTAAATACACTTTTTCTCTTCCCTTTTATCCGACGGATTACCACATTTTATCTTTCCTTCTGTAAGGCACAGATTTTTTATTTTTTATTTAGACATTTATGCCGAATGCCCCCCCTGTCCCAATCCTCCCATTTTCTAAGGCTTGGGACTGACACCACATGTATTGACTGGGTTGTATTGGGTATAGGGTAAGGAGTTTGTGCCCAAAAACCCAACAGTGGCGACCTGTGGAACACACAACCTTCTGATCAGCAACCCACAGCCTCAAACACTTGAGCCATGACACCTCCAAGTGAAATGTACCTTGTAAAGCTAATGTAACAGTCAAATGCACAAGACCACTTTTCTTTTTTTGTTTTAATGGACCTTTAACACATTAATAACCCTTTACCTGAAGTCAAGGCATTTTTAAACCCCACTCATGTCTGCTCTTGAATAAATTTTCTTACTGGTATTTTTGTCATATTTTTAAAGCTAAATAAAATATAAATACTTACGTTTCACTAGTGGATCGTGAATGTACAGATGTAACCAGTGCAGTGTAGAAGATAGATGTCAGGTATTTCACCATTTTCAGCTGTCCACCAGACCATTCAGTGTGTTTTGCGAATTTGAGCAACCTTAAATAAAGTAACATGAGACATAGTGTTATTATTTAGCACATTTTTGCAACAATTTATTGTACCAGTTTAAAAAGCAAAGAAACTGTGTTTTTATGCGTTCTTCATCACATTAAAAATAACAATGAGTATTTACGTAAATAAAGTATTACTTTAACTATGGAAGTTATGACTAGTTCACCCTTTTTCTTTCATTTCTTTTCTTTAGTTTCATGCACTTTTTTCTAATGAAACAGCTTTAAATTCTGTTGAAAGCTCGAACATTTTAAAAAATCGAGCTCAAAACATTTAGTAATTCATACAGTACTGAAATGCTTGATGTACGAGGCTAAAAGTGGTGCTCATGGAAGATTTTTTATGCATCAGTGGAAAACCACTCACTAGTGATGAACCACTCATATGTACAAGACAAAAAGAAAAACAGTATAAACAAGTGTGTAGAATAAATAATTCCCAGTGGCATAGTGCTGAGGACGGAGACACGATTTAGTCTAATGGCATTGGACATTATATATGAAATGGCACATACTGATGAAATCTAAAATTGCATTTTACAAAAACCACTCAAGGCATAAAAAGTGGCAGCTGTATCCTAGACGCGAGGGATGTTTCCTTTATAAAAATCACAACAGGAGACATTAAGGTTCCATTAACCATTGTATATTTAGGATGCCTAAACTCAGTTGATGGGAATGTGTGAAAGTGATTAGCATCCCTGTGAAGCCTGCAGTATGGAGCAGGTGTGTTTGTTGCTGTAAAATGGGGATTGAAATATAATTTAAAGTTCTACACATAAGATCCTTTACTTATTAAAAAGTAGAGTAAATAAAAAAAATCTAACTATGACAAAGCAAAAAACAACAAAACATGTACTTCATTCATTCATTCATCTTCAGTAACTGATTTGTCCTGATTGTAGTCATGATAGAGCCCCATGGAAAACTGAATGCAAGGCATTAAACCACTTTGTGGATTTTTGTTCTGCTATTAACACCATAATCTCAACCTTGCTGTAAGACAAGCTCTCCCAGCTGAACATGCCAGACTCCATCTGCAGGTGGATCACAGACTTCCTGACTGGACCTGTGAAGCAACATGTGAAGTTGGGGATGCAACCCCCCCCCCCTTTCGGCACTGGTTCTTCACAAGGCTGTGGAAAAAAAAAACAGCTGCACAGAGACATCAGACATCACAGAGTTAAGCTCTTAGAATTCACAGATGACACGACCCTGATTGGGCTCATCTCCAGCAGTGATGAGTCTGACCACAGGTGGGAGATTAACCACCTGGTGAACTGGTTTGGAGAAAACAACTTGGACTAAAGCCATGAAAACAGTAGAGATGCTAATGGATTTTAGGAAGATCTCATTATTACCTACCCATATCAGCTTGTGTGGCTCCCTATCAGTATTGTGGAGTCCTTCCACTTCCTGGGCACAATCATCCATCCCTCAAGTGTGAACTCATAGGGAGTTTATCAGCTCCCTAACTAAAAAGGCACAGCAGTGGATGTACTTCCTGCGTCAGCTCATGAAGTTTGACTTGCCACAATCAATTATGATACAGTACATTTCTTTACCTCCATTACCGAGTCCATCACAACCTGCCCCATAATCTATGTATAATTCACTCAACAGACAGAGTGATTAGCTACAGTCTGCAATCACTCTGGGAACTACACAAATCCAAGACATAAAAACAATCTGGAAAGATTGTGGCCAACTCTTCCCATCTCAGACAATGACTTTCTGTAAAACTTTGGCAGGGGTCAACCAGGACCAAAACTACTCACCATAGCTTATTCACAAATACAGTTACCCTGATGAACAGGATCCTAGACCCGTACTAAAAGTCTTTTTAAACTTCCTCTGTGGACATTACATGTACCTACACAATATGTTACATTCACGTACCTCTTGATTCTGATTAAACAGATTGCCAGTTGATGCACATATAGTTGGGATGGAAAATCTGTGCTTTTTACAAAAAAATTTTTTTAAATGTGACACTGCATATAGACACTAACAAACACAGACCCTGGAGCTGTAAGATAGCATCTCCTCATGCTACTACTCACCCTTGATGAATGAAAGGTATAGCCTTGATTCTCAGTATTTAAAAAATGAAATGTTTTTTGACTGTGTGTGTGTGTGTGTGTGTGTGTGTGTGTGTGTGTGTGTGTGTGTGTGTGTGTGTGTGTGTGTGTGAGCGCATGCTGCCTGGCAATGCATGGCATTCCATCCATGGTGTGCTCCTACGCCATGCTCAGTGTTCCTGTGACTCTGTATCCACATCCCTGATGAGGATGGATGGATGGATGAAAGGATAAAATGCTTTTTACTTGTCTTGGCATGATGTTATCACTGGCTTCTAAAAAAATATTCAATGCAAAATTGTTAAAATATTCTTGTCCCCACTTTGTTCTGTCCAAGGCAGAATTTGATGTAACAGTGATTCCCCTAAGACACATATCAGCACCATATTCCAAACATAATGAACCTCATTAAAAGTTTACAGACCCAATCTACAAAACAAAAAGCAGATGTTCTCATGCATTCACGAGCATCCTGAATGTCATTGATATGTATACAAAAGCCTGCAACTTTCTTAAATAAACTCTGCTATATAATATGTTGGACTATACTGGATGCTGGTATTTGGAAGAAACGCATTCTAATTTAAACAATATATGTTTAAAAAATGTACATATATATATATATAGTATATATAATGTAAAACATACACACAAAGAGGAATAATTAAACATTTGTCTTAATGTAATGGGAAAATAAATTTTTAAGTAATTAAACATATTTAATCCATTTTCTAATTCACTTTTTACAGGGTATAGTAAAGCTGAGACATTGCACAAAAGTGGCTGCACTGACCAGGTGTTATAGGTGATATGTGGAGGCAGTTTATGATGAAAGGGCGTTTGTACTATCATGGTACAGTAAGTGTGCCAGGAAATGTGAGCTCTGGAGGGAGGTTATGGAGAGAGTAGCTCGCACATTTCTTTCGTTTATTGATTTTTTTTTCATGCCTTTCTTTAACCATTTTACTTTTCAGCCCTTTTCATTCCTTTTCATTCGCCGACGCAAATGTAAAAATGCAAAAAAAAACACACACAGACACACACACACATTTCTGCCTTTGTCCAGCTCAGCTCAGTCCACATGTCCTGTGCTTAGCATCTCTTGCCCTTTCCTGTATATTGTATAATATGTGTGTGTTAATCACACACTTGTGTACACACTAATTCATCAAATTACTCACTCCTTCTCCTGAACTCAACCCTCCTTTTACAAATGATGCCTCATCCACACTGTTATACAATCAATTATTTATGAATAAAGAGTCAATTTTTTTTAATACAGCACAAAGGATAATGAATATATATGTGTTCTGGATATATGTGGTAAGCAAAATGTCTCTCAAATTAAAGGGGATAACACTCCAACCACCTTATCTCAGTAATCTTCTGACTATACTAATACTCATGTCATTGTAACTCCATCTTATCACCTGACTAAGCAGTTGCATCCAGTGCTCTACATTGTCCCTCTTCACGCAGTGACTGAGGAGGCACGGCACAAATCTGTTGAATGTCCCATTAAACAACTAAATTACTTTGTGTGTGTGAGATGCTGTGCAATGCATTAGTTAACAGCAGAGGATCTGGTTTGGCTAAACAATCACTTCGAGTGCTCTGCTTCTGCTAGAACAACTGCCCTGAACTAGCACTTAGTTTGACATTTCTGTTCCAGTTCATCTCTAATAGCAGTTTAATGATGTTTACGTTTGTTCAATGTGGTCTGGTTTTGTTCATTAATCCCACTTAATTCCATTAGTATGGGCTACTTTGCAAAGAGTAATAATATATTTACTGTAATGAGCAGGATCATCCGTTGGAACTGATTTTCTTTTCTTAAAACAAACAGGCAGGTTCACATTTTTATACCTGAATTTGTGACTTTCATCTGATTATTCCAGATTGGTAATTATTCCATTACTCCAGTTCTCCCCGTGCTTGGTGGGTTTCCTCCATGGTTCTCCGGTTTTCTCTCAAAGTCCAAAGACATGCAGATTACTGTAGGCTAAGTGGTGTTCCCAAATTGTCCAGTGTGTGTGTGTGTGTATCCTGTGTTGTATTGGTATCCCACCTTGTGCCAAAAGTCTCCAGGGGTAGGCTCCAAGCCCCCCACGACCCTGTGCAGGATAATATGAATAAACAATGTTACTTAAGGGATCCTTAATGTAACATGATTGTTGTTCACGTTTTACATGAATTATCACATCTGATTGATCACACAGTTCTGACGGTAGTTCCAGCTGTAAGGAAATTCACAGGCTTATATTAATCCTCTGTTATTAGTATGTTATTTTTTCTGTAATAATAATAATAATAATAATCAGAATTTTATGGGGCATTGGTGGCTCAGTGGTAGGTTTTCTTCACTTGCCATTTGGAAGGCCCGGGTTCAATTCCCAGCCAATGCCCAAACCCCAGTCACCGGATGCAGTGCCAGTCCCAAGTCCAAATAAAATGGGAGGGTTGCATCAGGAAGTAAAGGTGTAAAACCTGTGCCAACCTGTGTCAAGTTGTTGTGCGGATTGAATGGTCTGCTTAGGTGACACCTCCACAAGAGCAGGTGAAAGACTAACAAAAATAATATTTTTTTAAAGAAAAAATCTATAATATTTTATTTGTGTAAGGAAAAAGTTATTTAACTTCAATGTAAGGAGTATCTGAGTACTACTGAGTTCTATAGCAGTCAGTTTCTTTGACTTGATAACTTCAAGGACTAGAAAAACAATGAGACTGATGAGAGAATATGCTTGTATTGCTTACTTATGTTTTATAGTGATTGCAACAAAAAGGAATAAGACAGAAAACTAGGGAATAAATAAATAATAAATTCAAAGGAAAACATTGAGCACAAGGGGACTGCTAATAAAAACAGATGCCAGGATGTCTCTCACTCGTCCAGGTGAGGTTATCTGGAAGTTGAGTCATGTCAACTGGACCTATTTCTTATTCAGTAGATACGTTTCACTAAACATCCAAGTAGCTTCTTCAGTCTAAGATAAGTTGGAAAGTCTGTCGTATTTAAGTCCTCCAGAATCAAAGGATCGTCCCCTATCCGAAAAGATTCCAGCATATTTTGAGTATTTTTGTGGTGTGAAGTTTATAGTCTATAAAATTGCAGAAATTTATACTGAATTTCAATAAGGAATACACTCCCGTGCACATATCAGTAATCAGAAAATTCATCTTAATTTTATTTAAGGTCACCTACAAACAACAAGTAAAGCTAAGTGTAAGTCAAGCTTTCTTACTACAAGTCTATTTAAGACTCTAAACTTGAAAAAACATAAACGTTCACCTTGAACATATCACATTCAATGATAGCAGGCTATTTTTACTTCAAGCACTTGCAACACTCATAGTAAATCTTTGTTCAAAATGAACAGCACTTATGTGTGTACTGTCCCTGTGTCAAAAACATTTCGTTTAGTAAACATTATGCTTTCACCATGAACCTATTTCTGTTCCATGACAAACAAAGCCAAAAGCATGACATGAGTGGTGAAAAAAATATTATTAATTGACTACAAATACAGCTCTTTAGCCCAAAAGAGCTCTTCATAGACATTATGTATTGTATTGCCATACAATATTTTTCAGTTGTGTGGAGGACATAGAGGAGTGCAATATGGTGGCATGTTCTGGCGTACACCATGACATATTAGAATTGAAGCAGGCCCTTATAAAAATAAATAATGTCTCAGCTTGCTGGAGAGGGAGTGATAAAAAATTAAGCAATTCTTTTTCAACCTCATTCATATCATAAAGTAAACAAAGTTTCTCACTCTGAAGTACATTCTGGAAGAGCTCGTTTGAATGCCATAGACAATTTCACACAAAAGCTGCTTCAAATGTACAGTACTGTACTGTATATGTAATGAAGCCATAAGTGTTTTAAGAACATTTATTTTTGTCTCTACATAGATTAAACATCTAATAATTCTAGGTAAAAGGTAATAAGTGCTGCTTATCAGCTAATTTAAGTGACTAATGAAAACCCAATCGTAGGGAAATATTCAATGATGGAATCGTGTAATGTGGCCTGATAATAAAAGAAATTATTTTGTTTGCAAGGTTTTTGGAAGTGTTTTATTTCTCTTATACCACATAATTTCCAAGGATTCAAATGTTTAAAATGTCATGTATTTTTTATCAGTGTAAAGCTATATTATGTTGGCAAGACGAGCAAAAGTGGTGTGTGTGTGTGTGTGTGTGTGTTTGTGCCCACATGCTTGTGTGTGAGAAAGTTATCCTACACAGTAGCCCCTTCCCTCCCTCTGTCCTCTCTCATCTTATTTCAGCATTACACATGCGTGCATGTGCGAGCACAAACACACACACACACAAACACACACACACACGCACACGCACACACACACACAAGGAAACACTGCTCTGGTCAGGATTCTTTTCAAAGGTAAAGTGCAGATTAATTTGTTTCATTTTTACTTTACATTTTGTATTAATTATTTTTATATTAATATTTTTAAGCTGTGGAATGAATCATCAGAGTTTCCATTATTTGTTATGGGGAAGCTCGCTTTGATATACGAGTGATATACAAGCTTATACAAACTTCCGGAACAAATTATACTCACAATCCAAGGTTTAACTGTAGTTCCCTTTCAAAAGCTACACTCGATGCTGCGCGAAAGCGCTATGGGAAACGTTTCGTCGTGACCGGTTGTGAA
>JAQMYJ010000033.1:22653729-22692987 GCA_030014305.1 Clarias laeviceps
TTTTTCTTCTATATTTCTATATTTTGTGATATTTTTATTATGCCCTTATTTGTACAGTTTATTTTACTAGTTAAATTAATTTTTCTTTAGTATTTCTTTTTATTCATATTTATTCCTTACGTATAAGTTTTAATTATTTATTTTTTTAAGGTCACTGGCGGTCGTATAAGCATTTCACTGCATATCGTACTGTGTACAGTATGACTGTGTACGTGACAAATAAAAATTGAATTTGATATATTAAACACTAACATGGCATTATGTTTAAGTTTTAACTACAAAAATCAGATTTAACAACAATGCATTACTGAAATGGATGAGCATCACATTAGAATTGTTTAAATAACCGTACTGAAGTGGCTGCTTTATTTTGGCTCAGCTGCTTGAGATTCTGTCTTCAACTACAAGGGAGACAGGAAAGTTGTGAGCTGTGAGCACCTGGACATCATCAACAGCATGCACCCCCTGCTTCTGCTACATCTCACAGGCTCACTGACACATTTACATTAGGAGTGACACAAAAGTGCATTAGAAAGTGAACCATTAGAGCAGAACCATTAGATGGATAAATATGCATGTGTGTGGCATGAAAGACAAAAAATACACCGAGAGAGAGAGCAAGAGAGAGAGAGGGAGGGAGAGAGAGAGAGAAACCTCTTAAACACAGTCCATCACTCACACACTGATTTGATCTGACTGAGATGGAAGTTTACTTCATTCCTAATTTATTGATGTTTAACAGTCCTCCTGACTTCAGTGTGAGAGTGTGAAGACCAGTGTTGGGGGATGTTACTTTTTAAAGTAACTAATTACATTACAAAAATACTGTCTTTAAAAAGTAATCAGTTACATTACAGCGTTACTTTCTGATAAAAGTAACTAGTTCGAGTACTTTTCCATTGCAGAAAATGAAAACTCCTTTGTGATTCCTCATGCATGTTGTTTTAGTCAAGACCTTTATAATTATTCTATCATCATCACTCAGCGAAGTTTGGCCCATAATCTGTGTTAACTATTATTACCCAATCCTACCTACGCGGTTTCAAGTGGTGGCCGTAAGTACGGTTCATCATGATTCACCGCGAGTTTTGGCGCTGTGATTAGGTCATCTCATAGTCAAATCGCATAGGTGAGATAGGGGTATAACAGCAGGAATAACAGAGGGGGGCGGGTTATTGGGGGCGGAGCTTGTAGGACGACTTTCGCACACACACACACACACACTAACGGATTGGGAATGACTGCTGTCTGGCTCACGGATCACATTTTTGAAAATATAAATAAATAACTGAATACTTAATTACATCCAATACTGGTGAAGACTAGAATTACTTGGGAAAAATGAACAAAAACATCCTAATTTGGCACAGACTTACAGTGATTAGTGATAAATTATATTTATGAAAATTTTACTTCGATCCCAGTAAGCATTATATTGTTTTAAAAAAAAGTAGACAAAGACAAGAGTACCACACCTGCAAGTATATGTATACAGTCATGCTTCAGCATTCATTAACCTTATTCCCAAAGAATAAAATTCTATTTAAGAACATCTTGTCATCATCAAAAACAAGATAATGTAATCTGGTTAAGCTTTAGTCTAAATAACATAACTGTTGAGATGAGATGAATTTAGAGGATCCATCCTGCTATTCATTTGTTCAAGTTAAGTCTTCACTAAATAATAATTTTCTTCAAACTAAATGCTTCTGCTGTGTCTAATCCCCAAATCACAAAGAGTCAAGACCTGTGACTGGCAGAAATCATATGGTTGCCAGGTAACATTTTTCCCTCTTGGAAATACCACTGTGGCTTTTAAGCTCATTGTGTTAAATGGTGGTGTTTAACCATTAATCTAAACCTAAGATCAGGTCATTCACACCTGCTAATTCTCCCATCATAAATAAAGCCTATGTGGAATGTGCCATGATCCACTGTTATACACTGTTACAATACATAAGATTAGCCATACAGAGTAATAATTATGTTGTATGGATTTTATCAGCTTTTTTACACAAAGTGTACTAGACCCAGGTGTCCAGGTGTGCATTGATTCATTTCACTCTGTGTGTGCTCATTTTGTTTGCCTGCATCATGATATTCAATATTTCATGAAGACTGTCATCTGAATATTTCCCAAGGCTTTTCCCAATATGATGTGATAAATGTGCATCATTATATTTCGTTTCATTTCCTTTATTATGTTTTTTTTTTTACCTTGGTGTTTTCTGCTGATTAAAAAGCAGGTAGATAAGCATTTGCTCTGTAATATGAAAACTGGATATAATGTTGTGAGGTATGATGCCTAAATAGGCTTACCGCTATGCGAGCTGCATTTTATGAATGCATTTGTATATGCCTGTCAAGGGTAGAGTCACATTGCTTTCTTATTAATTACATGGTGCGTCATGCTTTTTCCTCTTTTTCATTGGTTAAGACCGTTGTAATTCAACACAGACTAGTAAACAGACTGTGCTTTTCTACATTAGATACACTCTTTGCAGATGTTGGTCTAATAACACAACTGAATATAATTGGTTTATAATAACAAAAAGAACAGTTTCATGCATTATGTTTTCTATGGAGTAATTATTGCATAGTCAAAAACTACAGTGTTAAAGAGAGGTCCACTGGGACAGGACTCATGCTGCCCCATACGTTTTATGCTCAATTTCAGCTCCATGGAGCAGTGGATAGGATGGCATGGCTGCATGAATCTCAGTTTTTATGTCAAAGTGGGCAATTACATTTAAATAAACTCAAGCTTCCAAATAATATAATCCAAAAGCTTTTTATTTGTAAAAAGTATTATGCATACAGTGTGACTATAAAGTAATGTACAGTGCAATTTCTATTGTAATAGTGCAAAGGATGAACGAGAGAAAAGATTATGTAATGTCCATACAACAGAAATGTGTGCACATTACTGTAACATTATTATTATTATTATTATTATTATTATTATTATTATTATTATTATTATTATTATTGATTTTAAAGTAAATAAAGATTCTACTTCTTGAATTTTGAGGTGGTGTGAATGAATGAGATGTACTGTAGATAGGGCTGGGAATTTGGCAGAAACCCGGCCAACATAGTTGAATATTGGTACATCTAAAACTGCCCTAGATTCTATCGTAGTCTAAAAAGTAATCCAAGTGTGTTAGGAGTTCAACATAATTTTCTTTTGTCATTACTTAAGTCACTACCCGATGCTGGTGATTCTGTTGGCTGATCACCTCAGCAAAGGAATGTCTGCATGTCTGAATGGATTTCCTTTGAGATCTCCAGTCTGTCTAAAGTAATATGCAGGTAAGTGAATTAGCTACACTAAATTACCTCTAAGTGTGAATGTTTGTGGGTGAATGTGTTTGCATGGATCCTTGCAATGTAACTAACGTCTCATCAGGCAGGAATTCACTTGCCTTGAGCCTGGTGTACCTGAGATCTGATCTGATCTGCTCTGATCCATCCATTACTAAAAATGAAAAAAAAAAAAAAGACTTATTAAATATTGCTGGCATGTTATTGACAAAATCTTGATAAAATCTTTTTTTGTATGAAAACTATACAATTCCTGTCTATTTTAATTTGTTTGAAAGATTTGTTTGAATGTAATTCCAAAAAAAGATCTTTTCTGCATCTGTGTCTGTATTATTATTATTATTATTATTATTATTATTATTATTATTGCTTACATGGGAAAAAAGGCTTGGACATTATTCATATAATCAAAAAAATATTTAAAGCAACCATCTGTGGGTCTCTCTCTATTCTTTCTGAGTTTCTTTTTTTATAATACACTTCAGCTTAATATTGATTAACCCTTGGAGGCAGTACTAAAACAGCCCTGCTAGTTTTAGGCTCGTGTGTCTGGGGATAATAAATCTAGAGCTGACATGCTTCAATTTTTGCCACGGGCATCAAAATTATTTAATTAATCATTTAAGAGAACACATTTCAAACTACGTATTCAGGCAAGAGAACAAAATCATACACTAGAAGACAATATTATGACAGATTCACTTGCAAATGGGAAGATAAGAGGTATTTGAGGTACAATATTCTTGATAGTCTGAAACTGCATCAGTAGTTGTTTTGAATTTGGAATCAGTAACAGCTGGTAACAGCTGGGCTGAGATTGCTCTCCTTACTAAAACAATTACTTATAATAACCATTTAGAAATAGCTTTGTGTGTGTGTGTGTGTGTGTGCTTGTGTGCGTGCATGTGTGTGTGTGCGTGTGTGTTTATCTCGTCTTGTAATTAACTTCTGCGCAGGGTGTGTTCAGTAGAATGTAATGAATTAATTGATTGTTGGGAGAAAGGAGGGATAAGGCTGTATTAGGTGTACTGCCTGCTTATTCTGTGCCTGCTCCTTCAGTGTTTTTGCTTGTGTTTGGCAAATTGAAATCACGTAGAGGGTTGTAAGTACTCATATTGACAGCCTCATTGTCCCTGGGCAAAAAAAAGAAAGGAGCAATTTATAGAATAAAAAGGAAAAGATGTGATCAATAAAGAAAACCTGCTGCCGTTTAACACCTATTCACATTCTCTATTACAGTCCATGTCAAAACTTTTCCCATTAACTTTCTTTGAGTGCACATTGATCACATGTCACTGGAGTATTGTACGCTTCTTACACAATGCTACAAATAATATAAGTGCTATTACACCACAGTATTGTTAAATCCTCCACTGGTCAGAAGGAGTTGATTCGTTTTCTATAACAGCACAGCTTTTAGAATGCTGTTGTTTGGAAGGTCTGTATTAATATAAATGTAGGAATGAAGATTTTGCAGATGTTCCACAGAATTCATTTTATTTATAAACATAGAATTTATGAAGTATTCTTTTTTAGGCAATAAGAAAAAATGTTGTTGGAAAATTAATGTGGTATAACGGTGATTCTGGAAAATATTGATTGGTTAACAGTAATAGTATTACACCTCTTTGTGTTGATTTTCCTATAGCCTTCACACACATCCATGTTTTACTCCCTACTTAAACTGTCTTAATTTTGGTTTGAACTCAAGCCTTAATTTCTGGTTCAATTTGTTTCAGATAGTAGATATCTTGTCTTATAAGCATGAAACAGTTTGAAACTGACATTGAGATTGAGATTTCATTTTTAAACTTAAAATTTCCATTATTGGTCACATCCTCTTTGTCTTTCTGTATAATTTGCTCCTGTCTATTCCCGTGGGGACAATAAGACTGTTTACAGGGGCACTTACAGCCTTCTCCATGATTCACCCAATGTGGAATTGCTTGAAATAGCCATGCCTGCTGGACTTAATTGTCTGTCCAAGCCTTAATGCAGGGGGAAATAAATCAAAAGGCAAAAAATGTTGACTGATTCTTTTTGATGTTCTGTGAAAGAAACTGGTCCATAACAAATATAACCCATATCATTTTGGTCAGACAACTAACAATTTTTCAGTATTTGCTCACAAAGAATGTTGATAATAAAAAGTAAAATTAATACAAGGATTTGAGGATTCAAAGCTTTATTTTCATATGTGCAAGTACAGTGTAACAAGCATAATAAAATTCTCAATTGCATGCCTGTTTGCAGCCAAGACTAGACAAGAAATACACTGTACAATATGAATATGTTAACAACAAACATATAAAGACAGTTGACATTAACATTTACAAAAATATACTGCATGGTCAAAAATGGCACTGTTTAGATTTAACCTCTTGATATCTGAACTCAATTAAATAAATAAATAAATAAATAAATAAATAAATAAATAAGTAGGATTGAAGATCAGTTACAAGCTGGGGGAAGTTGCATTGTTAACAATGCACATAGTAAAAGGGATAGTATCCACACACACAATGTGACAAGAGCTCACAGGATTGGGACTAAACAGCTGTGTGTCTATAAGAATTTTTTTTGTTGTTGCAGAGGCTTGTTTGAAAAAAAAGGACTAAATTTGCTAGGAAGCAAAAAGATTGAACTTTGATGAGTTTGACTGACCCTATTTCAGAGTGATGGGCGCATCAGGGTAAGAAGGGATGGACATGAAGCAATGCACCCATCATGCATAATGCACACTGTAACAGCCTCCAGAGGCACTTTACAAACCTCTAGAGGTTGTGATCTGTGGTCTCAGCAAATTTGTGGTAATAAAATGACATCAGCTGATGACCTGAATGTACTGATTGACCAGATTATCCCATCTATGGAGTTTTTCTTCCTTGATGACACAGATATATTCCAGGATGACAATACCAAGAATCAACAGACTCAAATTTTGAAAGAGTTGTTCTGGGAGCAGAAAATGCCCACCACATGAACCCAACCCTACCCCCACTGAAAGTAATTATCAATACTAGATCTCAGCCAAAACCTAATGCAACTCTGAACGGAAATATCTGTTGTGATTTTGCATGAAGTTGTCGAAGCAGTGCCATGGTGAACGGATGATATAATCAAAGCTAAAGGCAGTGTGACTCTTTTCTGTCAGTCAGTGTATTCATTAGTGCAAAATGATATAAGTATAAATATAAAATTTACAGAAGCGAGATTTGACAAGTATAATATATCAAATCATGTACACACAGAAATATAACTGCAGTGATTATTAAAGTGATCATGCAGAATGTTCCGGCATTTTAGGGAACATCAATGAGAATTATTTGTGTTATGTAGGAAAGGTAGAAGCTGAGTTTTGAGGTGTGTGTGTGTGTGTGTGTGTGTGTGTGCATGCTATTGAAATCTTTTACCTCAGTGCAGAAAGGAGAAAAGTGCTTGTGCAGGAGTATTGGAACGGTGTGCCTGTTTTTTTTTTCTTCTTTTCTTGTTCTTCACCACCGTCTGTGAAGCATTCTCTCATCTGTTGTCTCGCACCTGGAAGTGATGACCCAGTGAAGATAGATCCTAGAACATGACTGTAGAACATGGGGTGTCCATGCCAAGAGACAGCAAGGATAAGGTGTTCTTGTGTATTTGTGCATGTTTAGGTCTTCCAATGAGGAAGTCTACAATCTAGGTGCATAGATTGAGATGAGTCCTAAATTCAGTAGGTTGTGCATTAGTCTGGTTGGATCGACCATGTGGAATCCACAAACAGCAGTCATAAACACCCGATTCTGTTTTCCATGTGAGCCACTATGGTGTATAGTGCAAGGGCTACTGCATCAGCAGGTGCAGATTTGTGTTTTCTTGATGTGCTTTTTAGTGTGTCCCAGCATCAGCCTCTCAAAACATTCCACTGCTATGAGAATCCAAGCTACTGGGCAACAATCCTACAGTACTTAAACCTCTTTTATTGGCCTCTTTTATGCACACAGTTCTGTTTTTAAAAACAATAGGTATTGATCAACTGTTTAGAGACAAATTAAAATAAATGTTGGGCCTGACAGCTTTCTGCATGGTGGATCTGGTGAAAGACCATCTTGCATCATTCATAGACACGTCAGGTACAATGATGGGGGTGGGGGTGGGGGAGTGTTGTGTTCCTAGGGAGCTTGTTAAAAAAGTATTTGTCATTGTTTAAATGACCTCATTAAATATTAATCACCCATACCTTGTCAGTGGGTTCATTTATTGCATCCTAAATATCAGATGCTCTGCTGAACATATCTGTGTGTATAAATAATGTCAGGCAGTGATTGGGTTTCCTTGACTTTTGGTCAACTGTTGAGGTAAGAGGGTTTAAATGGGTCACGGCTGTCATACAGTACAAAGGCACATCAATCCGCTTTCAAGACTTTTTATTTTTTGCCCTGTGTTACATTTCATTCTCACCCCTGTGGGTCTATGGGTTCAGATGTGTTTTGTTCTTGCCCCAAGCAGACAAAGGAAATGGTAGTTTAACATCAATGTGTTTCAGTCCGGGGACTTGATTGATAGTGTTGATACTGATGTATGCAGTACTAAGAAATCTATACTGATGGCTACGTTGCTCTTTCATCCACACTTGCACTTGATTATTCTTTACCCATGCATAGACATTCATGCAATAGAAGCATTATTTCTTTATTATTTTAGTAATGCTATATGAGAATGCTTTAACAACTTATACTTGACAAATTACCGTGCAAAGCCTGTCCTTTTACACTGACTTACAATTAATCTAGAGGGTAATATTAATGATTTCATTTAAACTTGACAATAAATTATTACTGTTGCCACAGTAATAGATTTTTTTCTGTATGTCTGTGGACAGATATAGAGTGTAATGTAATTTGATCCCAAATGAACATCTAATAAGATAGAAGGAATTGAATGATGGGTGAGAATTGTTACTTTATCATTTTCAACATTTTTATTCCTTTCTATCAGTGAACCAAATGTAAATTATTATTAAATGAAAGTAGATAACCTTTTAGCTTGTATCTCTGATGTACCTGTATCTTTTCACAGTTTTTGGAAATTATTGAACATATTCTAGCACTGTGTCCTTGGACCTCCAGGGTTGAGGGTTCGAGTCCTGCCTTGGGTCTGTGTGCATGGTGGCAGCATGTTTTGATGGGTTTCCTCCATGTACTCCGGTTTCCACACACAGTTCAAAGACATGCAAAGTAGGCTAACTGGTGCTTTCAAATTGCTTTACCAGTTCTGACACAGACTCACTTTGATTAAGAAACAAACATATCATAAACAAGAGTATCAATAAATTACCTGCAGTGCTCCAGCACTTGTCATTCAAAAGATCCTTTTTTTGACCCTTTTCTTTTCCTGTAGTTTCTACCCGAGCCTCCAATAACAAACTGGACTCCATATTAACTTAAAGACTGTCATCAACTGTTATATTAAACGTCCAGCCGCCTAACACACACAGTATGATGCGGATCAATCCCTGCTATCTGTTATCCCCCAAATGAGGATGGGTTCCCTGTTGAGTATGGTTCATCCCAAGGTTTCTTCCTTCTGCCATCTCAGAGAGATTTTCCTTGCCACCGTCGCCCTTGGCTTGCTCATCAGGGACAATTTCAAATAAAATTGTATTGAATTGAATTGAATTGAATTGAATTGAATTTCCTGTTTCTGCACAAGGAGGTTTGTTTCTGCTTCTTTTCCTGCTTCATAACATCTGATTTCCCAAACTACAGAATGTGGCCATAATCACAGAACGTGGATTAGTGGGAAAAAAAATTAGTGCCATTAAAAGGAATTTGTGTTCACTTAACTTTGGCAGCCCTCATGTAGTTATATCCTAGATGCCCACATTATTATAAAGCAGTAGAATGCAGTAAATTTAGCTTGTTTACATTTTTTTAAATATTTTTTTTATAAATAAACGTGTTCATTAGAGTTACACAGTCTTCAGCTAGTAAACGATTGTTTTAGATCTGGGTTTTTACTGTCTGAAACATTTCTTAATAATCCATTAGGTATTTATATATATGTGTGCACTGTGGCTACTCAAGAACATGATATTCCTTTATAGCCGTTTATTCAAGACAAGGTGCAACTTACAAAATATAAATATTCATGACAACAGCAAGAATTTTCATGTGCATACTTTAAACAATTACCCAATGAACTTACCCAAAGTCTACTGCCTACTGCCTACTGCACAGTATGGCATTGTAGGTTCTAGATGGTTTCCAGCGTCTAAAGTAAAGATGGGTATCCTTTAGACCAAACTTTTTTTTTCACAGGAACAATTATCAGAGTGCATTATTATTATAAACCACACTATATAGAGCACAGTCAGGAACACAAAGTTGCAACTAGAGCCACACACATTACAGTTAAAATACAAAATAGAAAAATTTAATTTTAAACTGCCATGTCAACCACCTTCATTTTAAATAAGACATTTACATAATGAAATAAAGTTGACCAGGATTTACATTTATTCTTCTTAATACTATTCAAATGAAATATTTCCTCTAGAATGCTCACATTATGCCACTGTACAGTATGTTCTACCTAGCTGCTTTTTATTTTTAAAAGTTGCCTTTTAAAAGCTTTCAAAACAATATCAGAATTAACACGATAGTGACATAACATAAATAAGATAAAGGACGTAGACCTGATATCTCCATCCAATTCCACAGTGGCTACAGCAAATCAGTCTCTGATATCTCAGTGAAATGTAAACATGAAAATAGTTATGTAACAACTCTCTCAAGGGTGAGGTGTTCAACATTGTGCAGTAGTTGTATTAACGCATGTAAGTTGAGATTTGAGAATTTGAGGTTTCCTCTGCATTCTTTGTCTTTTAGTTACGTAAATTAAAATCTATAGCAAAGAGACTTTAAACTTTAGGGAATTTTTTTTACATCTGGTCTAGATTTTTACATTAAATAATCAGACCAATTCATCACTTATTTTTAATAAACAACTAACTATTAATACAACTAGGCTGAAGATATCATGCTGTCTGACAATGAGGACTCCTTATATGAAAGCTTCTTTCTTCCAGGCAGGAATTCCTTGGAAGGCCGTGGAAGCTCCTCCATCTCCGTGTGGTACTGGTCTGGGCTCTGCCCATTGGAGGTTTCCTTGATTACACTGTAAGTTAGTGCCATGCTGTATGTAGCCGGCTTCTGTGAGCTCTGCGGCCTGCAGTGACACAGCTTGCGAAAAGCAGCACGGAACTTTTGAGACATGGCATTGTAGATGACAGGATTAATGGCGCTGTTCAAATAGATGCAGAGTCGACAGAAAAGCACAAACCATGAGTCAGAGTAGGGTTCATTTAGGAAAGAGTTGACCACCACCAGTGTACGATAGGGCATCCACAGCAACGCAAAGAGAATCACCACCACAGCAAGCATCTTTGTTACCTATAATACAAACAAAGAGAGACTAAAACAAAATTGCACCTCTTTGCCAAATTTTGATCGTGCAAAACTTTTTACAGACTTTCATAAAAATATTCATTCAACCAATTATGTGGCAGGAGCTCAACATTAATCTTCACATCAAACATCTTAACAGGGAAATATTTGATCTTAGTGACGTTGACACTGGCATGTTTATTAGTGCCAGATGACTATTTTGATTATTTTAGAAACTGTTGATCTCCTGGGATTTTCACATGAAAAACTTTGTGAGTGAGTTTACACTAAACAAGAAATGAAAAAATAAACACAACAGCAAAAAACATCAAAGTATACAGCAGTTCTGTGGGTGGAACGCCTTGGTAATGAGAGAGGTCATAGTAGAATGGCCAGACGGTCTTAAGGTCAAAGCAAGGGTATGGAAACTCAAATAAGGTGAGAAGAAAAGAATCTCAGAACGCACGACACAGCACATTGAACATAGTGGTGGATAGGCTACACAGCAGAAGACCACACCAGGGTCCATGTCTCTCAGCCAAGAGGAGGACTCAGACTCACTCAAACAGAACAACACGTTTTTATTATTTATTTATTTTTTTTCATTTATAATCCATTTATAAATTTCAAAAACCACTAAGATAATAGTTTTCCTATTCTGTTGTTTAATGTGAACATTAACTGATACTGTTGATCTGTATCTGCATGATATCATGTTACTGTACCACAACTGAATCTTGTGTCCCACATTGTTTATCATGAAAATGTTTTTCAGATTTCAGTCATATCACCCATTCTTAGATTCAATTTGAAAAAATAGCAAATGTATTAATCACATTTATATTAGAATGAAGCAGCACCTTTTACTTTGTGGTACTGTACCTTCAAATTTCCAAGTTAGCTGGTAGAATGTGGTAGGCATGAGCAGATGTATAGTGACAAGAAGAAAAAAGAGAGTATAATAGGGATGGTTGTGATATGGCACTAAAACATTTTCTTTCCTGAAAATGGGAGTGACGAGAAATGAGACCAGGTGCCCAGGATAGCACCTGCAGAGCAACGGTTTAGAAAAAAAGAATATAGTGGTAACTTTCCTAGAGGCATCACCACTTGGGTTGCACAGAATGGCAGCTATAAACCTAATAACAAGCTGTAGCACCCCAGCTGCTACCCATGCTCCAACCGCACTGATGAGTCTCAGTAAAGTCAGAACTGGAGTGGTAGGACTTGTTTGTACTATAAACATTATTGTATTTCAGTAATGACATCTCATTACCATTCAGTTGCACTGCAGAAGAAATTTGATATTTTACAAATAAAATGTTTACCTAATTAGTGGGTAACACTGTTGTAACCTTAGTGTACTCCTGCCTCTCTTTGCCATTTGTTGCTTTAAAACCTGGACATGCCCCTTCAGTTTATTTTTCACTGTTGAGTTTTACGGTATGTATTTTGCTTTACTTTATTTGCTTGAAGACTAGCCATACTTACTCACTTTAGCAGGTCCTCAAGTCAACACTGCTTTTGTTGTGCTGGTTTAATCTGCACGCACACAGACTAACCCTCAGGTGATCTGAAGAAGGTCTGTAAGCTCAAGATACCTTCAGAGGTATTTAGGTCGTCCAAGATGACTTCATTATGATTACTAGGAAATGAATTCTGAAAACCTCTGGGGTGTTAACATTTTATAATGGGTCATCAAGACATCCCTAGTGGGTCTTTATTACTGAAGACATTCTGCAGACCTACCTGTGCTCACTGAGAAGCTTAGTTCCATTTCAATAATCCAATAATGGTCTTTGTGTTTTATGGATCATTTAGAATAAATAAACAGCAGCTATTACTTTTTGTAATTACTTCAGGTGATGCTGCCCTGCTATCCCACGTGCACACTACTAGACGTCATTACATGCAATTATTTGTTTTTATAATCTGGCATGTGTATGTCAGATTATGTCAGAAAAAAACACCTGGGCCACATCGCTCCTGGTCATGTAGTACCTTACCTTTAAGTGTTTCCCTGACCCAATTAATCAGCGCTTAATGAGTTGAACTGGCTGCGTTGACACCCAAACGTGCAGGACAGGGGGGTGTCTCTGTGTCCAAAGGAAAGACGGGAGCGCGCGCGGGCAGCGCACAATTTACGCGCTCGTCAGCCTTATACATTTTAAAAGCTTAAACCTGTATTGCATGCTAACAACGTGGTATCTAGATCTTTCTATCGTTATGGATAGATGAATTGCGTACCTGTCTCCGCGAGGCCGCTGTGCTTCCAAATGAGGAGTTCTTGGAGTGTCTTTTGCTCTCTGCGCTCGAACCTTTCCTCCAGGTCTGTGGCTTTTCTTTGGGGTCCGACGGCAGCGGGTTGAGAAAGAGGATCCTGGCGATCAGACCGTACAGCACAGATGCCAGGAGGAGCGGAATGACGTAGAACAAAGTGAAATCAGCGAAGTAAATCGGCTTGTACAGTGTCCTCGACACCTTGTAAGCGCACATGCTTAATGTGATGTTGTCGTAGGTCTGGCTTTCGATGTCGGCCAGACAAAACCACATAACGCAGTATAGAGTGGTGAAAGCCCAAACCAGGACGATGATCTTTTTGGCCCTGGAGAGGGTGCAGAGAAACTGCGCCTTGATCGGGTGGCAGATGGCGATGTACCTCTCCACGGTGAAGGCTGTAATGGAGCAGGAGGACGCGTTGATGCCCAGGTACTGCAGGTAGGTTATAGAGAGACAGCCGCCGTAGCCATACACCCATTCCCCAAACAGGCTTTCTGTGATGTTGGGTAAACCTGCCGCAGTCAGCACGATGAGGTCTGCGACGGCTAAACTCACCAGGTAACAGTTGGTGGGAGTCCGCATGTGTTTGGTCGTGAGCACCACGAGGATCACCATAACGTTCCCCACGATCCCGGCGCCGCAAATGGCTATCACTAACAGCACACTCACCACTTTGTACTCGATGCTTTGGTCGGTCCATTCCCCTAGAGTCTGGTTGTTATTATTCCCAAACAATGTCACATTCTCCATGCTTCACTGCGCTCCTGTTCTTCACAAGGCAACACGATCACCGATCACCTTTTAAGTCCCGGACGCATGCCATAACAGACACAGATAATAATCTGAAATGTTGGTCAACACAACCAGCTTTCAGATGAAGTTTAGAGAGAATGAACGTATCCGTAACTTGTGAAGATCCAAAAGTATTTCCAGATCTACAGTACGTGCCTCTGGGAGGAAAGCAGTCCTGTCTGATGTGTGTCTAAGGTGGAGTGGGCAGTGATGTATCCGCCCAGAAGCTAAATGTAGCTTTAGTGAGCTCCCCATAAACCTCCAGTAATACCAATGGAGCAGGCGGTGCGGCGCGCTGCTGTAGTACAGACGCAGGAGTGAGAAATGCTTCCACAGCCTACACCACACTGGATGGACTCTTTCCAGTGCAATCAGCTTAAGAGCCGCCCAGTTCGTAATAAACTAGCACAGACTGCAACTTTGCCAGATTAGACCTATACCAGTCCAAAGCACATTTCCACCAGTTGCAGTTAGTGATACCTCAGTGGGCTCAGGACGCCTGGAAGCATATCAGATTTAGATATTGTAATAAAAGTACACACAGCAGCACGCAAAGGGGATTTTTTATTTATTTATCTGAAAGTATATCTATTATTCTGCAAACTGTTCACATGGCAGATTTCTTATCTGCTGTCCAATGAGATACAATGACATTACTAGCTAAACAATAAAAAAAAAAACACACACACAATAAGGTGTAATGCAGGTGAGAGTTTGGCATTTAAGATCTTTCATGTTTTTTTATAATTATCAAATCTTTTTTTTACAGAAACTTTACCATGCATGTGCAGAGTTAAGCCTAAACATTCCCACACCAGTCCTTATTTAATTCATTTATCAGACATCCAATCTTTACCTTTCACTTAGTTTTTATTCAATGAGTCCACTAATTCACTGTGCTCTCTTTTAGTTGTAGAAAGGTTGGATCTTATTATCTGAATTGAAATCTGAATTAACCAGTCTCACTTCACAGTAACAAAATCACAGTATTGATTTGGAGTGGTGTAGTCAAGTTGATCCAATCTGCACTGATCTCTGGTCAGATTTTTGTAAGCGTTTAAACCACCATCAGCCACCAGAAGAGATTCTACAAAGTTTTTGCAAAAAAGACTATCGTTGAAGACTATTTTTCTCAACTAGTGTATGATGACAAAGGTGGATAGCCCGTCTGTTAATTCACTTCCTTATGTCCTACAGTATAGGCATTTGATTGGGATCTGAGATCTGGTTAATGTGAAGACCAAAACATATGATTTATGCCAGTTTCTTCCTTGTCAAACCAGTCAGTGAGTTCTCATGTCCTGTGGATGGAGGTGTTTTTACACTGCAAGAAACCACTATCTCTTTTCAAAATTGAGGATTTACTTGGCTTGAAAGATCTGACAATTATTCAACATTCAACACGCCATGTATCCAAAAATCACAAATTTATCTGAATCAAATATTGATATCAAATTTGTACTGAAACTATAATGAACAACTTACGCATAATTATCAATGAGAAACAACTGGTGGCAGGGGGACCTCAGCCCTCACCTGCATAAAATGTTTTCATTTACTAAACCAATTAAGGAGCACAGACAAATCCATGCACTTTGTCAGTAAGCCAAGTTACAAGAGGTTGAGTTGTTGCCACAGAATACACATTTTACTTAAAATTCTTAATTCTCATAAAATTATGTTTTCTAGTTTGCTTGAGAGTTTCTGCAAACTTCCAAAACTGATAAATATTACTATATTTAGGCTCTGGGTTGCTGATTTGAGATTTGAGGGTTTAAGCACAAGGGTGGCACCATTGGGCCCTTGGGTTGTCCATTGATGCCCACGCAAAATCTAAATGTTTTTGTCATTGCTGGTCCTAAAACCTAGAGGTGAAATGAGTATAGGGTGTGCTCTCACAGGAGAGACTGGACTAGCAGCCCTGTAAAAAACATCACTGCTATAGAAAAGACAGAGACCATCACCTCAACAGCATGGGATGAACAAAAAAACATATATAACAAAAAAAAAAGCAACAAACTACACAACAATTCTGGAAGAAATTACAATGGCACTTACTATATGTAAAAGTAATTATTAAACGTTTAATTGTTAATATCCTTAGGTGCTGCATGTGATCAAGTGCACAAGTTAGGAATTTCCTGAAATAATTTCTTACAGTAATGTGGCGCCGCCCCCTTGTGGATATTTTTATAACAACAAACCTGACTCAGATTATACTGCAAGCAGACATTTAATTGTCCAGTGTTTTCATTACATATAATTTTCTCACGTGACACATTTTCTTAGGAAAAACAAGAAAATCTTTTACACTGCCTAGCTGGCATAGCACCACATACTCTATCTAGGTGGCATGGTGATGTAGTGATTAGACACTAGCACAAAGACACATGTGTGTGTGCTCTGCGATAGACTGGCACCAGCCTTGTGCCCTATGTCTCCTGGTATAGGCTCCAGGTCCCCTTGACCCTGTACAGAATAAAAGGTATTGAAGATGAATGGATATATTCTGGCTAATGAACCGATTCATTCATCACCAACTCAGTGAAAATCGGACAACAGGGTACAGTAGCAGAGAATGACAGCTTAACTAACACAGCATTACTGTGTTTTTTACTGTAAATTTTATATTTAAAGCTAAATCATATACAATATTTACTTTCACAGAATTTTAAAGCAATTTCATTCTAAATATTTTTGAAGTATTTCAGAGTGTTTTAGAACTAGTCTTTGTCAATGAAAATTATGTTTGGTAATAAAAGCAATAAATTCACATCTTACAGAATATGCTTTATATAATGTATGTGGTAAAGTTAATCAAAAGCTTTTATATTACACATTAGTAATTATTCATTTTATTAATATGTTTCTTTATAAAGCATGGTTATCTATTACTTAATAGTCTGAGCCAGGTAACAAATATTTTATTTGTTGTCCTGGTATTACCTTATTTGAAAACATGAGATCAGGTCTAGGATTTATCTGCTCTCTTGCATTTTTGTTTTGACTAAATTAATCATTTGTGTGCAGCCTTACTATACAATTCATTGAATTAAATTAATTTTATTTCAGATAGCTTTAAATACAGACATGTCAGGCTTTCTATCATGTTCTATGCCAGCAAGCCACTCAGAACGTGGCAGCATTTCAAGGGAATAAATCAAATATTTAGCTGGGATACAGGACTTTTTTAATTTTGTTAATGACGAAGGCCAATTTCTACATCTGACCTTGCGTGTCTACTGTATAGGAATATACTCTTTCACAATAGTAAAAACAAAAAAGAGAAAGACCAGCCTCTATTGTATGTTGGATCTATGAAAGACATGTTGAAATTACCTCTGTGACCTTCAATATACTATACTGTACCAGTGTCCACTAGGGACTGTGGCAGGTGCTTTTTAAACACATCACTTGACTATCATTGAGACAGAATTCAATCCAATAACAAAGGTGAAAAATGAGTTAGCAGTAATACAGTTATCACAATCTCCGTAAGTGATGCATGTTATCTGGCTGATTATTTATGATGAGGTTTCCCACACCAGTGGTGGACAAAGAACACAAATCCTGTACTTGAGTAAAAGTCAAGATATCCCAAGGAAAATATTAGTCAAGTAAAAGTATGTTTATGAGAAAGTCCAAAAGTCCAAAAGTATAAACTAACCTTCAAATTTACTTAAGTAGCAAAAGTACTGAGCTTGCATTACCTCACTGTAGCCTTTATTTCATAGTAAACAATGCATGTGCTGTTTTCGTCATTGTCTGAAACCATCTCCACTTCGGCTTTCAAACAATTGCTACGCGATTAAGCGTTATACGAAGGGAAAGCAAATCACACAATTATATATAATAGCCATCAGGTGGCAATTTTACCACTTAAAATGCTACACAATTCTGTAGTTATGTAATGCCATGCACAAATGCTGTTAAGGAGAAATTATAGATATTAGTTATTAGATGGAGTTAAAGTTGTGGCAAAGTGGTCATAATTATGCATTTTTTTGTCCCTGGCAAAATACTGAAAATTACTTGGTTTTAGCCTATACCTTTACAAGTATATGAGTCTGTATAATGCCTGTGATTTCAGGAAGTGTGTTTGTGTGTGTGAGAGAGAGAGAGAGAGAGAGAGTCAAGGGGGCATGGCTTGGGCCACTTGTTGCATCTGTCCCTCCCATACACATGAAACTTACAGGTAAAGAGAATGTGACCCACATTCAGTTCTGAATTCTGAAAATGTTCTTGGATTGTTTGAGAGAAGAGGCTTTAAAGTTGTAGGATGTCAAATTTCATATATGTATTTAAAAAATTAAGCACAGGATTGCATTTTTCCCCAAAATTTAGCCAGATTGTGAAATGCATAGATTCCTATGACAATATCCACAGTCGTGACAAATGTTTTCTAGGCAGGAGACCCGGCTCTCCATTTTGATATAAGGCTTGTCAGGGTGTTTGCAAAATTGAGCATGCATCAGCAAGAGAGAGAGATAGAGAGAGAGACGGAGGATGTTTTTGCTGAATCAGTGCGTGCCCACTGTAGAAACCCCATTGTAGTCTCTGGAGTGATTTGCAGTGATTCCATGGTTCTGGAGACCTTGCCGAACATTTTGACATAAGTTTTGTGGGGGTGTGTGCCAAATTGAGGGCAATGCGGCCACCTAGTCATTAATCAGAAAAAGATTAATTTTGGGAAAACTGTTGATTGGATTTCTTAGAAAAGCTAAGATTTCTTAGAAAAGCTTAATATAGTAAACTATATTAAGAATGCATAATACCTAACAGTGGATAGGAATACTACATGCAAATTTTTAATAGATTTTAATAGGTTTTTAAAATTTCTTTGAATGGCATGCATGTGCCCATATCTGTGAAGAAAGAAATTTGGAGAACATTATTTTTTAACATTAAATATTTTAGGCTTAAGTAGTAAATACGCCGTTAAAAATAAAAATAAAAATGATAAAATAAATACAATTATTCATAAAAAGCATAAAAATTTTAATTTGCATCATGTTATATTGATAAAAAGTTCTACATTACGCCACCTCTGCTCTAAGGAATTGGCTGGATTCAGAACCTTGGACAGTTACTGCTCTACCTGTAAAAAGCTACAGATGGGTAACACAAGTAAAAGCTGGAGACCCTGTTATACTGTTAAATCATATACATATGTAGGAACATTTTACTCACATATTTCAGATCCATATTATACTTAATGTTATCTGTTTAAGTAGAGTGAATAAATAGTGTGATATGAACATAGCGATTCTTTGCTTCTATAAATTATAAGGGCACTTGGCAAAAATTCTCTTATGTCCCCACTTTTTTGGCTAACAGTGCAATTTATAATGTGGCTATTCAATACACCTCATCAAGAATTTATATGAAATTTTGCACCAAGCTGAAAGACAGATATTATTTTCTCAGTTTATTTCAGTGTATTGATCACCTCATGACACATACAGTGTGCCCACGTTTTGTTGACCTTCGTGTCTTCAATCTTCCCACTTCTCTCACATTAAGCATATAAAGACATTATCCATACATCTTGCTCATTTGACCTTTATACCATGACTAATATGTAAGACATGTGTCAGGACTCTTCTCTGTACTGACACCCAGGTTGTAACATGAAGTTTTAATGTTTCAAATGAAGACATACAGTACCTCTTTACTAACAATTTACCTGAGTATTAAACAGTCAGATACTAATAATAACACTTAAAGATAAATGTGACAAATATAAATGTCTGCATTATTTATTTTTCTTTAAATTTAAATTGATTAAATTCCCAAAATGCACATGTCCTCAAATTGATTAATGTCTTTAAAACTAAGCCAGTTTGTCCTATATGAAAGTATATTGACTACTTAAATTCCTGGATCATAGCCATATAGTAGAGACTAATTTACTCTGGCAGTTCTATTTTGCGAGGCTTTTATCTTTGGCAGATTATGTTATACCAGACTGTGTATTATGTCTAACATGAGATACATTTTGACTTCCCCGCTAGCAAAATTACTCAGCAAAATATGACACACTTATTTTAATCTTAATGCTCCAGTTTTCTCCCTCTGTCCAAAGACATACATATTTCAAATTGTCGTTGTGTGTGTGTGTGTGTGTGTGTGTGTGCATGCTTGTGCGCTGCAATGGATTGACACTCCATCCAGAATGTACCTAGTCTAATGCACACATACACTGTGTATAATACAGTGTATAAGAGGTGACAAGGTCACTTTAAAGAATATGATTTGATACAGATGAGTTTAAACGGTCTGTTTTATAGAAAATAATTAACTCATACCACCCAGTAGGAGTTTGAAAGGTGGACAAATGATACCACACTTGACTTTTATTCAGTCCCTTTTTTAAAACACAGACCGCTTCAGATTTTCCTGTTTAGAAATGGACGAAAGATTAAAGGGAATGTATAACATAAAATGTTTTAGTAAGGTGTTTGGGCACCACGAGCCATCAGAGGAGCTTTGACACACAATGCCATGGACCCTATACATCTCTGCAACACTGTACTGAAGGGATTCTTCCAAAAACAAAGTCCTCAGTTGGTGTTTTAATGAAAAGGCCACTGCACACAACACTAGTCCAAAACCTTCCATAGATCTAGTGAACGTGACTTCTTCCATAGCTTATGATTTACATCAGTTTCATATTCAGTAAGGGCTCGTGATCTGGACATGGGGTCAATGTCATCCAGGAAGACAGATCAGGATGGATAAAAATGATCAGTGAGAATGACTCTATTGATTGGCAGTGGATCCAGAACCATGCCAAGATCCTAAATGCCTTTTTACAGTGTAACACAGTCACTTTTACTTTGTCATGTCTATGTAGCATCACTTCTCTGTATCGACGCCAGCCTCATCTTCCTCCTCCTCCTCGTCTTCCTCCTCCTCCTCATCCTCGTCTTCCTCCTCCTGCTTGGTCTTGTGCGAATCACAGCTGCGCAGGGCGTGATGAGAGAGAAGGAGGTTTCGGTAAGGGCTTGCTAAACTAAACGGATGAAGAAGAAGGATGGAATGGGCGGGACTGTGTTTTGACAGACATGCGTTAAGGACCGTGCTGACCAATCGGCCCGGGTTTTATTCAGTCCTAATGTCAGATGTTCCGGTAAACGGCGGCGTCGTTGCGGAACCGGAGGCTGCGCGGTGCTGAGAGCTGCCGGGATGCGACCACGTTTAACTACGCACAAAGGATTTCCTGAGCAAGTATTACATCTCTTCATCAGACGCAGTGGCGCATTTTAGCTCATGTACAGTGCGATGCATATCGAGGACCCGGCTCGTCCAGTGTAGCAGTCTAGAGGTTCATCATATCCAGGCTGTAACTACTGCTTTATAATCTGATGCGACCTTCAGGACATGTGTCAGTACTCACGGGTTTGTCGCAGTATATACAGTACAAGAAGCTTAATGTAGTCTCTATGATGAGTAGAAAACGATTTCAGTCTTCATGTTCCTCTGCACAAGCCTTGCTCTTCATGCCAGTGCTGAATTTTTTTCCTGTGTTCTATTTTTTTTTTTTACTGAATACTGATGCCATAAAGTAATTAGTCCTGTCTGAGCTCATATCCTTTCATAAAATTATGCAATGAAATCTTATCAACTCTATGAAAGAATTTAGGGTTACAGCTGTAGTAATAACCTAGGTGGCGGTGTGGTGCCTTAGTAGGTAGCACTGTCGCTTTGCACCTCCAGGTCCTGGGTTCGATTCCCAAATCAGGTCTGTGTGCATGGAGTTGGCATGTTCCCGCCGTGCTTGGTGGGTTACTTCCAGATACTCCGGTTTCCTCTTAAACTCCAAAGACATGCAGATTATGCTAATTGGCGTTCTCAAATTGCCCGGCGTGTGAATGTTGACTGGAGGTCCTACCACGGTCGTATAAAATGGGAATAAATACAATGTTCACCATTGGCCTCCAAGGTTTCTAGATGGATCGAAGTGATCCAGTGATCTAGGTGATCTCTCAAAACCATAACATGGTTTTGAATCTGTGACAGATTTCTTTGTTGACAGTTATAAATAAATAAATAAATAAATAAATAATAGTTGTAGCAAGACTTCACTGGATTTCCTTCTATAACCCATACTGATGATTTGTGTTGATAGGTGTTGATGTGGCTGTCTTGATGGACTGAACTGCCAGAGAGAATCCAATGGCCTCGGTGGAGCTGCTTTACATAGACAAAGTGAAAAGGCCTGACGATCCACCGGATGTTCCAGCCTGGGCTGCACCTGTTCAGGTCCATGGAATAGATGATCAGGATGAAGAAACGACCCCGGAGGGACATGAATGCAGTTCGCATGGGAAAGTGGGTGGCACCGAGGTTCAGTGTCGTTCAGCAACAAAGGTGACCACCGGCAAAGGAATATCAGGCAAGCCCCTTCATCAAGAGAGGGTCAGGGTGTGTTGTGATGAAGAGCTGGAGACCTCTTTCACTTACGTTGATGAAAATGTCAATCTGAGACTGGACACTCCAGACGCGAGCGAGAAAAGCCTCCATGATGTGACGCCTTGCCCTGAATCCCCTAACGAGAACCGCCTTGAATTTTCCTTAATGTCCGACCTGACGTCTGAGAGCTCAGGAAAGCCGGTAGATTATGGATTTATCAGCGCTGTTACATTTCTAGTGACAGGAATAACTTTAGTGATCATATCTTATTCTGTCCCTCGTGACTCAGGAGTAAACCCAGACACCATCTCGGCGCGAGAGATGGAAAGACTTGAAAGCGAGAGTGCAAGGCTTGGCGCACACCTGGATCGGTGTGTTATTGCTGGGCTTTGCCTTCTCACATTAGGTGGTGTAGTGCTTTCCACTCTGTTGATGATTTCAATGTGGAAAGGGGAGATGTACAGGAGAAAGGCCTTCTCATATTCCAGGCACTCAGCGAAGCTGTACGGCTCAACTAATTTGAGAACAAAATCAAGCTCTGCTCAGTCATCAGCACACAATGTTGTTGAGGAAGTTTCTGGTGGTAATCTTAGCTAATTTTCATTTCCTTTTTTTAAAAGTGTGCAAAATTAGACTTTACAACATACCCCAAAATTGTTTTGTTGATAGGCATTTTCCACTGGACACTGTAGTACTGAAAGCCTCGTTACTCATATTTTATTAAAATCTAACTAGAACTCGCCTTACATTGTTTTCTTCTCACTAAACAGTTCATTTGAAAGCAGTTCTCTGAGGGTCACAGAGTGCCAACATCATTTCCTATGCAACATTAACAGTAGCATGAGTACCGGATCTACTTTTCCATACACACACACACACACACACACACACAAACAGATGAGGGCTTACACACATTTCTGTTGTATTTGATGAAATTATCAGACATCAGATGCTATTGCTGCAAATTGCTGTGCCTTACTCTCTGGTTAAAGGTGATTGTAGGTAGCTAGTGTTGGTTTTTAATGGTGGTTGACTGACTTGTGTGAAGACCACCATGGTTCTGTGACAATTTAGCTTGACAAAACAGTCTAAATTATTTATAGCGCCACTGGTATCATATAAAGGGTAAATCAAATTCATCATAGACATTTATTCATACTGCTAATTTGACATTCAGTAAAAATAATTCCAATATAGGCAAATATGTCTAAAAAATTTGTCTGTTATTTTCTATCACCAGATTACAGTGAACCAAATGTGTGATTATTAAACCTCTTCTTTTTGAATCCCTTAATAACTCATTTCAAGTCCTATTAGCAGATAATATTGCTAAATTTAATCATATATTTCTAGAAAGAAGTAAATTTATCTGCTAAGACAATAAAAGCGTGGGACTTGGAATCTGTAAGAACTGCCAAGAAATTGATTTTATGATCTTATATTTTGTTTATTGTAATCTTATAATAGGAAATCCTAGATAAATGTAACAGTTTAAGATTTTTTCATTAGATGCAACTTTTTGTGCTGTAGTTACATTATACTGAAAGAAATTGTATGTATTAACAAGTCTTGAATATAGATACATTCAAATAATGTTTGATTTAATTGATTAGGACTTAACCTACTTCTAGATAGTGTTAGACGTTTCTAGTTGAATTAAATTATTATGTATTATGTAATAATTCTACTAACAAATTTAGCCTTTTTGTTTATAAATAGATGCTAAATTATATGTAGAATATCGTAGAATAAGACTTAAGCTTAAACAGAGTAAATATGTCTACAAAATTTTACAGCAATGAAAATTATGCCAAACTAAAGGATTGTTGATTTGTTATTGTACTCTTTTATACTGAAGTGTCCAGTGGAAAAGTGCCATTAGTCACACATTTTAAGGTTCAGTAATTGTCTGTATTTTGTATTTTTTTTTAACGTATAAAAAAGATTTCACCTAAATATTCTCTTAAAGTTAGCACCTTTAACAAGTTAATTAGATTTTAGTTTTTTTCTACTTGCAGATAGAAGTTTACATCCACACATTATGAACATGAATGCCATAGAAATGTTGGGTTTGCAATGGATTTTTTTGAAATGGTCATTTTCTGTGAAAGAAAGTTGTAGTTGTACAACATATATCTTTGGCATGAGTTTTAATAAATGTTGGGCTTCTGAAAACAACACATGTTCCAAAATATATATATACCACACACCTAAATATTTCTCAAATGTCCCATAAAGCAGGCACGGACCAGACTTTTAAGCACGGTCCACAAATGTGCAATAGGGGTGAGACTCCAAAAGCACAAACTTAGCGGGCTTTATCGTTTTTATGCTGAATAATTCTGATTTAGTCCTTCTTCTTGATTATTCCATTCAATTTGTGCACTGAACCATTTCCACTGGCACCAAGTCAGCCCCAAAGCATTAAGGTACCACCACCATTGCATAACAGCTGGTACTTGTTCTTGGAGTTGAATGTTTCACCTTTATTCCCTCCACTCAAACCTCTGGTCAAAATTTTCCACCAAAAGCCTTTTTTGTTTGTCTGTGTGGTCAGCTGCAAACTTTAGTCGATCTTGAAGGTGTTGATTTTGGAGCTTCTGTCTTCTTTCTTTTCCTTTCACTCCATGTAAAACTCTCTTGACTGTAGATCAGCTGTGACACTGGTGTTCAATCAACTTCCAAGTCATGGCAGGCTTGTTCCTGGATGGGTCCTGACTATCCAAACTAATTTCCTGTTAACTGAGGGTGAGAGCTTGAGTCTTTTTCCAGAACTTGGTGAAGTGGCTCCAACTCCCAATAACTTGTACTTGCGTACACTTGTTTGAACTAATCTTGGAATCTGCAGTTGTTTAGAAATGGCTCCAAGAGACATTCCTGACTGTAAATCTACCACCCTCTTTCTTAGATTTGCACTGAGCTCTCTTTTCCCTTTGGACTGTGAGCTGGTCAATTGAATATGTGCTGTCAAACTCTTTTTATGTTAGCACAGACGAGCTACCAAATGTAGTCAGTGATGATCACTAGCAGGAGGATGAGAGGCCTTCGGTCTGGCAAATGAAAAGATGCTTTGTGATTTTCAGCAACACTGAATTAATAACCTCAGTGAGTGTAAGCATATTTTAGATCCTGTATGCGTAATTTTGATCATGTGTTGATTTCAGAAATAAATTAAACCTTTGCATCAAGTTATTTTTATGGGAATAAAAATTTTATTAAAGATGTATCTTTAACGCCCAATATTGCCATGGCATTCATGTTCATGATGAGTGTTTGTAAACTTCTGACCGCAACTGTTACTTACATTTTGTTGTGCTGTTTTAATGTTTTAAGGCTGTTATACCGTTTGAGCTTTACCCATAAAAACTGACAGAAAACCACTATGAATCAAATCACACCTTAGCTGCTACTGTCCTGACAATCCTTCTCAGCTCTTACTGCTTTACTTCTTTATATTTCTAGCCTTAATCGTTTCATCCAGAAATATATATTTCCAAAAATCGGTGCAAATAAGGGCTAGGTTTGGATGGAAATCAAGTAGCAAACCAGAACCCTGAATCCAGATATACATTACACTCCGCAATGTATCACAGATATACTGCAAAACATTGTGACCATAAATTTTGCTGCTTGTGTCTTGCCTTGATCTAAACTTATATGCAAATGCTGTATTTCGTAGCAAATATGGTCCATGCAGAAATGTACACACTTAAAACCTGAAGCTTATTCAATAACTTTAATGAAAAACAAACAGCTGCTAATCGTGTTTGGGCTTTTTCTTTAAATGTGAGTGTTTCTTCTCAACTAACTGAATCATATGAAATATCATTTAAAGCATGATATAATCTGGAAGAACAAGTCATTTAAATACAACTTGCATGCTTATAATGATGTATTTACTGAAAATTGTCATCATCTACAATCACAGAATGGAAAAATGAATGTAAACTCTTCTTGTGTTTTGCTAACTTTAATAAACATATTTTATGCTCTTTAATGTACAAGATGAATAAAACATGCTGTTGTTAATTTATGCTTTTATTTCTTCACATAAAAGTATATCCTTTCCTTATACTTCCACTCACTTGCCATTTTATCCAGTACATCAGCCATATACAGATGTAAGATGTACCAAAAGGTTATCAGATGAACTTTGATAAACTGTTTTTAAACCTCTGGGGCTCTAAGCGATGCCCTGCTTTGGCCTAGTCATCTTAATTATACTTATTAAAATTGCATAACCACTAGGTGACTCTCTGTGGAAAAAATTAACCGTAGCATCAATCATGGGCTCCCATCTATTATATTTGTATTCTATAGCTGGGGATAGCAATGCTTGTCTGATTAATGCGTTAGTGTACAGTTAGATGAACTTCAGCTCGAGTGTCTTTGGTCTAGTTTTTCTTTATTCTTTATTCTAGATAAGTCATCTAGTAGTGATCAAAATTTTGCTTTAGAATTAACATGAAGAATAAATGTCATTATACCATATATATAGCCATAACCAATCAAACTTCAAACAAACTCCTTACAATTTGGAATTAAGTATGACTGGTGCTGAAGTCTCTATAGCATACAGTTAGTATTGCTACTGTACTGTATGTGGCTTTTCTATGGGTGCCGGATTGCAGATGGCTGTATTGTCTGCTGAAAGCGGAGACTGGCACTGGCACTGGCACCACCAGTCTAGAAAATTACACGGCACACTATCACTACATGTCAGTCATCAGTCTTGGTATCTAAACACTGAAAAAAAACCACACACAAAATCACATTTTCAAACAATGGATAAACATTAGTTATGTGAAAAATTATAGGGCACAACACAAAAGGCTATTATTTTAACTGTAATTTTCCTCTCAACTAATTACCTGCCTACATAATGATTTGTGTGGTATAATTATTTCATTTCGCCTTACTTATTATACAGTGTACTGTAAGGTAAAATAAAACAATTTCACATTTTGTTTATCGAGCTGTATCAAGAGCTTATCTGTGCAGAATGAGATGTTTACACTAATCCTCATATCTCACTCACACTGAATCCAGGAACAATGGATGAGGCATTTATAACGCATTGTGATTGTTAAAAGTGTGTATTGCAAGTTCCATATGCTGAAATCCAACTGACATAATAACACACTGTGTGAGAAGCTGCATAGTTTTTATCCAGGCTACCCAGGAGACCTCCATCAACAGCATATAAATATCTGGAGCTGATTTTAAGCTCTATGAACTCCCAAGGCTTTGCTCCTTTACCTGATTTATGCCCTAGCACTAAAGTATACTTACTAGACTGTGGAAAGTTTCCAGTCATATTGATTCATCCAGAGAGCACTATACAGCGATAGCTTCAGGGTCCTGACCTTCACATTGGCCTTGTTTTTTGCTGACTTAAGTTCAGGGTATTTTTAGTAGGCATGCCTCATGGACATTAGGGAAGCTTATTTACATTAGGCTAATGTCTTATTCTAATGCAAATTAAATCCTTAAAGCTATTTTGCCAGACTGGATCTATGCGAGGCTGCATTTTCCATTAGCACCCAGCTGCATGCTGTTTCACAATTACTGTTCCACTCTATTACCTTGGAGCATTTGTCATCATAAAGTCGAACACAGGTATTTTAAACAGGCCTGTGTGGATTACAAATATGCACTGCTCCGTTTTCGTGTTTAAGGCTTCCTGTAAAAGACTGATTGGAAATCAACTTAAAGTGCTACATATCCTATCATTGCAGAGCACTTAGGTAATGTTCTGAAAATGTCACTATAAAGTATAACACTCTATAACTGTTCCAGGCCCAAATGTAAGTCATCATAGGTGAAACATACATAATAGCGTATAATGTAATGTCCACGTCCTATTATCTGCAACTTCAGAGACATGGCAAAATATATTAAACAGATCTTAGAAACATGCCAAGAGTAAAATTAAGTCATGTTAACATCAAGTTTTATTTAGCTGTGGGTATAACTCTGATTCCTGAGCTGGTAGACTTCATTGGACACATAAAGATCATACATGCCTGTGTTACAGATCTCATTATTCATTTATTTATCTTAGGTAAGCACTTTACCCTTGTAAGGGATGCATTGGATAGGGAGCCTATCCTGGGACCTGAGGGTGTAAAGTGGGAATTCACACTGGATATAGAACCAGTCCATCACAGGGCAACATGCAGACACAATCACACCTGTTTTGGGGAGGTTTGAGGAAAACAGAAAACCCTAGCTGAAACTCAGGAGTAACGCTGATTACACTAGATCATAAGGAAGTCATGGCTGGTGGCTGCCATTCCAATAATAATTTGTGAAGTGATGCATTAAACCAGGCAGATTTATGGTTTAAATGTTGTATTGAATTCCCAAATTATTTTGGTTGGCTTGGAAGATTTATGTGTGTATGCTGTCATTCTCCACTACTCAATACATTCAGTGCTAGATTAGCTCCTTCAAAACAAAAGCTTTTTGACATACCAGTTACAGTAATGTAAGACTTTTTTTTTTTTTTTTTTTTTGCCATATTAGTTAATTAGTTAATTACTGTAATTCACATTCAAACCACAGGGTGGCAGCATTAGATTTAAAATACAGTGACTTATGGCCATGGTATGCATTAGGTTGATCTTATTTCATGGCATAAATTTAATATTATTTTCTTTAGTAAAAGCCTAAATCAAGAAAGTAAAACAACCTCAATGCATAGACGTCGCATTATTTCGCGTTTCTTGTTTCCCTTATTGATTTCAAAGCCTAGTGGAGGCTTGTGTAACCCAAAGGCAATGACCTCTTGTATCAGATAAATGCTTTATTTAGGATCACTCGTAGCATGGGGGCCAGTGCACTTTTTTCTTAGAGCCTTACTTTCCAACCCTGAACCATCAAGAGACCAACATAAAATGGAACTGAATTATTCATCCCTACTGATGGTCCTTCAAGGTTAGAATCCTTCCAGACTAAGATGTTCTTCTCACCTTTTACCATCAATGTAATGGTGCTTTTAGTGTGCATACCTCAGGACGTAAATGCTATGTTAGCAGCTTTGTTGCCTTGTCATGGTTAGTTTAACAGCAGTGTCGACAAGACTCGAGCTACCCAGCCCCCAAGATGCGTACGTACTGTACAGCAGAGGAGGCGGCTTGCGGGAATCACTGGTGAGCTATCGTACTGTATCTGAGCTGCTCTCAGGTTTCTCAGCCACACAGAGACCGTATTGCTGCTGTTCACCTTGGACTCAATTTACTGTACCTGACTATAATTACTAATAAAGAAAGATAAAGAAAGAGATGGGGGGGGGGGGGTTCACAATTGCAATGCAATTTTGAGAGAAGGAGAAAAGGATATGTTTAAACACCAAACTCCACATTAAAGTGTTTAAAGTGCTAGAAGAGACTTCAAGTGGATGGCTTCAGGCTTACATCATGGACAAGCTACAGCGTGAAGATGCAATGCCCACTGATAGAGCTCTCCTAATTGATGCTCTATTTTGATCCAACAAAGAACATCTGGAGCTGGTGAAAAACAGCTGAGGATGCTTTACCACACAACTCTCTGACACTGGTACAGTTCGAGGGTGTTCATTACAATCTTCTAACAGGAACCAGAAACATATCCAGTGACCTAGTCAGGAAAGGGATTTAACGCTGTCTGTACTATTGAAGTAGATCACAGGGGGAATGTTACGTAAGAAATGAAACATGAGTGCTGTTATAGGAAAATAATCCACAATGGAATAGTGTAATATGCCCCAGCGCAACATTTATTTACTGTTACACCACAAAATTGGTTATTTTTCTATAAAACGCATGAGCCAAAGCGTTTTACTCCTTTTTCAACCAACGCCATTTGCCAACAATTACACTTTTAATAATTAATGAATTATTAATTATTGGCATGTTCCTATTTTATTTAATGTTATGGAACATTCACAAGACAACTTAGTTCATGTAATTGCTTACGTTATAACGAATATAAGCAGTCATTCCCTCACAGACTCTCAGAGTTAATAAGACAAAAAAAAAGAAAACACAACTGATCATGTTACTGAGTAGCCAGAAAGCAAAAAGTCCCCTGTCCTGAGGCCTGTGCCAGAGTGTTACAAAATGCTGGCATTGGAGACTCCTTCTACAAATGTAAAATAAAAACCTCTTGTCAGTATTAACAAGTCGTATCTGCAATCTGCATTACAGCCATCAATATTGCCAGAGCTGGTATTATAGGATATTATCCAACCAGCTTCAGACCAACCAAAGATAAGAATTTAGTAGTATCATTGTATAATTAAATGCCACTCCTTCAAATTTCATGAGGCAGCTGTATTCATTGACGTACTTCTTTAAATGTATTAAATTCAAATTATTTTAAAATGAATTTAAACTCTTGTTTAATCTTATAAATTTAAATTTTATTTTTCCATTTTTAATAAAGGACCACATTACCTCAATGCAATATACATTTTTAATTATTATCAGAATGGAGCCAGACTTTGCACAAGACTAGCTATGTAGAACTTCATTTATTAATATGCAGCAGAATGATATTCATCATATTCCACTAGGGCTTTCACTGATTTGAGTGCAAGCTTTGTCTATATTACATCATATTACTTTTTGTGCTGCATCCCCAAATATAGTTATCTCTGACTATAGTCACTCTCCAGACACTATGTAAGACTGTCCAAATAAGCCCAGAGGACGGTGAGTGTACTTGAAGTATGATGTGCAAGATTGACAGATGTTTAGTATTCAGAACACTCCTGCCTCTGCTTCCTGTCCCCATATTTTGGTGGCTCTAGACTCATTTAAAACTACAAGTGAGTCATCGCACAGGAGGCAGAGGCTGAAGTGGCTCCCTCTTAACCCTCTCATTAGATTAATCTGCCATTGCTATGTTTATTGGTATAAATAAAAAGACTCATCCCTCTGATTCTTCCGGGAGGAGGTTCATCTACATCCAGTGTTGGCAGGCCTCAAGGTTAGCTTAAACTGTGCCAGGAAGAGAGCTATGAGCTAGGCGGCTGGGTGGGGGATGTCTAAACAAATCTTTGTCCTGACAGGTGTCCTCTTTGCCAAGGTTTGTCTGGGGCTGCTGGTGGAACAGGGTTGGGGGAGAGGTGGGGGTATGGGGGAGTCGAGGGAGGTAGCTGTGAATGACGATGACGTGATCCTTTTTCGCCCAGCCAATAAAAGAGAGTGCCCAGCAAGACCTAGCTTTGTACGTGCTGTCAAATTCAATAAGGTAGTGCTTTAATGTTTTCGTTTAATCAACCAAATTGCATTATACACAGTGGCCTGAGAGAGAGGAGAGGAGAGGAGAGGAGAGGAGAGGAGAGGAGAGGAGAGGCAAAGAGAAGAGAGCGAAAGACAGGAAAGGACACCAGAGAAAAAGAAACAGAAAGAAAAGATGAGAAGAGAAAAGGGTAGGAGCAGGAAGGGAGCAGAAAAAAGAAAAGGTGAGTAGAGGAGGAGAGGTGAAGATATATAAAAGAAGAGGCAGGGCAAGGAAAGGGTACATGGACAGAGCAAAGAATCAAAGGACAGAAAAGTTAAGTTAAGCCCTTTTTGTCACATGTACATTAATGCACAGTGAAATTCTTTTCTTCACATATACCAGCTCATGAGGAACTTGGGGTTAGAGTACAGGGTCAATTATTATATGGGACCCTTAGAGCAGACAGGGTTGAGGATCGTCCTCAAGGGCCCAACAGCAGTAACTTGGTGTAGCTGATGCTCGAATCGCCGACCTTCTGATCAGTAGCTCAGAGCCTTAAAACACTGAGTTACCGCTACCCCACAAGAAAAACAGAGGAGAGGAAAGGAAAGGATGTCCACTACAGGCAGGGCAACTGGAAGGATGGGATAAAGAAATGCAAAAGAATACATGGTAATGTAACCAAAAGTAAATCTACAGAACCTACAGAGACGTTGCACTGCCTGTCCAAAAAGAGAGTTGACTCTATAATATTTAATTGGACTACATTTAGCTTTGATTACTGAGTGACTTCACTATGGCTTTGTTTCAACAACCTTATGCAACATTTATTTCTGGTCAGAGTCGTATTAGTTTTTGTCGGTGATATTGTATTGATGACAGGAGAGTCAAACCACTCTGTAAAGTCTTCTCCAGCACATCACAAAGACGTTCAATGGGGTTAAAGTCAGGACTCGGTGGTGGCTAATTCATGTGTGAAAGTGATTCCTCATGCTTCCAGAACCACTCTTTCACAATTTGAGCCTGATGAATATTGTCATTTTTTCCCTCCAATATGCCCATGCAAATACAATTTAGTACAGTCTTAAAAAGAAGGAATGCACTGACAAACACCAAAAGGCCTAGAAGGCTACAGAAGACTAATAAAGTGGATGTTCCTTTCTTTGGCAATGTTTAATCCCTTTACAACATTGTGCACAACATCAGGTTACCAATCTGGAGGATCTTGGTGCATCAGGGTAGACTGTCAAAGTCAACAATCAAGAAACACCTTCCTAAAAGAGCAGACTTTACTAAAATCTAATTTTAAAAAAGCCTGCTAAGGTCTGATTCAAGCAGAACCAGAATGCTTGGAAGAGAATAATATAGAGAAGTAAAGGAAGGGCTCATGTTCTGAAATATACCACGTCATCATTAAACATGCTGTGCAGTGTCATGGCATGGGCATGTGTGGCTGCCAGTGAGTCACTGGTGTTTATTGATGATGTGACTGCTGATAGAAGTAGCAGGAAGAATTCTAACGAAGAAGCCAAAAGCAAATCAAAGCAAAGATATGAAGTTTTGAAAAAGGGCCAAGGCATTCACCTGACTTCAACTGAACTAAGCATGTTCTTCAGTCACTGAAAATTAAACAAGGCAAAAAGACCCAGAAACAAGCAGGAAATAAAGGCAGCTGAAGGCTGGCAAAACACTTAAAAGAGATGAACCTTCGAGAGGAACCTTTGCGCATTTGGTGATGTGCATGGGTTTCAGACTTAAGGCAGGCACTGACTGTCAAGATTTTTTGCTTCCGCGTACTAAAAATAATTCTAATAATTATGATTATGACTGTTTGTTCCATTTGAGCCTATGAAAATGGAGAGACTGAGGAAGGTTAATGACATATTTTTGTTCAGAATTAAGTCTGATACACTTCTACTCTTGGCACTTGGCAGTAACATCTTAATTGCTTTTTTAAGCCAATTTTGGCGGTGCACAATGGCAAAAATTCAAAATCTCAATCACTGTCTAAATACGCCTAGAACCGACAAGAGAAACTTAGCATTTGCTCCTTATTTTGTTACTAACTTAAGTCGTACAGTTAAGGTGGTCAGCTTTATGGCATTCAATTTAATGGATTCTGTTGGAAATAATCATTCTCACACAGTATCAAAACCAGCATCATGATTGGTTCAGCACCACTGTCAGCCACAATAACTTTAGGTTTGGTGATCTCATCCCAATGCAGGACTCTACAGGGATGCTCCAAAAGAACTTTTAGAAAAGTTCCATAAACGGTAATAGATGAGGGGAAAAAAATGAACATCACGCTGCAGTGTGTTTGAGTCATTGAGAGCATGCACAGACTTTTCCACATAAGTTAAGTGTGGGTTTACCGCCTTGAAATAAGATATACCGAAGATTGTATGATTATATGACTGTGCTCTTTCTGAATTGAAGATAAGCAATAGAAGGAGAAAAGGAAGAAAAATTATGACCAGAGATGGATGATTGTCCTGAAAAAGTGTGTCAAGAATCTCCAACCTTCATTACTCTTAACCGACTGTGGCAAAGCCTGACTACTTCTGACTGCATGATATATCAGTCGGTATTGAGATGATGGAGCAAGTGCTCAGTCCCTCAGACAGCGGCAAAACAGTCGAGATCACACCCCATGCTCAGCAAAAACATCTGAGCCCCAGAGAAGATGCAAAGTAGAGGAGAAACTAAAGGGATGACTTCAGCCACAAAGTCACTTTGACACAGCCAATGAGGAATCAGGTAACGGGATCAGGCTTCATTATGTGACTTCAGGCGAGCTGGCAGGCGGCCAGGTGAGCTGGACGCACAAATGGACATTGATTTTTCAATAAGGGCCCTCAGAGCTGTCAGCCAACCACAGCACACTGATATCTTCCCCCTGAGGAGAGGACCTCTGCTGCCCAAAGCCTGGGACTGACTGGCATCCGCATGCAGCATCTGCTAAACTCACTTACTCTTAACCTTAACCTACAGCACTAACAGGTGTGTGGGAATGTTCAGGTACCATAAAAACAAGGGAAACCATGAGAAAGTCATTTGTTTGTCGTTCAGCAGGACACAGCCCAGTGCTTAGGCTGAAGGCACAAGCATGCTTGTATTGTTTAGAGTGAGCGAGGTTATAATTCCCCATTTTCTGTAGGCTGGGCTACGGGCCCCCTGCTCCAGGGCCAGACACATTTAGTGCTCCCCATTCATCAGAGCAGCGAACGCCAGCACACACAGCACTGCCCTGCTCCTGAACCCCTCAAGCCAGCCTCTGCTGTGAGAGGACAACAAAAATGTGATCTAGAAGATGTGGTAAAAACACACAAATACTTTTTTTTTTCGGGTGAGTCCTTTCCACCATTGGCCAATATCCATACTGCTAAGTGCTTGCCAAGTAATCATTATTATTTGATAGATCCACTTTTGTTAGGAACAGCATGTAATAGACCAGTAAAATTAGCAGATGAGAAAGTCAATATTTGCACTTCTGCAAAAAATGAAAGAAAGAAAGAAAGTAAGTAAGTAAGAAAGAAAGAAAGAGAAAAGAAAGAAAAAAAATTATACAGGTTATCCATGTTATACACAGAATAGAATAGAATAGAATAGAATAGACATAATTATCAGGTTTTGAGATATTCTCTTGACACCACTTTACAAGATTGACTATGTACTGTATCTGTTGTGTTTAAAAAAATGTAGCCCAGTCAGATTTTCTTAAATATTTAATTTTATACACTATATTTATGCATATAAGTCATCCATGCACTAAAACTAATCATTAATTACTAATCAATATTAATAAAAAGGCTTTTGTCAGCAACCGTGAGATAATCTAAACTCACAATGATATCACTCTGTTGTAAAAGAGACGTTTGCTAGGCTAGGCTAGGCTCCCATAGGGGGTGGACCTAGTAAAGGGATTATTTTTTATTTTATTTTATTTTATTTCATTTCTTTTAATTAATTAATTACTTCATTCATTCATTTAGGTATTTCTTTTTTTGCACCACTTACCATGCTTTTTGATCTCACACACACACACACACACACGTACACGCACACACACAGACACAGACACACACAAAATGAAACATCATATACCGGCCCCTTTTACTTAGCAAGAAGCAGTTGTGTAAATTTGACATATGTACCTTTGCGGTCTCTGTGCCTCTCACCATGCTATAAGTATGTCTCTGTCATTGCTTCATATACCGTCTGGCTACATTACAAACAGAGTTTTATGACAAAACATAACAGGAAGCATCAATCATCAGCTCTTTCTCTTTTTTGCGTTTTGTGTTTATTTTAGACATTTAGTGCATTCTGAATGGGAATAGAGGAAAAGCGAAATGTGTGGTACTAAACAAAGTGAAACCCAATATTGGTGAACACGTGTAAATCATGCGCTCCTACTGACACATCTAGGTACGCAGCTTCTCGTATAGGAAATGAGCAAGCTTATGTCAACAGTCTTCTGTTCATAAAACTGCAAACTCGCATTAGATGTCAGGTCATAAATGAATCACCTGCAGGCTTTTGGAACTGAACGACGCTCTGACATCAGTGAAGTGCAAAGTGCAACGCACAGCTTTAGTCAGACTGCGATTTTTTTCAGGGCATTTTATTTGAATATGACTTGCCAAGATAAAGCAAAAGCAAGTAATCATTTTCCGCTCTCGATACCCATCCCTTCCAGTAAACTCAATGGAATAGCCATAGCAAACAACGGCTGCCTTTTACTGTATTTCTGAATCAAATATGAAACGTTTTATGACAAAATGTTGTATTCCTTTTACTTCATAGAGCCAATACCATATGACTTTGGATGCCAGTTCTACTGTGTGCATCCTTTTCTGTCCTATCCTCTGTCAAAGCTGGGCTTTATGCATAATTCATTCAGGACTGTCCCCAGAGAGCAGATAGATCAAACTAACCTACTATTTCACTGCAAGCAAATGCTATGCAACACAATCTCCAGAAGTGATCTCAACCCATCAAAAAGCAAAAGGATGCAGTTCACTGGGTTCAGAGCAATGCGAATGCTCTTCACTGGATCCTTGAACTGTTCATTTCAGAATTAGCTAAGCTTTCTGATGTGTCCTGCAGAGCTCCCTGCACATGTGCACGCAGGCAGGATCAAGACAGCCCAGTTCCAACAGATTGCTGGATGGAGCCCATTTGCCTCGCCTTGTCTTGTTAACCACACATTTCTCATACACGTCAACCCCTAAACTGTCTAGATTCCTCCAGCAATTAAATTGTTTCTCCCTTTCCTCATCTGCTTTCTTCCCTTTCTCTTTGGCAGGAGAGGTGACCATGTTGGTCAAGTTGTCTCAGGGCTTGCGTTCCAAAGCTGCCAGAATCGATTTGCAGACACTGCTGTGATTTGTCAAACAAAAGGAGTGGCGTCTTATTGTGAGGGGAATGTCTGGGGTTCGGTGGGTGTCAAGAATCACAAAATCACAACAGGGCGTGCCATTGTTTCCCAAACCCAACGCTTTTCAGGCAGTTCTGTCAGCCCCTTTTTCCCCTCTGCTAGAGGAGTTAGCCCACTTTGTCAAAATCCTCACAGAGAGGACATGAATGGAAAATAAGAAGTGCTCGTGTCCTTTGAAGGATGCTGAAGGAAAAAGGACAGCCAAGAATGAGGTTTAACGTGGTAGAAATGTAAGGCCTTCTCTCCACATCACATATACTGTAACTCAGACTTCTATCTAAATGACAAAGCAGCCAAGACATGAATAGCAAGAATCATGCAGTTGCTTTTTGACTGAATGGGGGGATGTGATTACCAGGATTAATTATTTAAACATTGACATTGTTTTGAGAAGTCACTCAACCTCATCTCGCATATGAGGTTGCTCCAAAAATGTGGTGGTTTATAACAAAAGGCCAAGTGATAATGAAGCAAATGGTTGTGCTTATACAAGATGTTGGCCTTAAACATGTATTCTAACTTTTAGGCTGGTAGTCACAAATCAGTTTAATTGAAATAATAATAAAGTTTTCAGGGTTATACAGTTGTTTCATGCACCTACAGTATACTGGCATTCTGTGTTACAGTACATTTTCTAAATATGTCATTAATTTAATGTATAATACCTGGACAGAAACAACGATTACATCATACCTGCCTACACTTGAGCAAAATAAACTTTTATCACCAGCTGCAGAACCTAAACCATTTCCTTATTCTCAGTAATGTATTTCCTCATGGCATAACCTTCTTTCTTTGTGCGTTTGTTTTTATGGTACTGTTTCTCATGGGAAAGCCGTATGGGCAAAACTATGAACGTCCTTGCCTTAATGGTTGAGTTAATATCGAATGATGCTAGACTGGAAATCTTAATTCTATGAAAGCAGTAAAAAAAAAAAAACATGATAGATTTTTGCTTAGAGATATTGTGAAACTGGGCTGGAGCTGTAGTACAGGCATGCAAATGGTTGTGTGTAATTGTTGGGAACTAAAAGGGCAGACGATGGAAACCGCACTCAAAAGTTTAATGCAGCACGAGCGGTATGAGAGACATGTGTTTTAACATCTCCCAAGCCATGTGCTCTGATGAACTGGGTCACATGAGAGCCAAGATTGGGTTTAGTTTTTATTTGACAGTCGGTATAGTTAATGCAAGCTCCCGCAGCTTCCGCTGGCAGACTGGGTGTAGCTAGGCTTATTCATTTATTTGTTCATTCATTCATTATGCATTTTGAAATCATTAGCTAGCGTGAATTATAGACCTGTCATAAAGCCCTGAGGGATAAAGAGCAAAATGAGACCTGGAGGGCAGCATGTTGAGATGCTGAGGTGCACTCTAAATGAACGTTATGGATAAGATGCAACATGTAGCGTTTGCCGTGCTGTGCAACAGATATTGTGTGCACACTGGGCTGAATCAATATATTAGTAACGTCCACGCTACAGTATGTTGTACCACACAAATAGCAAATTTTTCATCTTGGATATATTAAATTTTTTTCGAGTTTTTACACCAATCAGCAATAACATTAGAAGCACCTAGGCTTTGGGTTTCCCTCGTTATAACATTATAACCACCTAGGCTTTGGGTTTCCCTCATGCCATCGGGGCAGCTTTGGCCCCTTGTGGCATGACTCCACAAGACCTCTAGGGGTGTGCTGTGATGTCTGGCACCAGGACATTGGCAGCGGATCTTTTAGGTGCTGTGGGTTGTGGGATGGGGCCTCCATGGACCAGACTTGTTTGTCAGGCGTGGATGCTCAATTGCATTGGGAATTTCGGATGCCTGGTGGGCATCCTTGAGCTCTGCAATGTGTGCTACATTGGTTTTCCTGTAGGATTGACCCAGTTGGGCTGGCCTTTGGTCCAGACAGCCATGGGTGAGAATTGGGTGCTTGGGGTCATTCTCCTTTTCTCTCTCACCAAATTTAGAAATAAACCACAAGAAAATAACAGGAGTAGACAGTCTTTCCAGCTAGTTTTGTGTGATGCTGTGACGTAATCTGACACATAACTGCTCATAGCTTCAATTCTACTCAACATTTTAATTTTAGCGCATAACACTGCACTCTAAATTCAGATATTTTACATGCCCTCGCCTCGGACTACTGTCGCTTCACATGAGTGCTTTTTATTATCTCCACCGTTTCTGAACATTTGAGACAAACTTCCCACAGGAAGAATTAACATACTGTTCATTGATTTGTCGATTCATCTTTGAAGATTCAGTTTTCATAGTTTACTTTAGTTTTCTAAATTCAATTCAATTCAATTCAATTTTATTTGTATAGCGCTTTTAACAATTGGCATTGTCCCAAAGCAGCTTTACAC
>JAQMYJ010000033.1:22730769-22759077 GCA_030014305.1 Clarias laeviceps
ATGTGGGAGCGCAAGTACCTCTCATCCCTCCCCCCTGAGAGAGCTCGGCCAATCAGCTCTCTCTGTGCCTCCGGCTGCGAGAGGAAAACAGCATCACCCGGAGTTCGAACCAGCGATCCCCGGATGATAGGGCGAGCGCTTTACCACTGCGCCACTCGGAGGCCCTATTTCTATAATTTAAGTAATAGCACTAATAAGTAATAGCAATAATTTAAGTAATAGCACAATCTTGCAGAAAACCTTCCAGCTGATCAGCATATAACTACTGAACTGATTGTATTTTACCCAACAGCCATGCAAGGATTAATCAAATCTCCAAATTAAAATAAATTCATAAAAAAGCCACAATCAACAACAAAGAGGATCTTAATAGGAGGCTCACTTGGACTAAATCTAAATTAGTATAAAAGAACATTGTTGGACTGTTGGTCAGATGCTGAGGTTGAAAGGTTGTGCTATTCTCTCCTATTCTCACCTTCTTCATTGTTCACGCAACAAGCAGTTTCAGATAGGGGAGGATCCTTTGACGTTGGAGGACTTAAATACGAGGAACTTTCCAACTTCCAGCTTGGATGATTCAAAGAATGAATACATACAGCTCACTACTCAACATTATACACAATTCAATAATACAAATTAAGTAATTCTTGTGATGTAAAAATCCCACCGCATGAATAGTCTATCCTATTATTTGGAGTATGTTTAAAAGACATCAAAAGTCAGAGAATGGGGCAGACAGTGAAGGAGCGAGTTGGGGAGAGAAAGGGGGGGGAGAGAGAGAGAGAGAGAGAGAGAGAGAGAGAGAGAGTTAACAAAGAAGTGGGGAACAGGCCATTCGGAAGGTTGCAGGCTGCTTGCAATTACCACTTCCTTTCCATAAAGACTTTCAGATGTGCTCCTGCCACGGCCCAGGCAGCAGAAGAGTGGAAAGTGGGAGGGAGGAGTGGAGGAGGAGAAGCGATCGGCACACGCCACACAGCTACAGCGCTCAATATACCCCACCTGATCTTCAGAGTGCCTGATCCTAATTTGATAATACATGATTTTAAGACACAAATCATAACACTAACATGGCGAGCACTTAAGGGCTGTACTCGAGGGGGTTAATTCCATCAACGTTAAATCTACATTTGCAGCGTTTGGCAGGCGGCCTTACTTCGGGCGACGTACAGAAGTGCTTTATAGCTTCCATCAAACACACATCCTCATGCTGGTACAAACAGTTCAGGATCCAAGAATACCATCTAGCTAAAACCCTGTTAGGTCAGGTAGTACAATCATAAAAACAGTAGAAATCAATAGTTTTAGAAGTTTTTGCTCATTCTAGAACTGTGACCTGAGGAGCACTGAGAAATATATAAAACCATGGACATCATGCTTTTTTTTAGTTTAGGTTTTAGGGAACAAATCTAAAAAAAAAAAAAGCTAAGATAACCTTTAGACTTCTATTATACAAGCTGCCAAAAGTACATAAAACTCGCCTACATATATTCAGCTGGCAGGATTGGCACTAAAGAGATATTGCGTGTGTTTATGTCTTGTTTTTATTGGCTGGGAGACCAAGTGCCACCACCTTCTCCTGGGAATCTCTCGTGCCTGCTTGCTTGCTCTGGCTCTCTTTAAATAGTGTGAAAAAGAAAAGGTGATAATGCACAGCTTGCAGGAAGAGGAGGGGAACGGAAAAAAAAAGAAAGAAAAAAAAAAAGTATCTGTGACCTAAAAGAAAGAAAAGAAAAAAAACCAAAGAGGTCAAAAAGAGGGAAACTGACACACATGTGGACAGGGGGTTGTCAGAATGAATGGTGTAATATTAGAAAAGTTGGACTAAGCGAGATGGTAATCCTCTCACCCCTGGATTTCCTCTACAGCAATAAAGCCCCTACACAAAAACACAAACTAGCCAATATACAGCCCCCCTCACTGGGCTACTGCATTCCTATAGGCTGCTGCCTCTAACCACGGTGACCATCTCTCTCTCACACATGCACACCGCCCAAAAAAAAAAAAAAAAAATATATATATATATATAAAATTAAAGAGGGATAGAGAAGTGACAAACAAAACTATTTTCCTACAATGTTTATATCTGGCAGACACAAACCCCTGGCAACAGAGATATCAGTGAAGGGGGGAGTCTTATCCTTAGAGCATGAAAGAGGGCTTAAGAAGCAAATCCTATTAAAGCCCTACTCCATGTGACAAACAGATCCTGAGCTCAATGCGGGCCTCTGACTGAGACTGGCATTTCTCTGGATTTCCCTCGGGCTGTCCCACAACCCCTCAGGATGCAGAACTCATCTGCTGAAGTACTCCCCTAGAGGGACAGATAATCTTTAATGTGATGTTATCTTTAGCTGATAATTACAAAAACAGCTTTACAGACTGTAAATTAAATCGTAAATACAACATGGTTTGGACAGAGGATGGGTCAGTCTGGTGTCGTCTTAAAAAAATTTAATTACCAGCATTTCTGACTCTAGGAACAGCGTGAAATGATGAAAAGCTTTGTGTCATGTGCTAAAATGAATACCAAACACCCCAACTAAAGAGATCAATTACTCATGCTCGTTGATGTAGAGTTCGGACAGCTCATGCCATGCTTCCTGGTCTCCCACAAACCTGCAAGACAAAGTGACAGTTAGGTTCTCTGGCAGACAAAAGCAGGGTTAAGGAAGGGCTCAGGGGCCAGTTCAATCAAAAGGCAAAGCCCCTTTTAATTAAAAAGTGGAGAGGAAGGGGAGGAGAAAAATGGGGCCCAAATCCGCTTGTAAAACACTCACTGCTCCAGATATTCATTGAGCGCCCGGATGGCCTCGCTGCTCTTGCCTTGTGCTCGTAGAATGGAGATCTTGCGCTTTCTTGCTGCCTGTGGAGAGACATCAACAAAGGATTAGTGCTGCTTCAAGTGTTTGGCAGAGACAGAGGAAAAATGACACAAGAAAGCAAGCAAGCAAGATGATGTGTAAATGATCGTGGTACTTCTGGAATGTGCACTTTCACCTCAGTGTGAAATGGTCCATGCTACATACTTAGTAAACTTATCAATCTTGTTCACAGAGGTCAAATAAACATTTCAGGCATCTCGTAATTAACATACAAAAATAAAAGCGTGGCACTGCGACTTAAAAAAAATGCTGTAATGTACTTTATTAATGACATTGATGGTTCAGATTATGGACTGTAAAGACTTTATTGGAGATGCTCATAGACTCTGACATCATGAGCTTGCTACTTAAGAGTGGCGCACATTTAGCCAGACCAGATAAGTGGTGACTCATCATGTTTAAAGAGAGAAATTAATATATTAATCTAAAGCTCATGCCAGCATGAACCCATGAGCTCCTTAGGCTTAGCCCGCATCAGCCCCAGATCACGTTCAGTTTTTCCCCCCTCTTTAATTTAGAAGCGACCTTCTGGCGGATAAGACTCTCATCAATCTAAATCATAATGCATTACGAATACTACTATGACTTTTCCAGGAGTTTTTTTTTTTTTGTACAAGTGCAGCTTTAACCATAGAAGTGTGCAGTCTTGCCACATAGATTATTTATGGACTGGCATTTGATAGAGTGGCTCTTCCTCACTCCCACACTGCAGACCAAACCCTGTTGTGCAGGGCATGAGTCACATCTGAGCAACCATAAATCTGAAACTGTTCCGACACCGTTGCTACTCCAAATCCACTTATCCATCACACAAGCAGGCACAGCCACCAGCTCTGCTGAGTGCACCAAGCTGAGACTGGGTGCTGACACACACACACACACACACACACACACACACACACACACACACACACACACACACACACACACACACTTCAAACAAACCTCATATGCTTCCCCAAACTCAAACTGAAACCTAATACCTAATTAGGCCATCAAAAGACAGACAGCAAAAGATGATCTGTATGGAACACTGACGTTTTGTTAGTACAACCAAATCTGTGGGTTCCTGGTAATGTTGGCAATACATGAAGTTTTAAATGAACATACAGATTTAAATGAACTGTAAATATTTTTACAAAGCATGAAAACGAGCTACTGTGCTATATTCTCCCTTCCAGAATGACGGAGACTGATTGGAACATGTAAAAACATGTTAAACACATCACTCTCCCAGAGGTAACAATTTCGAAGAAGGCTGACCAGGTCACTGTCGGCACCCTTTCTGAATTAGCACTTGAAAGCCATCACAGTGAGATGTGTGTTTATAGCTGCACTCCTGTTTCTACAGGCCCGCAGGCTGAAGGGATTACATAGCCATTTAAAAAAAAATCCTTACAGATTCCAAGTACGATTTAATATGAATGAAATATTAACTAGGAATTTTGAACCTTGCGCTCTCTCTTGCTCTGTTTTTCCTCTCTCGGTCTCATTGGGTGTATATTTAAACTTTCTTTAACTGTCCACTTAAACTGGACTGCAGACTATAACGTTTCTTTCAGTGAGTATTAAAGATGAATCGGTGCTGCTTTCAGCACATAAACTGTGCATAAACAAATTGCGGTTTTGCGATTCAATCAAATATTTAGATTAATAATTTAGACGCTATTAATGTTCTAGACATGTTGCCGAAACTCCAGAAAGGAAAGTTATGGTACTACAGTGCAAGATGAAGGATTTATTGGAAAAAAAAAATCTTCCGAACCAGTGTCACTGACGTACACTGAGTTTAGTGCTTTTTAATAACTATGTGGGTGAGAAGGGCCCGCACATGATTGGACATGCATCTAGATTTAGTTCGATACAAGCGGTCCTATAGGAAACCATCCAAAGCTTGTAATTAATACATTATTTTACAGATATATTCTAGTGCATATTATTGGAATTTTTCTTTCACCTCATATACTTAGTCAGTTACAGATTGAATAAAAAGACAAGTGCAAATACAATTAAGTTACAGTTGTGTGTATTTAAGTAATGGTCATAATACCAAGTGATTAAGATGAGTGAGGGAAAGTAAGAAAAATAATTTAATTTTTTTATTTACATGAGCAACTGAGAATTTTCTTTAAATCATTGCTGTAGGTATTGGAAAACAATAAACAGTGGAAGTGCTAACACATAGTTCTGACTTATTTTAGACACCACCATGGCATAGGAACCTTGAACATTTTTTTGTTGATTCAACAATTTTGGTTAATGGGTACCACATCTATTCTACAGCCTATAATTACAACAGCTCAGTTTCCAATCTCAGCTCGGCATGTTGGGATGCCTCACAAGTCATCACCGTAGTCGCCAATTTTCCGCCATTTCCTTGGATCACCCTCTCCTTTCTCACATTCCACGATGAGAAAATAGTGTCTAGATAAGTCTAACCCAAACCGACAAAGACAGGTAGCCCAGATGATGTCATCCATTCCCATACCACGCTCTCTGCTGCTCATCTGCCAGCCAGAGCTCTGGATTGTGGGGAAAATATATGGCCTCATGGACAACCCTGTTTTGTTCCATTCCCGCCCACAGGTTTTGAGGACGCAGAATCTAACGGGAGGTGGCGGGTGTCGGACTTCAGGAAATGAGTTCCTCCCATCACAGAACTCTGGGTTGGACCTCAATTTGTCACAGAAGTTCACAGGGCACCTGCCCATTAACACAACGTTCCCATAAGTGGGTGTTTCTTACCCAGCCCACAACAGACATGGAGGACAGAATTTAATCATTTTTATCTACATTGATGCTGACAGAAAGAAAAACAGGGCCTTAACTGAAGGTTTAACTGAACTCTGAACTGTTTAAATCTACAGAACAAATTGAATAGGCTTATATAAAGGTGAGTCAAAAATTAGCCGCATTCAGTTTATTTAAAACCTCTCTTAGCCGCATAATCCTATCAGAGCTTTCCGTTCAATGCTACTGTCTTCCCAGGCACTGCTGTGCAGGTGTGAACGTGTTACTTCTGTTCATTTGTAACCGCGGTTGAAGCAAAAATGGATGCCGCACTTGTGATTTCCATGAAAGAAGAGAAACGTGCAGTTTTGTTTTTCATATTCTGAGGGTGTACCTGATGCTGAAACCTCTCAAGGAAGAGTATAAACAGAAGCGTTGGATATCTGCAATAAAAACTGGGACTGAAACTCAATGCAAAGTAAAAGTTTCTTAAAGAGGATCATCAGCCGGAAAAATTACGCTTACAGTTTTCTGGGATTTCTGGGTCGGTATTGGAACGTTATCAGAAAAAGATATTCAACAATCAACAGTGCTTGTTACAGTGAGATGCTTACTGAAGAGCTGAAGCCTAAAGTTTGGATTAAACGCGGAGGACTGCTATCTAAGGGCATTGTGATATTGCATGGCGATGCACGTCTGCACACATCTGCCCACACGCTGCAAAAACTTTTCCTGGAGTCCTGATCTTGCTACACTCGACTTCCACCTCTTTGGTCCCCCTGAAAGCAGCCCAATGAGAACAAAGATTCACTTCTAATGAAGAAATGAAGACAGCGGTGCATTCATGGCTTAGAGCTCAGCCTAAAACAAAAAATTAAGTATTTCTTGTCTAAATGTTAATCAAAATTCTACAGCCAGAGTGCTGATCATTTTGACTGATCCTCGTACAAAATTATATAATGGGTTTTTTTTGTCTACAAAAGCAGCTCTGACAGCAGCGTACTGTACATCTAGTGATATTTCAGATTATAGGTTTAATAATTTGCTCACCCTAATATGGAACCACTTCGATCATTTAAACGTCAAGTTTCAGGGATAATAATAAATATAACCAGTTGTGGAGTTAAGTCTTCTTTATGGAGACGTTTATCAAACACTCATGGTAGAAGTCAGTGCTGAGTAACAGTAAATATTAAGTAATGATAAAATCTTCAGAAAAAAAAAATTTAAGAAAAAAGTGTGAAAAGAGAAAGAGACTCTGAAGGGAACAACTATTTATAGCAGCTGTAATGGAACTGAAATAACCTGCATTGCAGACGTCCCATAAAAATTACATGAAACTGTAACCAAATTGCTGCAGTTTAAGAAGAATAAAACACCTTAGGACATGCAGTTATTGGATATAAGCTACTTTAAGGGGATAAGTAAAATTGCGCTCAGCAACACACCACCCTGTTGTTGATTGTTTTGCTGCTACAGCACAAAATGTAATGTTTTTTTCCTGTTGTGATATATAAAAGAGTAAAGCTTGCTCTTGAACATTTTTTAAAACACTAGATTTCCTAGTGACTCTTGCTTCTGTCACATATTGCACAGCAAACACACAAACACACTACAGCACCTAAAGCTATTCACAGCTGCACTGAAATATTAAAACATTTTTAAATCTAATATTGTATAAAATTGTCTTCAGTTTATGTAATTCTGCACATAATGTATGTATTAAATGTGAAAATAAGAAGCATATGGTCAGATTGAACAGTACATATGCAGAGGTGAAATCTTTGTTAAAGATGTTTAACACTGTTAAAGAGTGGGACTAAGGCACAGCCACCCATGACTGACTGGTGCTGCTCTTGTTGATGTGAGAGGGCAGTCCTCCCCTCTAAAAGCAACACTAGATTCACCCCACATTCAAACTGTCGATCTCAGGATAGTAGTGCTAATGGTTTTCTAATGCGCCGCTGAGAAGCACGATGGCCGTGCAAATGGTTATATCAGAGTCTGATAGGCCACTCGACTGTCACGACTGTATCAGCTAAAAATTGGCCAAGGCTGTTCACTGTTCACACAAATTAAACACCACCTTCATCGGAAAATATATTATCTGTGCCTATACAGCTCCTCAGAGATCGGTTTAACTAGTTTGATGCCACTTTTGAACTTTGTGGTCCAGCCAGTCCCTGAGAAAGCAGTTCATGTTTAGGTGATTACGCAAGCTTTTCATTTTGTTCATTTCTGAGTCTCAGCAGAGAATCATCATCTCACTCCCTCACTCATTGTCGTCGTCTATGCAGCTTTATCCTGTGTACAGGGTCACCGGGGAGAACATGCAAACTCCATGCATACAGACCCGACCCTGGAGGTGCAAGGCAACAGTGCTAATCACCAAGTCAACATGCCGCCCACAGAATAAATAAGGCTTAAATAAATTAACATCTTTTAAATGACCAGGAACTTACATAATTACCCTTTGAGCCTTGTTGAAATAAATGGTCAGCTTTGGTTGAAAATGTACATTTTATTATTCTGCTACTTCTTAAAATATTATACGCTTGATAATGTTTGCCATCTTTTACTAAAATATGTCTTCTACCTGCATCAGGACAAGATAAATCATGAATCGAATATAATCCCTTAAATAACCACACACAATTGCAACACCTACTTTACAGTCAAATTATTTTAATAATGGATCATCAGAAGTTCTCCATATTTTTATCAAATTATGTATGGCTCGGGAGAAACGTGTCTTTAGAGAGGTTATAAGTAAATACAATTGGGTAATGCACATTGCATAACATGTTCAACTTGGACAATGTGTGAAATCAGGGAAAACTCAAGGGAATGTATTATGTTAATGCCTTTTAAATGTTAGCAAATGAACAAAAACATGTACAAATGCCAGAGGAGTAAGGTTTTGACACTCTCCATTTTGCATTAGTAATCTCAAAGTGCCGTTTGTTCAATGTGCTTGCAATTTAATCATGGGAATCGGGACGGTGTCTCGGTTGACTAGCCTGAAAAACAAACAAAAAGCCTCTCTTGTTTTTTCGAATGAAGAAAGAATGATGGAATCTCTCTGGGCCAAAAGAAGCAGATAGTAAAATAAATACCAACGATAATGATAAAATGAATGCAAGAGAGAGAAAGAGGATAGGCAGCGAGCAAGATGAAGATGACTCGAGGAGACTTTTCGAGCAAGATCGGGATGAAGATAGCTCAGGGAGTTCAGTCAGTAAGAGAGAAGTGACTGCATCAAGGGACATGAGGATTTATTAACGTTGTCAGTTAAGGGAGTGAAATGGACTCACTCTTAGGTGTGGAATCCTCAGATGAAGTCCAAAGAGCAAATATCTGTGCTCCAGATTTCATTCATTGCCAGCCCCTGGAAAATTTATATATATATTAATCTGTTTAAGCAAGTCCATGTGTCAGAATTGTGTTGAGCGTCCTCAAGAGAGAGCCAAAACAAACATGGATCCTTTTTTTTAAAAAGCCATTAAAGCATTTATTTTTTTATATAGCCACGTGTCCTTGCGGAATAAATGAACAGCAGATATGGATTTGGTGATGGCAGGATGGGGTGGCTGAGACGGACTGGCAAAACTTGAGCATATTTGGTTGCTGTAAATGGTTCAATAGAAACGCAGCGTAAATCAAGTTTTAAAAAAGTTGATGATGTGTGACACCCGGCATTCGACTAGTAAAAAAACTCCACACTATTCAATAGCTACGTTTATGTTTATTTCTTTAAGCTGATATAAACTGTCAGGTCTGCCAAAAATATATCAGAAGAAGACGACGACGAAGATGATGTTTTGCCAAATTTGAAGTTGTTAGGCTTCCAATCTTTTCGGACAAATGCGCATTATGATTGGTCTATACGTGTGAAATGTGAGACAAGACCAAGAGCCAATGAATGAAAGTCTGAAGCACAGACTAGTGACAGAAAGCTGTTCTCACAGATGTAAGTGATGAGAAATATTTTTCTACTGAACAAACTATCAAAAGGTTTAGTCCACCCCTCTAAATACTGTACGGTCGACCACAGCTCTCCCAATCGTGCCGGATTATTCAGAATGCTCTGACTGAAGAATGCATTGTTGTTCTGACTGGGCCATCACCCCCTCCCCCCAATAGTACTAGTGGGTTTGTATTAGAGTCTATAAAAAAAAATAAAAAAATAAAAAAAACAGCCAAAGTCATGGTACCTGATTTATAGTAAATATGGGTAAAAGTGAGTAAAATCTAGGCCAGATAAAGCAAACAGTGAGATGCTTATGAGAATAAAAAAAATAAAAATAAAAAAAACCCACCAGATATCAGCCTTGAAAATGTCTTTAATGGGGTGTAATGTTTCTAAAAACAAGGCATTGATTGAGCGAACAGCTAACCTTAATGAACAGCTTAACCACATAGCCCTTTTTTGTTTTGTGAATTATGAAATCGTATTACCTGAGGAGCAGAATAATAAGCATTTCAATATTGAGTCTTATAAAGACTTGACACAGGCTACATATTGTTTTTGTATTTGCCCAGACCAGTGGATTTTCGGGGTTAGTTCAACCGGATGAACTCAGTGCAAAGCAAAATACAAGGGTGCAAAAGAAAATTTCCTTTTTTTTTTGGATACTGTACAATCATTCAAGCGCAATGATTATTTTGTCAGGCAAAAAAAAAAAAATAAATAAAATAACTGACCATAATGTGGGAATTAAAGAAAGATGAGGAAAAGCGTGAAGGTCTTGAAACATTTATATTTGCATTTATTTTTGTAAGTACTAAGAGAACAACACAGACACTTCCTCGCCTCTTTCTATATGGTGTGTCTGTGTGTCTGTGTTTGTGTAGAGAGCGAGAGAGAGGGAGAGAGAAAAAGAAAGACAGAAGTCAAAATTTTTTGACTTTTGCTTGATTTTATATTTAAAAAAAAAAAAAAAAAAGTCACAGATGTAGATAACTCACACCACTGATTGACCACTCCCACAGAGACGGGCAGAAAGACAGGCAGAAAGACAGGCAGATGAGAGAACATGACATGCACCGAAGAACTTCAGTCCATCTGACACTATGTAATTGAAGCCCAGCAGGCTGCTCTTCACGTCTTTACTCACCGTATTCGTCGGATCGTCTTGCAGTATTGAATCATACAACTTGTTGGCATCTTCATACCTTTAAGAACAAAGAGCTGTGTCATCATTTGTTAGGCAATCAACTTCTTGTTTACAGGGCAGCACAACTCCTCACTGTGCACTAGCACAGATTAGTGGTGTATCTAAGGAAGGAAATAAACAGTTGTCTGTAGTGAGGGTCTCTGTGCAGCTTAAAAATTAATCGAGTGCACAAAAAACGAAAACCAACATCTGGATCTGCAGTAATCACTAGGCCTTTCTGCCCTGATTTGCAAAGACTTCTGCACCTCTAAACAGATCAGTCTTCGCTTGAATCAGCAATTACACATCACTTGCAGATTTGTTTTCTTGCATGTTGAGTGAGAAGAAAAAATAAACTTCAGGCAATTTACTAAACAGATTCATTTTCATTTGATTCCTTATCCCAAGATAAACAAGGAATAATTGAATTATCAAAGTTCCACAAGAGTTCTTTGGAAGATCCTTCGACAAGAATAAAATAAAAAACGTGCGAGTTAAATTTTTTTTTTGTAAGAGTATAGGATGAGAGATTTGTGAATCAAATTAAATGAAAACAAAAACAGCTACGCTAACCATGCCCCCATGATTAAGCCTGCTTACAGCTGCCAACAGAAGCGACTCTGGATCCTATTATCAGTGAACAGCTCCACTCCCCTGCCCCCCTGCCCCCCTCTCCCGCCCCCCTGTCCCGCCCCCACCACCACCACCACCACCACTACCCTAACATCCACTTTATTACTCAACTGCACTATAGAACATCTAAACTAACACTGAAACAGGCAAGCACGCCTCCACCACTAGGCTTTATTTATGTAGGATTCAGGCATGTTGTGTGTGCGTGTGAACGTGTGCGTGTGTAGGGCTTCGTTTAGGCAGCGTGTCTGATGGCAATTAGACCGAAATTTGCAGTTTATTTAATCTAACAGCGCAGAAGCGATCGCTCTGAATTATGGCGTGAGTGATAAACAAGTCGATATGGTGCGCAGACTGAAAACCGATGACTCATGAAATATAAACATATTAACATTGATTCTTATTTTTTCTCCTTGCTGAAACGAAAGGGCCCAGTAAAAACAAGATGGGAGACATTCTACTTTTGTGAGTCTATCCAGATATTTCCAATGCACATATAGCCTAGGAAAAAGAAAACAAGGGGGGGGGGGGGGGGGGAAATAGGGGCCTCCAGAATAAAAGCGAGACCCACCACTTCCTCCCTGGGAATTCCTCACTTGGGCAAAACAACCACAGAACTACAAAATCATGAAAATATTCTTTGCTCTCCCACATACTCAGTGGAGTGGTGGCTTACTAAATAAACAGTCTCCCACCCTCCTACTCGACCTGCATCCCGATCGGACTCTCCGCACCCCAGCATACACCCAAGGACGAGCTTGCTATGTCTGGGTTCTAATTAATCTTACCTCTCCAGAGCCTCGAGCCGCATGCCGGCTAATCGCGTTACTCTGTGACTGTCTGGAAACTGCCTCTTCAGCTCCTGAAGGCAACTCTGTACAAAACATAAAGACCTGTTATTTCACACCAATCACAGCCAATGACATGCATATGTTTTAAAGCTTTATAAGTAAACTTTTTTTTTTTCGTATAAACTTATATTTAGTATATAATTATTTCATCTCTTTCCTGGCTAGAAGTAAAAGAGAATAACTTTGTAACTTGTGTTGTTGATTTTTAAAATATAATTTTATACAAAGGGAATCGTTTGGTATCAGTAACCACCCATAAATGTAGCAGAAGCAACACTCCCAGAAACCTGTAAGATGGAAGCGGTTTGCATTTCCCCCAGACTCTGTGCTGAATGTAAATTTTTGAACATTTACTATATGAAAATTTACCTGAATATTAAAAAAACATTAAGTGTGAATCAAGTGTGAAACCTAATGCATTAATTCAGCTAAATTCTTTGATCAACAGAAGATCAATTAAACTGCATAATCGATTAAATTAATAAGTCAGCTTAAAGTATCTCTTGTACGTCTCCTGTCAAAGGGAAAACCTGGCAGTTTTAAGACATTCTCCTGGAGTCACTACTTATGTGCAAGATGTAGACACGTGAAAGCTTTACATGCACACACTCTTTCTTTCTATTTCACCTATTGTAAAGCGTCCCTTTTATGCCGAAGCAACGCCGGATCATAACACTGCCGCACACTGGACACTATGCATGATGGGTGCATCGCTTCAGGCCCTTCCCTTCTTACCCTGACGCATCCATCACTCTGGAATCTGGACTCAGTTAAGAACATTATGTCCATTGCTAAAAAATTTAATCTTTAAGCTATCTCGAAAATCTAAGCTTTTATTTCTGATTAGTCTGACTAACTAGTTTTCTTACGACCACACATAGTCCCAATCCTGTGAGCTCTTATTGCATTGTGTTTGGAAATGCTCTTACTTTCACTATTAAATATAGCTGTCAATTTTAATGTTGACTTTTCTATAATGCGACCTCCCCATGAATTTAAATTGTTCATGGTCATTCACAATTTTGATTTCTGACCACATTACTTCAGATGGTTCAGCACTACCCCTTCAGGTTTTATAAATGCATTGAACCCAATTCCTGCAATTTCAACATTTTCCTAATGCGGCCAATAATATGACCCTCCTGAAACGGTGAGTTTTTGGCCAGACAGTGTACACACACCATCCTATACAATAAAAAAGTCCAGTAATATTATATCTATATAACTTCTATATAACTATAATTATCAACATAGATGTATAGATTTTACATCAAATAACCACATTTTCACTAGTTTCCTTAGCAGAAAGCAAGCCTGCACGCTTTTAATTTGGAAAATCGAGTCACGGCGAGAGCATGGACTAAGAGATTTCTAGCAGGAGGTCGGAGGAATATTCAAAAATATTGGCAAGTTCAAAACCTGCTCAAATGTCAATCATTCCTGATGCACGTCAACTGGTTCATCTCCTGTTTTTATTGGAAGGAGGAGGAAACCAAATATTCTTCTGGCACATTTTTAGTAAAAACACATAGCAACGCATTCGGATATTAAACTGCGGTGTTCTTGGGTGGAAGGTCGTCTTTAGTAGATGTTTTTTTTTGTTTTTTTTTTAGTCAGTCCTTGACTAAACCTTCAGCGACTCTTTTCCAAGACATGTTTTGAAGTGGGAGGGAGGCTACAAACTCACCCAGGCCAGATCATCCCGACTGCAGTCGAGCGCTGCGATCATCACCTGCTCATAAATGATCCAAACTGGAACGAAGACAGAAACACAGAACGGGGCACTCAGTGAAGGAGAGGAGAGGGAAAAAAACTGTGTTTATCAACAAATCTTATAAGAACTACTGAAATTTTCTTATGACAGAGTCACAATACAGATACTGATAGTCCTGACAAACATTCATGACCTTACTAAGTGATACGACAACCATTAGCACAAGACGATAGGCAAAATAATAATCTATATTTCTGTGATTATCACTATGCATTCAAATAAAATTAATTTAGGGAAAAATCATTTGCCATGATTCACAATTATTATTTCATCAATATAAATAAAATATTCTTTACCTGGTGTTTCCACAAAGTGCTAATAAAAGTCAAACGCTTTGCAAAACCTTAGTGTGATCTCTTCACTTGAACAATAAAAAGCAGAGCTGATTAACGAGTTTGGCTAATGGAAACAATTAATGAAATTAATGCTCCATATCAGACAAGTGTGTTTCACAGGCTGTGCATACTTTATTAGCTAAAACCTGTTAATTGAGAAAGAGTAATAAAATCTTACAGAGTGAACGAAAAAAAACAAAAGTCTGCAGCTCCTTCAGGCTTTGTCGCTTTTTATGATTTCAAGTCTTGCTTTGATAATTACCATCGTGTTTCACGGCCAGTTTCAGAGCTGGTTTCAATAAACCCAGGCAGTGTTAAGTGTTTACCTCTTTCCTTAAATACTGTATGAATCATAATGACTGCAGCAGCCAAAACAGTTAAATAAAGCTCGCCATATGTGCAGCTCATCACACGGCCTTTAGTCTTTAGAAAGAAGGTGTCCCACGTTTGTGTCGCAGGAAGGTCAGGAATAAACTCATCGAAATTAATTTGTTAAACATTGATGTAAAGTACATACTGAGGTGATCAAAACAGAGTGATTGTCATTTGCCTTGCTTTGGACATGAGCCACATATATTCTTCTGTTGTTCGTTTATCATTTCAGAAAACCTTGAACATAAGGTCACGAATATTCTTTAGTAAATAACAGGAAGAAAGACAACACTAACATCATAACATTTTCTTTTCCATTACCCGTCCTGAAACCTTGAGTATCAGTTGACACCCATAACCATCTGATATTGTTTTCTGTTAAAACTACTTAGTTTTAAAATACATTTTTTTAAGTCTTGCACACAAAACCACATACTGAAAATCCAAACAAAAGATAAAATAATTAAATCTCTTTATATGTTAACATTTCCAGATCCAAAAATACATTTCCTTTCCAAACCCATTTCAAATCTTTGCCATTTGTTTCAGGATCCAAAATCGGATAGGTTTTCTCTCATATCTCTAGTTATTATTTATTTTTAATGCAAAAAAATATATATTTGTTAACTTTTAAGAAAATATGTTTCGATACTTGCCTTTGTGTATCATGTGTACTAGGGAATGTTAAGTGTTCTTTGGCACTTTATACTAAAACACTGGACTGAACAGAAGAGATTGGAACATGGACTAGTATTTTGTTTTAATAAAAAGTAGCGATAACTAAGCTGAAGTGGTTCTGTTAGCAGAACTGAAATACTGCTCAGGAAAACAAGACATGCCAAAAGGTCACCTAAGGCCTAGCACACACCTACACAGATTTTCTGATAAATCTCTCCTTTATTCTCCCTTTATCCTGTCGACGATAAACCAAAACACAGAAAACACGCTGTTTTAAATAAAATAATAAATAACTGTATACATGTGGACAAGGCTTCAAAGAAAGTATTGGTTAAAATGCCTAAGCTACCTTGTATGCCGATTATTGCTTTGTTGTATGAATCCTACAATTTTTAAACTATCACAAACCATTCATTCATTCTGTAATTCAACTGTACACAGAGCCCAAAGAGTGCCTGTTCATGCTGCATCTGAAAAGCCTTTCAGAAATTGCATATTAACAATGCACTAATGCTGGGCCCTGGTAGATAATGGCAGCACTGAGCATCGAAACAAGAGAGAGTATCAGATCTCTTATATGAGGTCACAAGAGACCAAAAAGCTAATCTTGTTACGCTCTGATCACTAGAAATATAAAAAAGGAAATACAAAAAGCAGGAAATGTTTTTTCCCCCTCATGCTTTTGGTTTCTACACATACTGGAGACACATCCAATTGTCTAAAAATGAATTTAAAAAAATAAATAAATTTTGCAAAATACGTCCCCTTTAATTCACATCAAAGAAAAAGCTCAAAACCAGTTCAGGCACTGAAGGAATTTCTGAATAAATGAATGAATACATCAGTAATAAAGAAAACGTTTTAAAGAAGGCTGTACGACCATGAATGATGAAATAAAATTTAGTTTTTACTCTCATAACTGTGTTCTGTTATTCTGCACAACAAAAAGTCCCAGGTTGACTAAACCGAGGGAAAATTTTATTTAAAAAGCACAGAGCCTATATTTGTATGAGTTTTAGATTGGTCTTTGAATTTGGTTTAGATGGCGGCCGCTCGACGGGAGGAGCCGAAAAACAACTCCTCAGCTTCGAGTTCAGTAGGTGACATCAAATCACTATATCTTCACATTCATACATATTTGCACACTCCTCTGACATTTCTCTGTAAATTCTGTCAATTTCTACAACAGTTTCCATATTTGTACAACCATTTTCTATACTTTGTACAGCTATATATATATATATATATATATATATATATATATATATATATATTTTGCTCTTAAATTTTTTTCTATATTTTATTCCTATTCTATTCCATATTTATTTGTTATTGTTAATCTTCATTTTAAGGTCACGAGCAGTCATATAAGCATTTCACAGTGTATGTGACAAATAAAAAATTGAATTTGAATCAGCATGCCGACATCCACAGTAAAAACGAGGCAAGTCAAATGCAACATCATCATGGTCAGTGAAACTAGTGAACTGAAAAAACTTTTTTTTTTTGTGTGTGTGTGTGTCAGTTATGATCAGGAGTGTCATGATCTTCTGCATGTTTGATAAGTACAGTGAATAGTTGGGTTATGCCATGCTAGAAGTGGAAGCAGGGTTAGCAATCGAACAGGTCTCAAACAGTAACAAATTACACAGTGAGCAGCTGCAGTATTATTTATGCAATGGCGGGCAGCCTGTCTGTCGCCAAGACTTTTTAGTAATTTGCATTGCATATAAAAACTACCGGTCAAAAGTTTGAACACACCTAATTTGATGGTCTTTCCGGATTTTTAATTCCTTCTACATTGTGGAACAATACTGAGGGCATACAAAATATGTAATAATCTCCTTGAAAAACCCTTGGGAATGTACAACAGTTCATTTTGATGAACAGTGAGTTCATCAACTCGCTATGAAAATAAAGATAGCAGAAGGGGAAGTTGATTGCAAACACACGACTCAATCCAGTGTTCAAGACCCAACCCTTCAAATAAATTATTAGCAAGCATGTAAGGAGCCTGGCTAGTAAGGATAGTTAAGCTACTGTTATATTACAACTAGGTTGTCAAGGTTACCATTTCATTTACAATCAATTGATTAATCGTTAACATTTCTAGTAGGTAGCTAACGTTAACACCATGTACATGCTGTCGATGAATGAATGAATGAATGAATGAATGACTTTCCACGGCACAGAAACAAATGAAACCGTGCAGTAAAGCTGAAGCTCAGTCTTACTGTCATCTCCGAGCTTTGACGCGTGCTCATTGATCAGTTCCTCGCCAACATCCACGATCTGCTCGCTGTTCCTATAATTCTCCTCCCGCCACTTACGGAGTTTGTCACGCATCTCTGCAACATAAAGCCATCAGAGAACATAGTGTTTTAAACACAACAGTACTTCAGTTGATTATTTCACACTAACAGTGCAGACAAAGGATTAGAGCATGTTTTCTTCTGCTTTTCAGAATGAATTAGCACAATTAGATGCCTAAAAATGTTCCAAAGTTGTTGAACGTGTTATAATTAGTAATGAATACCAGAGCTCTGCGTATCGACTGATAGAAGACACTGTTCCCACAACGACACCTTGTTGGTAACCGAACCAGCCGTTTGTGAGGTACTGTTTATAAATGATATGCAGCAGAGTGACAATGTGGTTTAAGACAAGTTGTGCCATGTTCACAGGGAAGATTCAGTTTGTTTCAATTCAAGTATTCAACTGGTACAAGCAGCTTTCATTGAAAAGAAGGGTTTAAGTTGTTTTATTGTTGTCGTTGACCCTTCGTCCAAACTCCTCAAATGTCAGAGTTAAGAGCTTACCTCAACACTGAACTCACAACATGGTGGGCAGCAGAAATGAGAAGTAAAACAGTTGCTTTTTTTAATTATCTAAACCTGCAGGACTAGAAAGTAGCAATGATGTCCATGTGGGTTTTTAATATTGTGTTTGTGGACACTTGTACCCAATGAATCATGACATTATCACCTTGAAATATGCCTGTGCCATCAGGGAAGAAAAAAAAATCCAATGATGGAAAAACCTGGTCATTCAGCATATTCAGTCGTCGGCTGACCTCATTTATTTGGGCACATAACGGTGCAGAACCCAGACCTGGCTAACAGAAGCAACCCCAGATCATAACACTGCACCCACAGGCTTGTACCTTAGGCACTAGAGATGATGGGTGCATCGCTTCACCTGTCTTTCTTCTTACCCTCATGCGCCCATCGCTCTCATACAGGGTAAATCTGGACCCATCAGACCACATGAGCTTTTTCCCCTACACAGTCCATTCTTGATTTCTAGCAAACTGAAGCTTTTTCTGATTAGCCTCGCTGATAAGTGGCTTTCTTAAGGCTACACGGTTGTTTAGTCCCAATCCCTTGAATTCTCTTCACACAGAGTGTGGAAATGCTCTTAAGTTAACAAAACAGCAATGAATTATACTGTTATTTTTTGTACAATTTGATTTCACTAAGCATTTAAGTGATCTCCCATCAGGCTTATTCAAGTTTTTCAGACCACATTAAAACAGAAATTATTGTTTACCACTATCCTTCCAGGTTTTAATAATGCACTGGACAGTTCTTAAAACAGTACACTTAAATAAGCTATTCACTGCATCGGTTAGTGTTAAACAACTTGTTGCCAGCTGATCTATATTATTAAAGCCCAAGTCTGCTGATAACACATTATAGGTCAACGACCATTAAAACAATATATATAAAAGCCTTGCCGGTGTGTGTTAACAGGGAAGGCTTTAGAAATCAAACTGTGCATTTGGCTTTTTCAGGTATAACGAAAAGTTATCATTACTTTAATAATGTGTACATTTTACCAGGACCAGAATATGGAAATGGCATTGCAAAAATGTAGTACTCTCAAAAATGTTTGGGTCATAGTTGGTTAAAATAAAATAAAATTTAGATCATCATATTTCTTTTTTTCTGAAAAAGGACGTGTCGCTTTATACTACACAATCCTGAGCCCTATTATTTTATTTAAAAAAAAAAAAAGAAATGTCCTTAAATGCCCTGGGTTTTAAAGGGTACTCACTGCAGCAATTACTAAATAGAAGGCTTTTAACTATTAGTGTAATTAAATGCAAGTGGTGACAGTTTTTTGAGCAGGCATATATATTTGAATTGTGACCCAGAAGAACTAATTTTAGAATTTCACATAAATTCTAGGTCGAATGGCCAAATGTCTGGGAATAATATTAATCTGAAATACAATCAGGACGTGTTACTTTAAATATTTGACAAAGGGGGGGAAAAAAGCTGAATAATTCTCTGAGACTTAAAAAAAGGGATTTAAATCTTCTGAAATATTTACTAAGATGCCCAACACTTAGCTAGATGACCTTAAACTACATGTGTGGGTTTGCACATACTTTTATATTTTAGTTAAGAACAGTTACCAAACATAAATTGAGTAATTTCCAATTAATTTCCAAATGTAACATTTTGGTTACATTTTGGTTACATTTGGCTTGATGCAATGAGGAGCACAGCCTTTTTAATTTACACAAAATAATAATAATGATAAATAAATGACCCTAACCGTTTGCTTTCTAGATTTAGCTGTAGAGCTTTAGTAAGTTTGACCACTATGGTCCTCATTAGTACAGTAACAGAAGGGTTTGTGTGGTAAATATACATTGATAGCAAAGCTGAATCAGTCTTTACATCACATAGCGAGAATTACATTTATCTGCTTAACTGTATGGCGCCTGAATATCTAGCTAGCATCACAGTCATTCATCTGAGCAACTGTCTGCAGTGACGCCAAGAACTATGCACGTATGACTCGCTTATAATGCACTTACAGTTCCTGACACCAACCCCAAAACGTTTTCTTAGACACTAACACTGATATCTAAATAGCGAACATTCATTCTACTGGTTTGTTAAGCTGTTGATTAGCTCTCTACTACTTAGCTTTGAAACCGCTAGCTTTTAGCACTATTTTTTTTTCCAACTAGCGTTAACCAAATATTACAATCATAAGTGTATGGAAATATGAGATTATGAGAACAGGTATTACACACCTTCATTTGGTGAATAGAAATAGCATCGACAAAGTGGTTACAATTTAAATAACCTGTTATTTACCTTCCCAAGTGACATCGTACAGTTCCGAAACCGACGCCATTTTTACTGAGACACCTTCCGGTGTCAGCGGACTCAGGAATCAGCGACTCACAGTTATGACGTCATCTATAGTGGTCAAACACGCTACCGATAGAGTGTGGAGTATTTAGCTCGTATTAACATTAACTCTTGAGGAATTAATGCATCATTCTCTCTTGAAAACTTTTGTCTTACATTATGCAAATGAAAGTTAACGTGTACATCATTTCATGCTAAATACACTTATCAGCCATAAGGTTATGACCACCTGCTATGTCGAGTAGATCCCCCACTTTGCCACCAGAACAGTAATGACCTTTTTGTTCTGACGTCTTTCTATTGCAGCCAGCATTAAACTTTTCCTCAATTTGAGCTACATTAGCTCTTCTATTGGATCAGATTACACCGTCCTTCACTCCCCATGTGCATCAGTGAGTCTTGGCCATCCATGACCCTGTCGCCTTTTTTCACTGGTTTTGTTTCCTTTCATTACTTTTTGCAGCCTGGGAACATCCCACAAGAGCTGCAGGTTTGGAGTTGCTCTGACCCAGTGGTCTAGCCATTACAATTTGTCCCTGCTCACAGTAACTATATTTTCATTATCTTGTTACAATGGTGGCCGGAAGTGGGTGAGATATATTAGGCAGCAAGTTATTCATGGCTGTGTTCTTAGGCAAAATCGTGAGTGCACACAATCCCTTGGCTGAGAAAGCAACCCCACACATAAATGGTCTCAGAATGCCTTACTATTGGCATAACACAGGACTGATGGTAGTGCTCACCTTTTCCTCTCCAGACAAGCTTTTTTTCCAGATGCCCCAAGCATTCAGAAAGGGGATTCGTCAGAGAAAATGATTTTGCCCCAGTTCTCAGGAGCCCAATCACTGTACCTTTTGCAGAATATCAGTCTGATGGGTTTTTTTCCTGGAGAGAAGTGGGTTCTTTGCTGCCCTTCTTGAAATATATGAAGGTGAGGGCTACCATCAGTTCTGTGTCATGCCAACAGTAAAGAATCCTGAGACCATTCATGTGTGGGGTTGCTTCTCAGCCAAGGGAGTGGGCTCATTAGAAATTTTGCCTAAGAACACAGCCATGAATAAAGAATGGTACAAAAACATCATCAGAAGGCAACTTCTCTCAACCATCCAACAACAGCCTGGTGTCGAACAATGCCTTTTCCAGCATGATGGAGGATCTTTCCATAACCCAGTCCTCTAACCATCACAATATGGCCCTTGTCAAATTCACTCAAATCCTTATTCTTGAAATGTTTGTAATTGTATTTCACTATACCATAGTACCATCTGACAAAAAGATCTAAAAACACTGAAGCAGCAGAATATTAATACCATACCATACCATACCACTTTATTTATAAAGCACTTTACAACAACAACAAAGCTGACCAAATGTGAAAATTAATATTTGTGTCATTCTCAAAACCTTTAGCCACTGAAGACATTAGGACATAGGGGCTGACAAATTGTGAACAGCGACATATTAGTTACAATTACTATTTGTATACACACAACATGCCTCCATATGTACACTGGCTGAAAAAAAAAAAAAAAAGGCAGAAGCATCAAGCAAAGAAAACAGGAGATTTCTGAAAATCCTAGAATTATCCAACATCCAACACACTATTAAAACCTAGAAGGATAGTACCCCACTTCTGGTTGGAGATCTTGTCACAAGGAGGACCTGTGTCATCTTCTTGCTTTGCGTATGGTGACTGGGGATGGTGCCACTTGGTCATGAAGATGGTCTTGGCTGATGCAGTCAGCTGTTCTCTGGTGACTTGTGACTGCAGTCACTCAGTAGTTCAGGACTGAAATTCCCACAACCAGTTTTGCACCTAGGCCTTCAGTAACAAAAGTGGACATCCTGTTATACTAAACTTACAGCCTCATAGCCCACAAGTACAGTATGACAGCGAATCAGTCCCTGCTATCTGATATCATATTCCATGTTGAGTCTAGTACCACACTTCAGGGAGTTTTTACTCGGCACCCATCACTATCGGCTTCTATCAGGGACGATATGATAATCATTCTTTATTTCCTCATACTTTTCAAACTCAGTTCCATTTCTTTTATTATGTAAAGACAATGACCATTGTTAAAAGTGCCATATGAATTGAACTTAATTACAAGGCCATAATCAAAGTTAATAGCAGTCAATAAAACATGAATAAAGTCTGCAACTTTTTTGACAAGGCAATGTAAAGTATATGGCTTAAAGTTTATGGATACCTCACCATCACACCTTTATCTACTTGTTGAACATTCCATTTCAAAACTATGTGTACTTATATGGACTGTGTCCCTCTTTTTGCCCTTATAGGAACCTCCAGTCTTTATTTGGGGATCTCCACTTGGAAAATTGATACCTATTCGTCCACAAAAAATATAAACGATTCTGTGCACTGATGGCGGGTGAGGAGCCCTGGCATATAGTCAGAGTAAAAAAAATGTCCCAAAAGTGGTTAGTGAATTTTAGGCCAGGGCTCTATGCAACTCACTTGATTTCTTCCACACCAGCCTTGCCAAACCATAACTTTATGAACTGCAGCATTGTCATGTTGGAACAGGTCTGGGTCTCTTAGTTCCAGTAAAGGGAATTTCTAATGCATCGCCATTGTCTGCTTCCAACTTTGTGGCAACAGTTTGGAAAAGGCCCACACATGGTGTGATGTTAAGGTGTCCATTGACTTTACCTAATTAAAAAAAAACTTGTGAGTGTGTACATAACACAATTTTAAACTCTTTATTTCACTTCATCTGCATCAATCCATTTTATTTTAGCTTTTGTATAATTTTCATCATGTTATATTTGTTGTGGAATAATTTATAGACAGATCGCTTCTAAAAATACAGGTCATGATTACAGAGGACTCATTTTCTGAGAATGACTGTCTGGTGAATTTCATTATTGCAGGTTGAGGTGCTTTTTACCTACACACCATTTTCCAGGTCTATATCCCAGAACAGATATAGTTTGTTTAATTGTCAAATTACTTAATAAATTCCTTGACCACTCTGGTCCACTGTGACTATAGAGAATCATAGGAACATTTACTGTGGTTTGGTGTATTGGGTCTATTTTTCTTCTCTGTGGGTTTAACTTGTCTCACATGGGCTGTGGATCTGGCACTGTATCCACCACAATCACTGAAGTGGACTCAGCATAAACTGGCCCAATCCTGATGTCATACCACTTATGGAAGTAACTGGACTGCCTGTGGGTTTCACGAGTCTGGTCTTTCCTAAAAGGGCAGCGTTAGTGTTAAAGCGTAAGAGTACTATAAGATATCATCATCTCTACAGTGATACAGAAAAATACACAATGTGTGGTTTATCTTACATGAAGCTCTAGCGATTCATGGGCATGTAATTTCCCAGACTGCAGATGGCAGTGAGTTGATATGTGGTCAGGCTTTTGCTGGAAACACAAACAGGGTTGTGACCACGTTAAAACAAGCAAATGCTGCTCTTTGGATGTGAAATGTTTGTCTTGGTCTGGAAGGGCATTGGGGTAAAGGCCCGTTTACAACCTTCTCTGGACTGAAGGGGAACTTACATAAGAAAAGGTGAGGTCAGGATGAAAGAAGAAGTTTTCTGTTAACCACAGTAACGTGCAATAGAGATGTGTCTGTATTCAGATATAAACCAAAATAGTATTGTGTTTTTTTTGAAGCTGTATTGGTATTATTGTCACATTGTGGAGAGCTCAGCATCTATTTGAAATGCACATATGCTCCTTTGGGCCTTTGGATTTTGAGGCTTTTGTTTCATTGCTCGTTTTTTGGGGGGGCATTTTGTTCAGAAATGGTGTGCAACTATGGACTAGAAATTTCTAAGTTAATGCTAAATTCCTTGTGGTTTTAAGGTCTATATATTAGTATCTTGTAATTGCTGAAAATGATGGCTGATATGTTTTGCTTTGAGGCTTGATTTCAACCTCTGTCTCTCAGGACCACTTTTGCTCTCAGACAAATCTTTCTCAGTGTCTCATTTCTGCTGTGCTCTGGGCCCATAAGGATGAAACTTCTCACGGAGCATGTTTGACACTACGTATGCCAGATGTAAGTGCTCAATGTCAGGAACTTCTGCTACATCTCAATTAATTATCCAATTCTCTACCCACACATATCTAACGTTCCAAGAACAATATTCAATTCTCGGTCGATCTGCACTTGCTCAGAATTGATGGTGTTCAAATGATTCAGAGCCATAGATGTGCAGTTCCTCTGAGCTGGTGTAATAGTGTAATAGCTCAGGGCAGTGTAGGGTAACGCCACGTGCACTACATTACATTCTCCTGGATTAGGTTTAATGGCAGCCGTTCCTTCTCATTAAATTCAGTTTAAACAGGAGCTTTAACAACACCATGCTCGAGATGAGCTTCAAAGTCATGGCCGCTCGTGCCTTACATTTCTGCAGATGTGTTCACACTTGCAAGTAATCTCCTGAAATTAAGTTACCTAAGCCTTAAAACAGAACTTTACACTACACACTAAATAGAGGATGTTTAGTTGTCACTAATTATAAGATATGACTGGCATTTTTTTATTAATATGCTTTTAAAATATAAATGCAGTATTTTAGTAATTATTATAAAGATGAATAATGTGCTTCCCTTTCAATCGATACAGAGCTGACTCCTAAGGCTGACTCTAAAACTTTGTTTTAAAGTAAAAAAAAAAAATAGACCAGGTTTATTTTACAGGTGAAAAAGATATCATTGAGCTTTTTGTGAATGAATGAATGAATGAATTAAGCTTAGCTATAACATTGTCTTTCTAAACCTCATGCCATGTGCTCGAAAGATGTAAGACCGCAACCAGAAAAGCAGCTCATTTATGCTGACAGGCTGAAGACCTTTTTCCTGTTGTGAAACACTTTTTCGTCTCAGGATACTCCACATTAGTTCTTGTCTTCGCTTGGAACACGTTTTGTTTTGCGAAACTTTCTTCTCAGACCGAATGGGACATGCCTTAGTTCCCGTCAATATGTGGGAGCAATAAAGCATGACCTACAGCTCATCCATGGCATTGAAATCACTTTCTGGACTCGGTTTGGTCACATCTTTGGCAAGGTTTTCCAGGATTTGGGGCTTGATAAGCGTCGGAATCAAATGTGTTACCATGCTAGTGAAATGATGCAGCAGTGAACTGTGCACTACTTGTCATAAGTAGTGAGCATGATTATCAGACAGCTATGACAAAACATTCATTTGTGCAGCTGTGGTTTATATAATGCTGCACTCAAAACGAGAGAAATATAGCAATCACAATATTTCTATCCAGAAAATCCCCTATGTCTTGGTGGTCTGGCCCACAACTCACAGCTATTATTGTAACTAAAAACATGGGAAGATATTATGTACTTAAGGGTTCTGCTGTATGCTCAGATTCCATAGCAAAAAAACAGCTGATATCTATATCACTGTCAATTAAATATCTTGTTATTTTACTACATACATTATGTTTCGTTTCTTTTCAGACATGTAATTAAAACAGAATTTACTTCTCCAATGATCTATTGTAACAAACAGAAAAAGAAACGTTTGTGTGTTCATAGCTACAAAGTGCCAAGACTATCATTCTTTATGTGTCTCTTAAATTTTGCTGAGTTATTAACAGTTTTTAATGTTGGGCTGTATTTTTAATCTTCAGATCATGCTTATTATAACTATGTTGCTTGTGGTGTGTTTTAGACAAGTTTAAGTTGTCCTGCCCAACTAGGTTTACACAGCCAGAGACCTGTCAAATTGACGCTTTTAAATCATTAAAAGGTTGGAAATGTAGTTTCAGCTTCTCAGGGTGAGGTGTGTACTTTCTCTATGTGCCCTGCTCCATGTGCAGTGCAGATGTCTTTCAGTATTTGCTGCAATGAGAGGCCCTGTCTGAGTTTGCATTGTCTGCTGGGCCACTTGGCTGAAGTGATAACCCAGGACCAATGACACAGAATACGATATGGCTAGAGTTAGCATTGTGCTCAGAATCAGCAGTTTTGTGATTTATAACCTGTCATGGCCAAGCGGGATGATGAATATCTTATGCACTAAAAACAAATGTTTGAGTTCATCGCACTTGAAGTATCAAGCAAAGACGCATGTGTCCTGAGATACTGATGTGATTTATTTTACTCATTTTATGTTGGAATAAAAAGTGACTGGGGAGGTGTTTGGCGGTCTCTCTCTCTCTCTCTCTCTCTCTCTCTCTCTTTCTGTCTCTCTTGCTAAAACCTAGAATGAAGTTTTAGACTCTATATTGTTGTATAATAATGTAACAGAATATGAACTAATCTAAATTAAAATATTGTTTGTTATAAACTGATCTCAAGAATAGCCAGAATGATTCACAGGGCATTTTAGTGAGACCAGAGGTGTGTATCAGGACTGAGATCTCACTCCAGGCAAACAAACAAGCAAACAAAAAAAATGTGTATATGTAAGCAAGTAGTCAGATACAAGACTCTTAGGTCAAAGAGACACCAAGTTTATTAACATATTTATCCTGTAAGATACATTCAAAGGATTAATTCATTCATTTGGTAAATAAACTGCCTGCTCAGGGATATGTTGGTTTACATTAAGCTATTAAGTTGTTTTTTTTTATTAAGGATTTTCAGATATTACAGACACAATCAAACAGACAGACAGACAAACAAACAAACAAACAAACCCACCCACCCACAGCGCTGAAAAAAATATAACTATATGCAATGTACAGTACATGAAAATATAAGTCTCTGCCTGCTGAAGTTAAACAAAACATGATAGGAAAGTAAAAAACCTCTATAAAAATAAACATTCAGAGTTTTTGCAAAAAACAGTGGAGAGGTTTCCAGAGTTTCCAAAATTTGTCCGACCTGTGATTAAGATCATAAGTTAGTTTCTCCAAGGGAAGGAAAGATGACAGCTGGGATATCCACATAGTGACAGTTGGAACCTGGTGTGGACCATTTCAACAAAATAATTTTTTTTGCCAAAAATGAAAGGGTTGTAAACAAGGGCTTGGAGTCCAAGTCAAAAAGATCTTCAGGGATATGATTCAACAAATACAGTGCAGGAGATAAAATAAAATGTTTCCCGTTATCTCCTGAGCTACAGAGTGAACCCCCTTCCAGAATGATTGGATATTATCACAGGACCAGAATACATGAAAATATGTACCCCTATATGCTTTACATTTAAAGCAAAGATTGGAACAACCTGGATACATTTTATGAAGACGGACAGTAAAAAGTAAAACATTTAAAATTTTGTTTGTGTGAAGATAATGAAGTGCATTTTGGGAAAATGCCTTCAGAAATTGTGGTCCAAACTGCTGGATTAAATGATACCCCCAGATCCTGTTCCCATAGTGATTTTAAAGAATCATAGGGTGAAGAGTCTGAGTGCGCTAATAAAGCATAAAACTTAGAGGTAACCCCTTTAAGAGCTTTAGTTGAAATGATGGTTTCTTCCATTTCTGATAAAATAGTGCAAAATTTGTTCTGCCTTAATAGGGACTCCAAGAAATGCCGGATTGCAGGTACTTAAAGAAATCTTCAGAAAGGATATTAATTCTTTCAAATGACTTCAGGGTATCACAACCCAAAAGGTCTGAAAAGTCAGACACGCCCTTAGAACCCCACTCCGACAGCCCAATATTCCTAATCTGAATTGGAAAATCAGGATAAAAGCCAAGGGAGAACGAACAGAAATAGTGTGAGGAATGCTCAAATATTTTTTCACATCTTTCCAAACCAGTAAT